>CM053792.1:723468642-723916142 GCA_028749045.1 Cupressus sempervirens
TGGTTTTACTGATTAGTTTGTGGAGTATGATACAAAATGTGTAGAGAAATTGTAGGTTGTTACTATGGATATTCCTAACCTTGTTGATGCTAGGATAGAGATTGGTTTTCATGATTAGTTGGTTGAGTCTGACATGGAGATTGCACAACACTTAGTCATGGATGATTTGGTTTTTACTGGTGGTGGCTTGTATGTTGTAGAGCATCTTGTTGTGATAAATGAGATGGTTGGCATTGAGCTTTTAGCATGTGTTGATGGAGATCTACATATTTCTACTGATATGGAGTTTGTTGCTGCTAGTGCAGATTCACTAGTTGCTGATGTGGATGAGGGTTCGTGGATGATGCATTATGTTAAGTTTGTTTGTAGGAATGAGCATGCTGATTGGATGGTTGAGATTCTAGTGTTTGACAGAGTGATGTAGATGTAGATGATTTGCATGTTATTTTTCTTGCCTATATTGGAGTGGAAGCCTTTGGTAAAGATGAATATGGTTGTAGATATTTCTTTTGGCATCAAAGTGTGAGATACACTTTTCTATCTACCCGGGGAGTTTGATGCAAGAGCCTCTTGCATCAAATAATAAAGTGGGAAAAGATTTTTTTTTTGCTTATTTTTCAAGAAAAAAAAGAGAAAAAAAAAATTTAATTGTGGAGGAGATAGAAAGTCACAAAAATTAGAAGGAAAATATTAAATAAATAAATAAAAATGGAGAAAAGAGGGAAAAGGAATTGAATAGGTGGCATTATTTAATGTAACTTGTGGCTTGAGGGTTTATTTTAATTTTTAATGGGCTAGCCCAACTTGTGGCTTGGTTTGGTATAAGTAGATGTCCTTGGCTTGTTATTATTCATTCAAAGGAGGAGGAGGAGTGAATGTGGGGAGTAGCTGAAGAGAAAGTTTTCTAGAGTGTGTGGATAGAGCATTGAATGTGAGATAGTTTACACTTGGATCTTGGATAAAGTTTGAGAAGGGATAGTATCTAAGGCTTGGGAAACAAGAAGATTTTTTGGTGGGTTTGTGACTACCTATTAGATCTTCCTTGGAGATTTCTACCAGAGTGTGGATTTGGACTAGGAAGGTTTTGGATTGGATCTTGAGGGATCTTGCAAAATTACTATTGTAATTGCTTATGTATTTGGCCATAACCTAGAAGGCCTTACAACTGAGCATGTTGGATGTAAATCTTATGATCATATTATGAATTGGCATTATTTTGGATCTAAATATTCATGTTATTATTTATTCTTCCACTATGTGGTTATTTGTTGGGGACTAGGACATCTCCTTTGGGGATTCTCCTACCTTGCACTACACCACTTATGTTTCTTCAAATGTCATCTATAAAATTATTAGAATAAATATAATTTATATTGTGAATGAGAAATAATTGATATGATTTATTACCTATACTAATACATTTTAAACTATTGTTATACCTCATTTGAATATATGTTTTATTTGTGAATTTTATAGTTACGAATTTGGTATGATTTTATTGTCTTCAACTAAAAGCCCAATACCCTATAGTTTTTTTCACTAAGAATAAATATATAATAACTATCAATGTTGAATCTATGTTATAATTTTAGTAACTTCCAAAATATTAAATTTTTTAATATAATATATATTCATCCTTATTTGATCCTGAATTATCTTTCTCATCAGAGTGTCATAGTACAAATTATTTGGAGGAGACAAATTTCAGTATTGTCAAAGGCACACTTGAGTTGGTTTATGAGATTCCATTTATTTTGAGGTTTGTTTGCATATATTAGGGAGGATTAATTGATGCACCTTAGGTTTTTTTTCTTCCTAATGGGAGGATGTTATTCTACACTCATGGGTAAGTCTCTACATAGATCCTAGAGCATCTACCATAGGTGCAAAGTCTACACTATAGGGCATATTTGTGTGTGTTGGGGGAGAGGGTGTAGAGGATAATTTCTCTCTCTTCATCTTATTCTCTTCTATATAGATATTATTTATTGTATATGAATAATGTATGTCATAGAGAAGGGCGAGGGGTCTTGATTACTACATCTAGCCAAGGATCTTTATTTATTTATTATCTCTTTTTGGAAGAGCATATTTCCTACAATATTTTCTCTCTCTTATCTAATTATGAGAAGTCAAAAAAATTCTGTACATGGGTACCTAAAATGGATTTTTTCTCCAAGACTCATAATCTATGCATTGTATTAGTGTACTCTCGAAGTTGCACTTAAGGAGAGGGAGGGGAGGGGTGGGTTAGAGAAAATGGTTCTTTCTTCATTTCACTCTTTCCCTAAGGTTACATAGGAGAGATTACTTATTAGGAGCATTTTATTTATTTTCATACTATTTTAGAAATATATATTTGGGTCCTACTATGACTCCACCTCATCTTATGATATAGTTGAGTGCAATTTGGACTCCATTCTTCTAGGTTGGATGTTGTAAATAGTTCTACTAAGACTTCTTCTTCCAAGTTGAGACAATTTTATCAACCCTGTCCATGGCTCCTATCAACTCTTGTATATAAAAATAGGCTACTTTTTATGCATTTTATAAATTATAGATTGTATTCTCGATATTGAAGATATTCAAATAATTCGATAATGGAGGATTTCACTTGATGTTTAGAACTGACAATTTTCAATTTAGATCTAATTATTTTAATTCAATTTTAGCTTAATATCCATATTAATAGATTCTATCAATATTTGTGTCTAGAGTGACTGCAAAGGTATTTTCCTTTTGGTCATTGTTATTCTTTTGTTTAACTTTAGTTTGGTGTCTCTTGGATTATTTGGACAAAATGCAGGTAACCAAAAGATAGATTTTTTCCCCATAGAGAATAATAAGTGAGAATGATAATTATTTTAAAATAACTAATAGAGCCATTTTTTATAATGCTTCAATTCAATGATAACATTCAAATGGAAAAGATAGTACATTTCATAAATTTCCTGTTAATTAACTATATTTTGATGACATTTATGTAATATGTCAAAACTTATCTATTAATTCTCAAATAATTAATTAATGAATATAAGAGTAGAAAAAAATTCAACCAAATTAATCATCAACATAAAATTATAAGATCCATCCTTTTCATCATCAAAGTCACTCTGAACATAAAACATAAGCTTTTCAAACTAAAGCTCTTCTTTTCTTGTTAATGGTTGTTACTGGGTGTTTCCATGCAAGAAATCTTCACCCCTCCCACCTAGATGGTTTTCCCTAACTTATGGCTAGTTATGTCAAAGGGAGATTCTTGGAAGTTGGGTGCACCTTAAGTGGTAGGGGGTTGACCACTTTAGTTACATTAGAGGATTTAACATTTTTTCATCCCTCTAGGCCTAGGATTCCTGGGATAGAATAGAACCTAGTTGATCCTAAACTAAGCTAGAAAGAGTGATGATGGATACAATGGATTCTAGAGCCACAACTAAGGTTGTTCCTATTGTCATGTATGGGAACTTTGGTCCAAAGATTTCTTTTCTAGATGTGGCTATGGAAAAATGTTTCAAATTTTTTTTTTTGTCTTGTTGGAAGACTTCTAGGATATAGAGATATCATAGAGAAGGTTAGGAAATGGGCCTCTAATAAGTTGAAGCTAAAAGGATCACTCATGGTTGCTACCATGATGGGGGAAATTGTCATGTATAAGTTCACTAATAAAGAGGATAAAAACTAGGTTTTGGTAGGTTCCTGGAAGTTGGGAAAATAGATATTGGTAGTCACCAAATGGAAGCCTAATTTCATCCCTGGGGTTGACTTTTAGAGGATGTCGCCAAGTTGGGTCCATCTCCTAGGCTTTCCATTTTAAGTATGGTGATAAGATTTTCCAAAGGATTAGGGATTCATTCGTTCATTTCATTGAGCTAGAAGATATTACTGAAAATTGGTCCCAATTAGGATTTGCTAGACTTTGTGTGAATTTTTCCATTAATAATAAAGTCTTAAGTTGTATTATTCTAAATTTAGAATGGGGAACTTGGAGACAAGAAATTAGTTATGAGAATGTAGAGTTATATTTCCAAAAGTGTAGAAAACATGACCATATGGTCTCTAAATATAAAATAGGTCTCTACAAAAGGGATGATAGAGAGAAGGAACCCACAAAACACCTAGGTACCCTAGATGTAGGTCTTGGTGAATCCCTGATATCATCCCAAGACCACTCCCTATAGATGGAGGATCTAATGTGATAGGAAAACCTGAAGGGAGACAAGACCCTTAGTATTAACAAGGATCCAAATGATCTATTGGAGGTAGAAATTCAAGAGACTGATGAGGCATGATTACCCTAGATTGATAAGTAAGGAAACAATCTTCTATGTGCTCCCTTGGAGGGTATTGGGTTTTTCATGGAGGTTCTTGTGGGAACAACTCTTTATAAGGCTAAGATATTAATTCCTTAGGCTATAGAGAAAGAGGTGACACATGACTAATCAAAAGATTTTTAGGTGGTAATGAGAGCAATGGAGAGGAAGGATGAGTGAGGTGGCTCCTCACTACGTAGCACTCTTACAATTAATCTCCCATGTATTGAGCTTCAAATGGTATTAGTGTCAAGATAGCTACTCTCAACACTAAGAACCCCTTTTGTGATGAAAGGGGGCTAACAAGAACCCAAATTAATAGTGGGCAATCAAAAAAGGGTAGATGTAGGCTTAGAAACAAGGGTTGTAAGAACTAAGGCTAGCTCTCGAGACATAGCTAATGGGTCACAAAGGAGCTTGAAGATTACTCAAATAGGTAAAAAATGAATTTAATCTCTTTGAATATTAGGTATTTTAATAGCTCAAGGAAAAAAATTATTTTAAAATCTAAGATCAGAGATCATAACATAGATATAGTTCTCATTCAAAAGGTTAAGATGAGCAAACAAAAGTCTGAAAAAATGGCCAACTAATTGTGGCCAGGGGAAAAAAATTCTTATAGTGAATAAATTGGTGCTTCAAGAGGGATTTATACTATGTGGAATCCCAATAATACTTGAAGGAGTGGATCTACATTATCAGTCACATTTTGTGGCAGTTTCTATCAATAAGGAAGCTCACAATTGGGTGCTTCTAAACATCTATGCTCCAAAGACTAGAGATAGATGACTTTAGCATAGGGGTAAACAATCTAATTTTATGAAGAACTAGAAGGATACCCTCTTCATGTGTGTGGGAGATTTTAACACCCCCTTGGATAATGTATTAGAAAGCATGCAAGACTTGGAGGGTTTCTTGAGTGGAAATGATCTCATGGATATTGAGTTGCAGGGTGTCCAATATACCTAGCCTAATAATAGGAGTGGAAGTAATATTATTTAGATAAGGCTTGATAGGGTGCTAATATAAGTGGGATTGGACATCTTACCACATGCCTACCTCCAAAGATTCCCAAGTTCAGTCTCTGACCACTCAATGCTCCTATTCACTTGGAATTCCAAGAATTGTCATAGCAAAAAACCTTTCTAATGTAAAATCATGTGGCATTTGCATCCTTAGTTTAGAGACTAGATAAACTATTGGTAGAACAAAAGAATACAAGGATTGGTTATGCATCATATAGTGAGGAAGCTACAAATCATATGAAGAGAAGTTAACAAGTGGAGTAAAAAATAATTTGGAGATATATTCAAATAGAAGAAGGAAATTGAGAGAAAGATGAAAGAATTACAAGGGGAGATGGTGGAATATGAAATTTCAATGGCTACCCATGAAGAATAACATGGATGGAGAAGGAAATGGAACATTATAGCTGGAAGGGAAGAAGCCTTATAGAACAAAAGATCTAGAATTCAATGGCTGATGGAAGGAGATAGGAACATGAATTTTTTCCATAGGCCAGATTCAAAGAATGAGAAGAAAAATACTATCCAAAAGTTATTCAACAATGACAATGAAGAACTTAATGATGAGGAGGATCTATAGAAGTGGACCACTAACTATTTTCAAGAGATCTAAAAATAACTAAATATTCAAGTTAATCCCAAAACCGAGTCTGCCTTCCTATAATTTCTTCACCTAGTCATTGATTATGATATGAATTAGGACTTGGTTAGGAAGGTGATTGAGAATTAACTCAAGATCATGGTCTTTTCCATGGGCACCTTTATGGCCCGTAGACTAGATGGTTTTCCCCTAACATTCTTCTAGGAATTTTTGGATATTATCAAGTATGATCTAGTCCATGTGGTGTGGGACTTCACAAGGACTGGTAGGACTCTTAGTGAACTTAATGAGACATTTTTTACTATTGATCCCTAAAATTAACAACCCTACTAGATTGGAAGATTTCAGACCAATAAGCTTCTATAATACTATATTCAAGATTTTCTCAAAAGTGATGGTCAATAGAATGAAACTCATTTTCAATACAATTATTAGTTCAATTTAGAATGGATTTATTCTAGGGAGATAGATCTGTGGCATTGTTATCACTTCTCATGAGGTCATGCACTCCATGGAATAAAGTGGTAACCTTGTCATGGCTTTGAAACTAGATATCTCTAATGCTTATGACAAAGTTAGAAGGGAATTTCTTATAAAAAATTAAGAAAAGAATTGGATTTGGGGAACATTTTGTCACCTTGATTAGAGATATGATTAATACTATGCAGTTCTTGGTTTTGTTTAATGGCTCATAGGGCCTTTATTCTTGATAAAGTGGAGATTAGGTAGGGTGACCCATTCTCAACTTATATGTTCATAATGGTTGCTGAGATTGTTGGTAGGAATCTTTTGGAGTTGGTTCCATGATGTGAAATCATGGTGATTAAGTCTACTATGACTTTCCCCCAAGGTTCTATAGTATTTCATTGATGACACCTTTCTTTATGGACTATCTTTTTTAAGAAAGGAAAAGGTTTGCAAAAGGAATTTGAATAGATACATTGAAGTCTCAAGATAACATATCAATTATCAAAAGATAAAATTATATTTTTGTAATTAAACGATGCTTATTCAGGAAATAATTACTAGAGAATTAGAATTTCAAGTGATTACCCTACCTAATAGTTATCTTAGTCTCCCACTCACTGTAAAGGATGTGACTTCCCAATTCTAGAATACAGTGATGGAGAGGATACATGAGAAGTTGATAGGTTAGAATGGGATGGTCTTAAGTAACTTTTTAAAGTTTCATTTACTCTCATATTCTTTGCAAGGTATCCTAATTTAATTCTTATCTCTTTTTAAGATATCTAGTAAATTTAGAGAAATTATTGAGAAGATACAATGCAATTTCTTATGGATAGGAGTGGAGGAAAAGAGCAAGCTAAGTCTGGTTAGTTGGGACATGGTTTGCAAGCTAGAATCCAAAGGAGTTTTGAACCGAAGAAGAATTGAAGATCTAAAAAAATCCCTTATGATAAAGGTTGGATGGAGGGTGGTATAAAATTTTACCTCTTGGTGTTGCATTATGAGCACCAAGTATTTTAATTCTTGTCCATTTTCCTAGACCCCTTTTGGTGAAAGTCTATCAGTTGGTTCAAAGATATGGAACATCACAAGGATAAGGAAACTATTTAAATGGGGCATACAATGAACATTATGATAGGGTAATTGGATTATATTCTAAAAGGAAAAATGTGTTAGTGTTTGAAAAACTACAAGGATGAAAAGGACCTAATACAAGGATGTAGAGAAAAAAAAGATTATTCTAAGGGTTAGCTACAAGTACTATATTCAACTAAAATCTCTTTATATCTATACCAACATTAACAAAATCATAGGGATTTTCTACACTTTTATCTCTGTAGGGCCTAGGTAGGTGCACCATATGGATGGAATGACTAGATACTTGATACTTTCTTCACAATTCAGTTACTAATATTATTTTCTTCAAATCTATCCCCTATAGCAAAAATAGTCACAATTCTTCTTGGATTTTTAATAACTTCTTGATTATAGTACCTAAATATAACACATAGAAAACTATTGTAAATAAGTGATGACCAAAAATTTGTTTCTTAATATAGAAAAGTAAAGTTGATTTGATTTAACTTTTTTCTTATCTATTGCTACATAGAGTCTAACTAGAAAAACTTGACCTATTCAATTCCCTTACAATTAAATCATCAATAGTTAACCCTAAGTCCCATTCTTATGAATATCCCTCTCATATGACTATAAAGCATACCAATGTATTGAAGCACTTACTTAATTCCTTGAACTAAAAGAAACAAAAAATTGATATAGAACTTATCCTAGTTGCATTGAATTGTATGAACCTTTCTCATTCAATGGAACAACGTAACCCATCATTTAAAATGGAGACAAAATTTAGAGACACAGATATAGTAGAACTTTCATTTGTATTAATCTTCTTTGAAATTCATATAGTTAATAGTAGAAGTCAAGAATAACTTAGAATATGATAGAATGTCATTTAATATTAACTAGTATTCCTCAATTGAAAAAATTGAATACAACATATAACATTGACACAAAAGCTAACTAGACTGACTATAAAAATGTATAACACTAAAATTTATACCTATTTTAGACCTCAACTCCACATTTTGGAAATCATTTTATAGTAAGGATTGCAACAAGCTTCAATGGCAGGACACATGTCAAAATTCTATTGGAAGCAAGATACAAATATATTTTACATTGGTACATTACAAACACTCTTTGTACTTGGATCAAAAAATGGATGTAGTTAGAAAACTGGTAGGTGGCACTTTATGCAGGTGTCTTCAAGAAAATGTTGTTAGTCTTCAAGCTCATGTTGCCTTCCTTCTCTTTAATGGCAACCCTAATTTTCCTAGTTACTATCAACTAATGGTAGAGCTTTGATGTCTGCAATGACCTCCCAGATGGCAACATCTATATCTATATCTGGCCAAGTTGCATCCCTAACAACATTTAATTATTAAAGGCACTTGTTCCACTTGGCATCAATTTATGTCCTTAACCTCAATAGTTATTTTTTACATCTTTGCCTCTATCTTGTATAGCATATTAGTCATATCATACACTACTATCATACTTGCTTCATTATTGCAATAGGCCAAGAACCTAGGATGATCTAGAATATTATCAAAAGAGGATGACCACTCTACCCATTATTTAATCATTTCATCATTGTCCAAAATTATGGTCACAAAACAAGGTGTTCCTATAAGAATTGCTTTCATCTTATTTTGTATCAACTACAACTTGCCATTAAAGAAACCATTCAAATCTCTCACCTTATTTATCATTTTTTTGGTTTTTATGATCAATACCTTTGGCAAAAAAATTTTATGCTAGTATAGGTACCAGACTGTCAAAAAATGGAGTATATGTACCCCATGTAGTGAAAAGTGGACACAATGGGGCAACAACCTTTGAACATGTATACACGACTCCTTGCAATAAATGATAGTTGTTGTGCACATTCTAGGAAACCAATTTTAGTGCACTTATTTTATGAATCAACAAGTTCTTAATAGTTTTGAATTCAATTTATTTTTCTAATTCCAAGTCTTCTTTGTCTATCTCCATTGCCTATCCATATGCTTCCCCTATTTTAGGTATATGGCCTTCTTTCTACAAACCTTTGTCATGAATCTCTATAGTTGTTCTAACATTTTTCTTTAATGTTGCTACCTCATTTTCTAGCTTGAGCATTTTCTTCTCCAAGATATATATCTTTTTCATGTCTTTCTCATAGCTTCTCCTAGTTTTAATGTATCTCTCATAAGCTCCCTCTATCCGTGCTTGAAGGGTACTCATCTTGTTCTTACCCAATAGAGTCACTCAAGTGTGCATGCCATAAATTTCACTATTAGAGGTGGAGTGTACATTCCAAAAAATAAAATTCCCTCTAGGGGACCCCTTTATTTCTATTAGAGTAGGCTTTTGGCCTTCTAGAGCTAAACTCAATATTGCCATTGTCTGGGTATCAATGTTATATCCATAGCCTCCTAGCTCTCTGAGATTATTCTCATCTTCAAATGAGATAGACTTATATTGTTTTCTCATTTAGTCTAATAGAAAAGATGAACTAATATCCCATAATGAGAAGACAATCATTTCATTTCTTCTCACTATTTCTATTGCTTCTTCTAGAGTAAGGGTTTTAGTGGCAGGGTCATATTCTTGCAATTTCTAAACAAGTTCAACAACTACCTCATCAGAGTCCCCTAGCTTCATTTGTAGAGATAGCTCATTTTTCTTCAATTTGAAGAGGAATATTTTAAACTCTTATGTCTTGATAAAATTATCACCACTTATAAATTCATTAGCCTGAATGATCATACCATCTATCATTTAGGCTTTCAGCTACAACTTCTTGGATCTTTGTTCATTCTCAGATGAGTGGGATGCCAAATATCTCCTTCTCATATAATAAAAATATTGATTTACCCTTGGCATTATTTGGAGTATGTTTTGCTAATCTTTATATGGCACTTAAACCATCTTTTGTTTCTTTTTTCTTTACTCTACCCACTTTGAGCTCATAGGCTAATCCTCTTCATCATTAGTGACCTCAACCACTATTTCTTCATTAGAGTAGTTAGGGTAAACCTTATTCCTTATTTCCTCAAGGACTTTTGCATGTATCTCATTAAAATTTTCTATACACTTGTCTAATTTTGACCAGTAGTCTTCTTTAGGATAGAATCCCTTGAATGATGGATCTACTTTTCTCATTTCCTATTCAAAACTGACAACATCTCTATAATTAATCATCCTTTCCCTATAGACATCCTCATTTAACCTATGAAAAAAGACATCCTCTTCCCAAATAGACTTTTTAGGGGGTAGGTTATATATTGTCATGTTTTTAAGGCATGCCTGACTGAATTTTGGGGGTCATACATCCTAGTTGGTCTAGTTGGCACCTTATAACCTTTCAAATAGATATCAGCTTCCTCAATGGAATTCTTACCTATCACAAAGTTTCCCACCTTGGTGAATCTACATAAGAATTTTCCTCTCTTGACACATTTCCCAAACATTCTCTGTTCAATGATATTAGGTTTCAGAATAATTCTACAAACTCTAGTCTCCTAGGGACATATTTAGGTAGAATGTGGAGTCGCTCAAGGCATCCATATATTCTAATAGCAATGTATTCCTCAAACAAAAAGACACTTCCCCAATCATGTGTTAATTATTTACTAGCATCAAAGTACTTTTTAGGTTTAACAACCTTTGTAACACTTCTAGGAATTCTTTCATTCACTAATCCTATCATTTTCAGAATTAGATGCACAAAATCATTATAAAAAGAAATGACATTTAAATATTGGTAGAATGTTTTCCATACCCTTGTCCATCTTTTTACTGGTAGTCTTTCTTGCCATTATTGAGTGAATTCCAAGAAACTTTGATAAAATGTATCAATATTTTTTGACAAGATCAGATGTGTGATCATTGAATAATGAGGGAATCCAAAATTCTCTAATTTTCCTTGCTGACAGTAGTGTTATCCTCATTTATCTTATCAATTATGTATGCTAAAAAATCATACACAACATTAGTGTTGGGGTATTGAATATTCAGAGCCATAACAGAATGTCCCCCTAGGGCATTCATGGTTCCATCTAAACCAAGGACCTTGTTTAGACCAAAGGCAATATTCTAGAAGTATCTCTAGAAGAACTAAAGAGGTATGATCTTTTCTACTTCCTTCTTCTTTAATTGCTCCCTTCTCTTTATAGGACATGGGCATATGCCTTGTTATTGTTGAACCCATATAAAAACTCTTTTGGTTATTGAAGTTCTTAGTTAATTCATCAATGTCAATAGGCAATGACATTGGGCCTACCAAATCAAATGCCTATATGAATATCTCCTTGTCAAGGGCTAGGAAGATGCTTCTATCTCTCCTATGGAATGACTTGATTACTAGATAATAGCATTTGATTAGAGCCTTCAATAAGTCAACATCCAAAAATACTTTTGGCATGATCAACTTGCCCTAGTTCCTGACCCAAGGATTGGAGATTGGAACCCTCTCTATTTTGTTCTTGTAGAAGAACCAAGAAAATTCATATATATTTATGTCAAGAACCTTTGCATCTCTACAAAACACATATGGATCTTTGAAAGCATGATCATTTCCAGCTTGTGCATTAATAGAACTAAGAAAAATGTGTATCCATTCTTCAACAAACGTGCTAGGGCTTTTTGTTTGTCAAGTAGATTTTTAATTACTGCTTGTGCAATCAACTCTCCTTCCTTCTAAGCCATTTCTTCAAAAAATTCAATCTACAATGTATGATGTATGTTGAATGATCACAGAAAAGCACTTTACAACTCAAAATTCACTAAGAAAACTTAAGCAATTATGAAACTAGTAATGAAAATTTCTATGCCCTTCAGAATTTATCCATTTCTACAACAAGAGTGTGGTATTGATGGTATTTAAAACTAGCATACTTCAAAACTTATAAATCCTTTAAAATTTGGAAAATCCTACACTTTTTTACATTTCATACATCCAACTCATCCCTTTTTATCTAGCTAAAAATAGCCATTAAAAATTCTTTTATGCTTTTACGATTGAGAGTTGTGATGATGCAATCACCACCTTTTTTATTCTTTGCCACAATTTCATTTCTTTCTTTTTTTCTAGCTAAGACCATGTGAATAGGGCTTTTCTTATGGTTTCAAAACCTCATATCTATTTTCTTTAACTACTATCCCTAACCTGTGAGGATGCAATTCCCTTTGTTTCCTTCTTTTCAACTTCATTTCATTTTACCCTTCTAATCACTAAAATCTAACAATGATTTATTTATTCACCATTTCACATTTTTTTTGTAGATTTTAACTTAATCATTTTTGTGTTCATATGATGCAATTCTTTTGATCTTATCATTTTTGCTTCCTTTCAACTATTAAACAAGATAGTCACTCAAACCGTGTGATGTTGTGCTAAGTAGTTTCCTCAACATTTTGTTTATCTCGTAACATTGGAACTTAACAATGTAACTATTTATAGAATAGATAGACACCTTTAACTAAAACATATTCTTTGTTTGCATGTTTTCAACATCATTTCTTAACCATAACCTTTCACTCATAAAGATGTGATCATAAGTAATTTTCTACCTCTTTGCTTTGACTCTGATTCAATCATAAACCTTAGCAATGTTTTGATGATCTAAAAGCTAACCACTTAATCATTTTATTGCTCCATTGGAAATTAATCTATCACTTTTCTTCAAACCATTGTGAAAGAGTGATAATAATTTTTCCTGATTGTCATATATATTTTGTGGTTTCACAACTTATAATCTTTCTTCAAGGTTTAGCTATGCAATCATGCAATAACCCTTTAACTTGATTGTTTTCTCCTTATTATTACTTCTCAACTTAGATTCTTAACCCAATAGGTGACCTTGCTAGTATAACTTGAGGTTTCCTTGAACTACTTGCCAAGATGCACTAGTCTTAAAAACTTAACCATTATTGTCTTTCACATCCTTTCAACTCTGCCTTCATAGTTTATCTAACTACCTACGATGTGTGACCTTGCTAGTATAACTTGAGGTTTCCTTGAACTACTTGCCAAGATGCACTAGTCTTAAAAACTTAACCATTGTTGTCTTTCACATCCTTTCAACTCTGCCTTCATAGTTTATCTAACTACCTACGATGTAGTGATGATTCAACTTTGACTACTATTTATGTCCATTGCAAGCTTGCAACTATAACTATTTCCTTCTATTTGCATAGTTTCAACTTAAAATTAACTTAACACTTTTTGGCCTAAGACCTTGAGATGATTATTTGAAGCTAATTTTTTCCCTTCATCACAGCATTGCAACTTGAATTCCATTAACTGTACAACCTCCTACAAACTTGCAATGACCATCTTAACATTAACCTTTAAAAGTCTCCACAACATTAGAACCAAAACACTTAACTCCTTCCCTAACCCTACGAAGGCATGATTACAAGATTTCATAGCTTCACCACCTTAACTTGAGGTTTGTCTTAACCATCAAAAAACATGCGATGAGCTTTAAAGTTAACTACTTCCTTCTATTTGCATCATCATGACTTAGACTTAACAACTTATCTCAAAACTTGTGAACATGCAATGTTCCATTTTAAAGTATGTTATCACTTCATTTCTTCATCACAACTTATAATGCTTCAAGATTTCACTGGCTTGCAATCTTGTGCTTTCCATTATTTTGCCTCTTCACACTACTAACTTGTATGCCAACACTATCCACTTCAATGCTGTGATAAACTACTCAGAACCTTTTCACTCCTTTGCATCATTTGACATAGTTAGTTATTAAAGGGGGGGCAATGTTGTACATTTAAAGGGAAATTTCAACATCACAACTTGACATATTTAAGAGGAAAAATGCATAACAAAACAATGAATTTACAACTTAGGGATATAAATCGTATAAGAAAGAAAATTGGTATATCCATTGAAACATAAAACATAAAATTTCCTTAGGGTTTTAATAAATTTTTTTAGAAACCCTAAGCATGAAAAACATAATTCTACTTGATTTTCACAATTATTGACAATATTCTTGCTGGGTGAAAATTTAGGCCATCAAAATGGATTGGGGAAGATCTTTTAGTTGAAACAAAGCTCACAATGCAAAAAGGAAGGGGGTAGATTGGCATGAGAATATTATATATGTTAGAATTTAAAGTATACCATTATAACTAGGGGGGTTAAATTAGTTATCCTTAGCCATATGAGAAATATAATCAAAAAACATAAAAAGATACCCTTAGATGAGAACACCAAATATGTTAACTAGGGAAACACTTGATTAAAGGGAAAACCCAAGTAGGTATGGTACCCAAAAAATGATGTACTAATTTAAAAGTTCCATATTAGAGGATTCAACCTATTAGGAGTCAATAAAATACATTCAGTACATATAAGTCTATGTTAGGAGACTTTGATTCCCTATTAGGACAATCCAACCATATTAGGAGTTGTATCATCTCTCCACTATCCAAACAATTTTAGGGGCAAGACCAATGAACCCACTATCCAAATGTTATCTACATTATTCCATGAAAAATAATAGAAATGAATTGTACTTGTACTTGCTCTTCCTCTTTCCTATCAACCATACTCTTTTGCATCTTCTAATCTCAATAGTAGATCTCCAACTTCATATCAAATAATCCCTTGATCCCCTTTCTCACATTTACCAAATACTCTTCTCTTGTTCCCATTCTCTCAATCACAATGTATACTTACAATAAAGAAAAATAACTTCCTTTATATCATGTCCTTAAAAAAATTCCTTGAGTCATACTTGAGGCTTTCCCAAATAATTATAATAGGAACACATTAAGATAATTAATTATATTACAATTATTTAGCACTGTCGACTCATAGTCCTTACAACTTGTCACAAGCATGACTCTAGACCTTGTACACTCACTAGAATCATCATCAGACTATCCTTTGTCAATTTCTAAATTTTCACATCAAGATCCCATCTCTGTTAGGAGATACAACCCATTCATCAAAAATTGCTTCTTAGATACTCTATATGTATATTGTTATCTGCAAATCAACCATATATTTTGCATATCTTCAACTTAATTGATGTGCAATTAACCTTGTCATCATGATAGAGTGTAGAACACATCCTTAACTATGATTCAATTGATCTTCCATACAACCTTGTTCTCTTTTATCTATTCTGCCACTCTTCACAAAATACCATACTATAGTGTCATCTATGACAACCATGGTTATGAATGAAACATATCAATCATGTTAACAATATCCCAAATTCTCTAGAAATGCTTAGGATACTCTCCCAAAGGAATACCATCAACATTTGTGCTAATAATCTCCTCCTTTGGCATTTATGGCAACATATATGGAAAACATCTTGGTAAAAAAATGGTATTTGTGTTTAGAATTTGAAGATGATGTAAACTTATGAAATGTGTAGAATTGGATGAATTTTATGCCTATAATTTTTATAATTTTTTTGAGTAAGAATTTATTTATTTAAAAAAAATTAAAGTCCCTTTTTTAATTATAAAAAATATAGGGTGTAGTTCTCGTCAAATAAGTATATGAAAATCATCATTTTTTGTTTTGATTTGAAAATATCTTATAGATGACATGTATAGCTAGGGAAAAGAAAAGAAATCATAATATTTAATATTTATTTTCTTTTTTATAAGTACTCAAGGTTGACCTTATCACAATCCAATAGTTTTTTCCTCCTATCAAAACTTCCCTACCAAATATGTACCTTTAAAAAAAAGAAAAAACATATTCATAAAGAGGACTCTCCCCTCTAGAGATAAGTATAAATATATAAAAAATTTGGTATGATTTACTATTTTTTTCCCTTTTTCAGGGAGCATCTTCTAAAAGATTGAAATATCAAGTTATAATATTTTGAAATTATAACATATTATAACTAATCAAAACACTTAGAAATTTATATAATGATGATATTGAATTTGAGATCTATAAAATGGGTTTTTTAGTTTTGGAAAAAAATGAGTCTTGATAGAGAAATGAGATTTCATGTAAAAAAGTTTTGGTAATCTAAAAGGTGACAAAATTTTGTGCGTATACCAATCTGAGTTCCAAGAACACCAAATTACTCTCTTCTACTACTACTTCTATTCTCTTTGTTTCATATCCTCTTCATGGATAAAATCTGAAATCCTCTGGAACACTTCTTTGATATGCACCTCTATCTTTCAAGATCAACAACAGTTTTTCACACACTAAAGAAATTGCATAAGTTATTCACACACTAAATGACTAACATCAATTGTTCACACACTAAATAACTTTCAACTTTCCCCCATATGATGTAACTCAATCTTTCTATTATTTAAACATAGGAGATCTAAATCTCTCCCTCATTGAGGGACCTTCTCCCATATATGATACTACTATATGCAATCTCTTCCCCATAATACTACAGAGGTATTTTTCATTCATTCTCTCCCCTATTGACATCGATGATAATGGATTCATTATTTCAATCATGTTGTTGAAGTCTTTAATCATCTTAAGTGTCCAAAGGCATTGTTCAATACTAATTATCAAGAGTCCTTGATGACTTTGCTTATCTCACATACGCCATCATATGGGAAGCGTCATCATTTAGTCTAGTCAAAAAATAGTGCTTGATACTACTAGACTGATGTAATATCTACATCATTTACTCTAAAGTATGTAGGGGCATAACCCCAAGTGTATCCCTCAAGTACTCAAAGGTATCTTTATGAAATGGTTTTGTAAATATATCTGTAATATGATCTATTCTATGTCTCCCAATCTGATTTCTTTCTCTTCAACTTTCTCTGTCAAAGAATGATACTTAATAGATATATTCTCAAGCTTAGAATGAACTATAGGATTCTTAGACATACTCATTGTATTTCTATTATCACAATGTGTGATAACAAGTTTAGAAAGCTCTATCCCAATATCCTTTAGCATCTTCTTCATCCACATGATCTAATTATAATTATTTGTTGTTGCCACATATTTTAATTTAGTTGTACTCTATGAAATACAAGATTTTTTCTTGCTCAATAAAGAAACCAATCTTCCTCCAAGGAAAAATGCTCCAGCACTAGTCCTTTTTATGTAATCCATGCTGCCTACCTATTCAATATGAGTATAAGCACACAAAGTGAAATCACTTGATCTATCATAACTTTAAAATATCTAATTTTTTTTTTACTGCTACATAATGATACTCCTTAGGATTAGCTTAAAATATAGCTACGATCCCAACTACATTTTCTAAATCTAGTCTAGTATGAGTTAGATATTGCAAACCTCCAATCATTGGTCTACACTTCTTCTTCTCTACTATAGGCATCTCATCTTTTCTAGATAACTTGTGACCAGTTACCTTTGGTGTACCAACATGCTTACAAATTTCAAAGCTAAATCTTGTCAACTAGTCTTTCAAATACTTAGCTTGTGATATGAAAATACCATCTTTATTTTGCACAATCTTTAAAACCAAGAAAAATTCATTTCACCAATCATACTCATCTCAAACTCATTCTTCATCTCTTCAGCAAAATTATCAGTTGCTTCATCATTACCTCCAAAGATTATGTCATCAACAAATATCACTATTATAATTAGCAAACCATTCTCAATTTCTTTAAAATCTAAGTTACTATCTATTGCACCTATATAAAATCCAAGTTTTTCCTAATACGCATCAAATCTTCATACCAGATTCTACGTGCTTTCTTTAGACCATACATTATTTTCTTCAATATGCATACCATGTCTTTTTCTTCTATCAAAGAAATCCTAGAGGCTATTCAATGTATACTTCTTAAAGTTTTCCATTCAAAAAGGCTAATTTGACATCTATTTGATACACTTTAAACTTCTTACTTTTTGCATAAGCCATAAACACTCTCATTACTTCCATTCTTGCTACAAGGGCATATATTTCTTCATAATCTATTACTTACTAGTGTGAATAACCTTTGCATACCAATCTATCTTTGTTCCTCACAATTTCACCTTGTTCATTCATCTTGTTTTTGAATACCCATTTTGTTCCTATAACATTCTTTTCTTTAGGCCTAGGAACCAATTCCCCCATTTCATTCTTCACAATATGATCAAGTTATTCTTTCATTGCTTGCATGTAATAAGCATCCTTTCATTCATTATCTTCAATCTTAGGTTGAAGTTGATAAATAAAACATAATTCATCATGTACTACTACAACATTTGGGTTCAAATTACGATGAAAATTTACAACGGTGTAATTTGTGATGATTTTTCATTTTTTTTTTTTTTTGCAATTATCTCTGATGCCATGGTAATATCAACATTGGCATTGTAATTATGACTCTCATGTTAGTATAAAAAAATGACATCAATCATTCTCCATTTGTTTTGATCAATTGTGGAGAGCTATGCGTGAAAGATTATGGAGAGCTCCAAATGAGGGTATAGAGAAGTTTCAAAAGAATGTGGGGTGTGGAGATCTACAATTGCCTATCCATGCCCTTTCTCTGCATTTTTTTTCCATGATATTTTTCTTATAATGTATTCTCCTCATTATTTAGTCTTTCTATTGTTTCACAATAACTTTGAATATCTTCCTCCCTATATGAGATCTTAAACTTAATAAAATGTTTTTTTAAAATTTCCCATGGCATCGAATGAGCTTGATTGTATTGTAATAATCTCCAGTCAATCTATGGTCATCCCCTACCTCTACGATTGCATTTATGTGCCACACCCTTGTGATATTCATGTTAGAAATAGATAATACTGAGAGCAACGGGGGATGGGGGTGTGAATCAGTATTCCACAAAATTTTTCCCACAAATAAATATTGTTACTTACTTTATAACTTGCTAATGAAAGTAAACAAACAATGTTGAATAGTAAATATAACCATGCACATAGATAACTCATAACACCATTATTTGTTAACTAGGGAAACCTTGGCCAAGGGAAAACCACGATGGGGATAATACCCACTAGATGATTAACTAAACAATAGGATCCTATTAAGGATATTAACTCTGTTAGGATTCTATGAAATACATATAGTGTCTTGAGTCCATGTTAAGAGACCAGGCCTTATTAGAAGCCTCAACCCTATTAGGACTCAGTAGAACAAATAAAATTTATGCAAGAAGAGCCCACTACCCTAGCATGTAATAATTTGATTTAGTTCTTCACAAGATAGGTATACATACAATACTTACTTTACTGTTGTAACTCACACTTTCTCTAATCAACCATTAGATCTCAGATCACATAAGACTTGTGTGATAGTTCACATCACAATTAAAACATCTCATGACTTCACACAACTTTCCACTAACTACAAAATATAAGATCTCTATTTATTTTTGGAAATACAAATAAAAAATGTATACTTCAGAGAGGGGGGCGGTCGGGGGGGGGGGGGTGAATCAGAAGTACTAAAATCTAAGAAATAAAACTTTCAACTTTAAAAAATTGCATGCATAAGCATATAGAAATAACATGTAAAGTAAATGCATCCACATAAACACTTGACACCAACAATGATTACCCAGAAACCCTCCAATGAGAAGGTAAAACTAGGGTGGGGATGACACTCACAATTCTTCACTACTGTAGCACTAAAGTTCACCTGTTAAAGTTATATTTTTTGACCATTGTCATGATCTACCATGTGAAAGGCCTGCCTTGTTAAAGGCTTACAAAGGATTGTTAGATCCTACCCTATTAAAGGATTTTAACACCCTATTAGAAGTGTTCCTGGCTAAAGGACTTTAGAACACTCACTTGGAATGTCACCCTGTTAAAGGCTTTATATAATGGTTGTTATACCAACCTAAGTCCATAGGATTTCATTATTCTATAAAAATTATTAGAGAGTACAATAGAATGTTTGATTTGATACACTTACAATCTGATATTTCTGATTTTAGATCCCAATTCAGTTCATCTCGATCTTCTCTAATCTAATATGAAAATGTTGCAACCTTGATCCTCTATTCTGCTAATTGATTTTGCAATTTTGTCATTTTTCTAAGTCACCTTCAACTTAATCAATTTAGCATTACCTCCTCACATACATTCTCTCTTACACCCTGTCTACAAAATATGGGCTTCATCTCTCTTTAAAAAGACTTTGGTAGCTTAGGGTTAAGTATGAATCTATGATGAAGATTCATCCAACTTTCCTACTCAATTCCTTCAATTTTTGTGATTGGTTGCATGTTGATTACATAGGGAGTCCAAATAGATTTGATCTTATCTTCAAAGCTTCAAGATCTATCCATATGTTGGCTCAAAAAATAGTTTACATAATTGTTTGCGCAATCACAAAGAACTAGTTCAATTCTGTGTTACTCAAAACTTGTTTAATACCGATGCTTGACACTTGAACTTCCTCGACATCTATTGTTTACTAGGCACTTGAAATTTGCTCAGCTCTGTGTACTTGCTTGGCACTTATTGTTTACTTGGCACATGAGTGAATTGACGCTCATTGCAACTTGGCATCTATAGATATTATACTCGGCAAGAACTTAGAAAATTTCATAAGTGTGTTGACACTCAATTGTCAAAACAAATCTAAGATCACCAATCTCCCCCTTTGACAATAGTGGCAAAAACACTCAACTATACATGATGAATCTAATCACCTCGAGTATAATTTACATTTTGTTTGGCATATATACAAAACTTAAAAAATTGTTCAAAATGTTGTAAAGAATTATATACCTCAAAAATTTGTAACTACCCCTGAGTTAATGTGCCTTTTCTATATCCAAAATCTCTCTGAATAGAGTGATTGGCCTTGGTTGATACTTCTCATATTTATTTTAAATTATGATACTATTTATCTGATGTGTCTTGTTATGCTCTATTTCTTGCTATTTTCTCTCCCCCTTTCTTTGCTTTGTTTGTTTTGTAACTCCCCCTTTCATTTTGGCTTCCCCTTTTACATGTCTCCCCTTGGCTTTTGATTTATCTCCCCCTTTTTCACATTAATGTCAAAGTATCAGGTGTTTGCAAGCTGAATGCATCTAGAAAGATGTCTTTTATCTCAATTAGTGCTTTCCTTTTCTTGTACTCTTTTTTGGGTATTTCTTGGTTTTTCTTTCTTTCCAATGCCTCCTACATCTAATTGATCTAGTCTATGATCATGGTTGCATAGTCATACTTTGGAATTACTATTTCTTCATCTAATTTAGGGTCTCCATAGTAAATTACCCTTACAACCTTTATGGAGCTCAAGCCCAGTGTTGAAATTTGGAGTGGCATTGCTTCAGTGCTCGGCTTCTAAGGAATTGTTGTAGGAGCTCTAGTAGTTGGCAGATTTACCAAAGTTTTAATTGCTTCTTGCTCCTTTTCCGTTCAAGTTTCCTTCTCCTCCTCTATTCTTCCTTGATCAATCACTATTATTTGTGGTGGTGCACCTTGTACTTGTGCAGTAGGAACAAAAGTATCCATCTATCATGTTTGTTCCCTTGTTGGCTCCTCAGTAGTTATAACATCTTTAACTGTGGAATCAACCTTAGCTGATGAATCTTTTGAAGCTTACTCTTGAGGTTGTCTACTTGTACCTATAGGGATGGTAAGGGATGTTTCTTGAGTGGCCACCTTGTCCCTAGATAGGTCAGCTAGTGCTTTTTGTAACTCATCTACACTAACCAATACTGGGTTGTTACACAACTTTACTTGTAAAGTTGATTAGTCAAGTATCTTCTTTAGACCTCTAGAGTGAGTGTGTTGAAATTCTAAATTGTGTTGTTAGGAACATCCTTCACTTTGATTATTTCTACAAGTATTTTGATGTCATGTGGAGGGCTTGGTGGTGGCAATTATGTGTCTTGCACACTCTAATATGTTTGTTGCTCTTCAATAGTTGCCCTATTATCTTCTTTTTGTGTTCCCTCCTCCACTGTGTCATTTTCCTTTTCCTTCTTACCTTCTCCTTCCTTATCATTGTCTTCCCCTTCTCCATTATTTCTTCCCTCAAAACTATCTTGCTCTCCTTCCTTAATAGTAGTTAGCCCATATATTAGCTTCAACATTTGAGTGGACTTCTTGACAACATCTTCAATCTTTTTTGAAAAATGTTGAAGGCTCTATATTTGGGTGCAAATTTTCTCCTATGCTTCTTGTTAGCCTTAGTTATTTTTCCTTTTGTAAGCTCTAGCATTACTCAAGCCAAGGTGCACTCTCTTATTTCCTTTTCCATGTTAAGGCAATAATGCCATTTATTTTCAACAATAGAATATTAATCTTTAGGTAGTGAATTATCAAATTCAAGTGGGGTGTTCTTGAACTTGGCCATCATGGTATAGACTGATTCCTCAACCGTATTTTTTTCTTCACTACTCATATTATTGAAATCAATGTTCTTTAAGCTACTTAAGTCTATATTATCTTTAATATTATCACACATATTTTCTAAATTAGACTTGGTGGCATGACTTACCACTGTAAATTGGCTTGTGTCTTCTAACTTGGTCCTTTCTTCATCAGAGTCAGGTTGTACAACATATTTTCTTCTTAATTTCTTCTTGGCTAGACCTTGCTATTTTATGGACTTCTTCTTTTCTTTCTTCTTAGCCTCTTTAGTTGTGGCTCTTGTGCTTGTTCTTGTAGTAGGCTTGGTTGTGTAGACACCTAAATTTGATTACTCTGCTTTAGTAATCCTATTTAGTTATCTCTAAAGGCATCATTAATTAAATTTTTATTTAATTAATCCTTTGTCATCCCCTAGCTGATTCATTTAATTAATCATCTATAGTCCTAATTGATAAATCAAATAACCTATCATTTATCAATTAAATCTTTTTCTCCTATCTAATTCCAAAAATCCCCATTTATTAAATAAATCTATTTGATAAATAAAATCCTCAAATCTAAAAACCCCTAACCTATCCCTAATCCTCCATTTAGCCTAATCCACCCCATCGACCCATACTAACCTAGCTTAGCAACTAACTCACCCAACCTCATTAATGCCATCCACTTGCACATCTCTAACATCCTTAATCTAATCCTAAACCCAAGCCTAATCCACCCCCTAATGTTGTCACATTCCCTAAACAAGTTTAAGACTTTCCTAAACCAAATCAAAGTCCCCTCTCCAAAATATCCCAACAACCAAGCCATGAGTGCTCTTACAAACCATAAAAGACTCTTACAAGCCCACTCATGACTCTTACATCCCTCTTCCATACTCAATCTCCCTCATCATGCCTTTAACCAACCCCTTATCCTACGCTCTCACACTCATCCTCCTTGTGACAAGTGTCACCTTCCCATTGGTGCTAAACAAGCAAAATCCATGTGCTCTCCTTTGAGTGCATCCTAGCCCTCCTTAAGCTTTCATCTCTCCTTGCATCTAAGCCATCCATCCCTCTACCCCTTGGCCTATAAATTGAATCCCCTCCCAAGCCATTTCATCACAATCCTTGAGCTAAAGTTACCATGCTATTTTGAGAACCAAAGTCATCAATATTAACCTTATAATGCCAAATTGAGAGCTCACAAGGCTACCAATTTTCCATTACCCATCTCCACCATTGATGCAATTGGGCAAGCAATTGAGCATACATCCACATCAAAGGGCACATCTACAAAATTAAGAAAGCATGGAGTGTTTTCTCTTTTGAGGTTTTCATTTCTTGTTTTCTTTCTTATCTAAGCATATATGTGAATTTAGTTTTAGTTTGTGAATTTTTACTTTATTGTTAATGTTCTTTGCACACTAAATCTTGTTCTACAGGTTGGGCTTGGCTTTGTAGTCTTTTTGCCCTTGGGCTGAGTTACAAGCTATTTCTAAGATTTTTTCTTCTTAGGCTTTGGTGTAGTTGGTGTTTCCTCAGCTTTTTCCTCATTGGCACCTTCTTCTTTTTTAGCATCTTCTCCCATGCCTTGTGTCAAGGCAAGTGGCTCCTGGCCCTATTCTTCTTCTTCTTCATCTTCCTCATCTTTTTCATCTTCAACTCCCTCTCCAAATTTGGCTTTAAGTTTCTTAACCAATTTATCCTTCTACTTTAGAGTTGAGGTAGTTTTTAACTCCATTTCCACCTAGACTTCACAACATCAAAAATACTAAAAGGTTTTGTTGCTTTGTCAAATTCTTCTGCCATCAATGTTGTGATTGCTACTAATGCATCATCATTGTTAATTTCATACCCCAATGGAATTAGTCATCTCACTCTGGGTACTACAACTTGGATAAATGTTTAGTCAATATCTACAAGGAAGAAAATGTCATTGTAATACTTTTCCACTAGGGAAACTGGGATTCTCAACCTTTGTTTCATGGTTTTCTTGAAATCCTCAAAATAACTAGTCATTATAGACTCAAAATTGTCTCCCATTTTCTTATTGTATTCATTAATCTATACTACCATATACCTATTGGTCTTCCAACCTACCTTACCAAAATAAGGAAACTCATTCTATACATAGAAAAATATAAAAATTGAACCAAATTTGTATTGAGCACCTTTTGACCTCCTTATTGCTCCTAGGTTCTCCATGATTTTTCATAATTGGAGCTCGACCAGATCATAGGTGTGATTTTTCTTCTCAATCTTGTACCCTACATCAACTATAATGCATGGTACACAATTTAGTTGGCTTGACTAATAAAATTTTTGAGATATGACCCTCATAGAAAATTCTAGATGTGGATCTTTGATGGTATCAATGGCCATGCTCCTTTTGTTCTACTTAGTCCCTGTATTCTTCTCAATAACTTCTTTTGAGTCACTTCTTAGGGTTTTGGGTTATTCTAGGGTTGCAAACTCTATAATCCTATGCATAATCCTCTTTGACAAGTTGATGGGTCCTCCTTCTAACCATAAACATCCATCATGGATTCTACTTAATGCAATTCTTGTCCATTCAGTCTTGAAGATAGTGGGAAAATCTAGGGCATAGATTAAGCCCTTTCTCTCAACAATTTGAAATTCTTCCTTTAACACTCCATTCTCACATAGTTTTTCATATGCCTATCAAATTTCCATATCTCCTATTGCTCCAACCTTGTAGTTATAACACTTTCTGACATTCTAGACCATTATGACTTTAGGTGGAATAACAGATAGTGCACCAATAGGGTCATTTTTATATTCAACTTCTAGAATTGGCCTAAAATTTGGTTGCTTAACTTCATTGCTAACTAGCTAAACCTCAAATGGTTCCTTATCCTTGGGATTTCTAGAGCTAGAGGCCATTTCAACAAATTAGGGTTTAAACTTTAAAAATAGCATAGCTCAACACTCGAGAAATACCTTAGATTGATGAAATTGTGCTTGATCTTTGTTGGAATTTGTGCAAAAGATTCAATCTCTTGTCGCCAATTGCTTTTTTGCTCTGCTCACTCTTTCTTTGTGTTTATTATGATGAAAAATGATCAAAAAATTGACCTTATACCCTTCAATACATAGCATTTGATGCTTAGTGCATCTATAGTTGTACACTCAGCTCCTTATGCAATTTCTATTTCACTCAGCTTACATTAGTTTTATGATCACTCGGCATCCACTAGAGTTACCCTTATTTGGCTTCAATAGGAATTTCCTTTTACTCAAAAATCACTACAAACTCAACTTCAACTAACTTTCGTAGACAACGCAGCACATACTAACATTCACTCGATGAACTTCTCACACTTGGTAGTAAGATGAAAAGCTTTGAAGATTTAACCTTGCATCTTGATTCATGCTGATCTATCCTTTTCAGTACTAACTTATCCAGGGAGTGGTGTATGATAAAAACATTTCAATATTAGTCCCACATACCTTTTTGGTTATTTTGATGAAGTGTGATCACTTGACCTTTTAGGTGAAGTGACCACTCCATTTGATGTGTTGCATCCATCTTTCTTCTTCCATGTCTTATTCATCTCTCCTCTAATGTGCTCAACATCTACCTTTCCTTTTCCTTTGTTTCACTCTGAGTTATGTGCTTTTTTCCTTATTGGGTAGTGCTTGCTAATATGACTAGTCTTCAAACAACTAAAGCATGTAGTTTGACTTAACCATCTGCACTAGCTTCCATTGAAATGTGTTCTTATGTAATTCTTAGCTATTTATCCATACTCTTGACAATAATGCTAGCTATGTCTTGTATTGTAGTCCCAATTATAGGAATTTTTATGGCTTCTTCCCTCATTTGATGACCATGTGGACTTGGATTTGAATTCAAAGGCTTTGTGTCCAAACTTCTAGCAATTATAGCAATGTCCTCCAAATCTTGGTGCATGTATGATCCTTGTTCTGCATTCATGTGCTTGATGACCTTTTCTATTTCACTTGTAATAGTGTGTCATGTTCTTTCGCTTGGCATTCTGACTAACATTCTTGTTCCTATAGATATTATTTTTATGTCCTTTCTTTCCATAGTGATGACAAGTGGGTTTGGAATTCTTACATTTGTCATTTCTTTGTCCAATAGTCTTGAATGATTCTCCTTCTTCAGTGCTAGTATAGCCCAATCTTGATGTGTCTTTACTAGATCTAGGGGATTTTAGTAGTTGCTCAAAGTACTTGATGGCTTCATTTGGCTTCTTGAAACTTTTAGTAAACTCCTTTTCTCTTTTTAGGTCATTCTGTGGTTGCTCATTCTATAACTTTAATGTAGTTATCTCAATGTCCTTGACATTCAACTCATGATGGGCATTCATAATTTGGCTTAAAGTGTCTAATTGATGTTTGAGATCCTAGATAGCTCTGCTGATTTTTCTTCCAATTTATTTGAAAATATTCTTTTTTCTTCTTCAATCATGTCCTTTCCCTCTATATCTTTCTTCTTTTTCTTAATCACCTCACATAGTAGTATAGCTTGTGATTCTTGCTCCAATTTGTGATTTCTAATCTCTTTAGCTTGTGCCCTATTCTTGTCCATGAGATCTACAATTTTTGCACCAAATTCATATGAGTTACCATCTACAAGTAACTTTGTGGTTTCAATCTCCTTGTATTGAGTGTAATTTTCTTCTATGGCAATCTCTTTCCTTCTCTTTAGAAAACTCCTCAAGGCATCTTTGGCTTCATTTAGTTGTTGCAGTAAGAGATGTATCTCAATCTCCTAATTTTGAATAGTTTTTCCCAACTTGTAAACCTCCATCTCAAGATCTTTTCTCCAAGCTATAAGGCTTCCCCTAATGATAACTTACCTTTGATACCAATTGTTGGAGATACAAGTGGGAAATGTATACTTTTGAGAGGGGGGCGAGGGGGTGAATCAGAAGTACTAAACTCTAATGAATAAAACTTTAAACTTTAAAATATTGCATGGATACACATACAAAAATAACATGTAAAGAAAATGCATCCACATAAACACTTGACACTAGATATGATTTCCCAGAAACCCTCTAATGAGAAAGTAAAACTGGGCTCGCGATGACACCCATAATTCTTCACTACTATAGTAATAAAGATCACCTATTAAGGTTACATATTTTGAAAAATTTTGTGATCTACCCTATGAATGGCCTACCATGTTAAAGGCTTACAAAGTATTGTTAAATCCTACCCTATTAAAGGATTTTAACACCCTATTAGAAGTGTGCATGGTTAAAGGACTTTAAAACACTCACTTGGAATGTCACCCTATCAAAGGCTTTATACAATGGTTGTTAAACCAACCTAAGTCTATAGGATTTCATTCTACTATAAAAATTGTTAGAGAGTAAAATAGAATGTTTGATTTGATACACTTACAATTTGATATTGTTGATTTCAGATCCTAATTTAGTTCATCTCAATCCTCTCTGATTTGATATGAAAATACTGTAACCTTGATCTTCTATTCTGCTAACTGATTTTGCAATTTTTTCCTTTTTCTAAGTCACCTTCAACTTGATCAATTTATCCCTTTCATTTCCTTCAAATCTTTTCTAGCATTACCTCCTTGCATGCATTCTCTCTTACACTCTATCTGTGAAATATGGGGCTTCATCTCTCTTTAAAAAGACTTTGGTGGCTTAGGGTTAGGTATGAATCTATGATGGAGATTCATCCAAATTTCCCACTCAATTCTCTCTTTTTTTTGAGTGGTTTCATATTGATTACATAGGGAATCCAAGTAGATTTGATCATACCTTCAAAGCTTCAAGATCTATCCATATGTTGACTCAAAAAATGGTTTACGTAGTTGTTTGTGCCATCACAAACAACTAGGTCAATTCTATGTTACTCGACACTTGTTTAATACTGATGCTTGACACATACTATAGTTTTGTCTCGCTCGGCACTTGAACTTGCTCGAAATCTATTGTTCACTAGGCACTTGAACTTGCTCAACATCTATTGTTCACTAGGCACTTGAAATTTTCTTAGCTTTGTCTATCTTCTTGGCACTTACTATTTACTTGAAACATGAGTGACTCAACACTCATTGCAACTCAACATGAACTTAGAAAATTTCTTAAGTGTGTTGACTCTCAATTGTCAAAACCAATCTGAGATCAACTCTTATACCTTTCAACAATTACCAAACTTTGCTCAGACAAGCTTCATGTGTTCACACACTTGACATAATATAAAATAACTTATTTATTTATATCCACATAGTTGGTTCATCATAAATTAGTAATTATTATGTAGCCAAAATAATTCATCAAGCCATACAAATCTGATTACTAATATGCTATGTTTTGTTATGTTAAATACTTACACTAGTATTTTATTCATATTGTGTGTCCTACTATCCATTCACATCTATGCACTTAATCACATCATCATGAAAATGTCAAAAAAAAATTCTTAATTGCACATAATCTAATTCTCAACGAGTTTTCCATGCTCTTAAGATCTATTCTCTATACTATTGCAAACTATCTAACACTTACACAATTTTCTATCTCTAAATGCATGAATGAAATAATGAATACATGTTGCCATAAATGACAATTGTCAAGATATCTATCTAGCCATATTTCCAACAATCTTCCCATTTGGCATTGATGGCAACATTTGGGAAAATTGGCTATGTCACAAAATGATGTCATACATAAAAAAAATAAAAATAAAGTAGTGATGAAAAATGTCTTCAAAACATAACAATCTTATTCATGTTTTGATGGATCATATATTCCTTATCACTCCTTTACATTGATACATACATAAGCTCCCCCTTACATGTAAATTTACATCTGTAAAAATTTCCCTAAATAACTCCCCCTTTGACATCAATGACAAAGGTGTCAAAATTGTATCACAAAACTTGTTGCCTACTGATGATCAGCTCATCATTCTAGATATACAATCTGCAAAATAAACTTTCAACTTATCTATGTCCTTCTTCTAGTTACCTTGCATTGTATCTAAAATACTAATGAGTGTGCAAAGTGCATAATATGTCACTTCAACTATGCTCAAGTGAGTATAAGAAAATTTGTCATAGGACATCTTCACTACAAGACATTCCTCCAAATACCTCTACAAAAAGACAACTTTGGGTGTCAAATATTCTCTAAGAAAAAAGTTTCTCCTTGGTACTTTTTCCTTGTCAGACTCAATTCCCCTGATAGCATTGTGAATCTTCTCAATTTCAATTTCAAAATCTTTAATTCTTACCTCTAATTTTTGCAATCTAGTAGTAAGTGTTTGAAGCTCGCTCATATGGCCTTTGATCTTTGCATTAAATTTTGATAAGTAATTGTAAGAAACTATGCACTATCCATAGAACTTCCTACCATCATCTAAGATCTTTATTAACTACTTTATACATACATCTAAGGTTTTCATGTCATTCCTAACATTTGTGCATACTATATCAAATAGTGATGCATCATGTTGTGTCTATACTTGCACTACTTCTACTTCAACTAATGTTGTGAACTCCTTATCAATGGTTTTCATCAACTCTTTTACCTTGAATTTGTAATTCTAGATTTTCTATAGCTATAGAATCTATCTTTTACATCTACTCCAAGACTTTAGTGAGAGTCTTCTCGAAAGACTTAATAATTATTTTTTTCTCAAATAGCTTGCTCAAGGTGCCCATTAACATTTTCTGATCTTCATCATCAAAAGGAATAGGGTTGCTGATGTTCTAGCTACTGATACTACTAAAGGTACAATATCTCCTTATTCCTTTACCTTCTTCTTTTCATCATCCTCTTCCTCGCATCCTCTTCTTTCTTCCTCTTTTCATCTTCTTCTTTCTTCTAATGTTCTTGCTCTTCTTCCTTCTTTTTCTCTTATGATTTCTTTTCCTCCTCCTCTTCTTCTCTCCTTTTCTTTTCTTCTTCTACTTTTCTCTTCTTCTCCTCTTCTTTTTTCGTCTTTTTCTCATTTTTTTTTTTTCGTTTCTTCTATTTCTTGTTTGATCTTCTCTTATTCTCCCTCTTCTTCTTATCTTCTTCCTCATCATTTGAGCTATTGTATGTAGTGATATTGACAACAATAGATTGGCCAAATTGTGTAAAGGGATTTTATTTGATACCTATTATTATGTGGATACTATCTACCTACATGGAATTAGTGCCCATAACAATATAAGGTGGTGAAAGTGCCTGTTGTGTCTCTTCTTCATCTTCTTCTATCTACACATGTTAGTTCATGTTTTTCAGAGTCACCATTTTTACTCATTATTTTTGGTCTACTCTTGTCTTCATCATTTTAGTTTGAACCATTGGCTCTATCAATACATAAAACTCAAAAATGAAGCTTTATTTACATTCTTATATTTATTCAACTTTATTTTTTACCATATCTTCCCTTGTCAAGAAAATTTGTTGACCAAGTCCTCCCTTATAGCTAGCTTGAATCGAACATGTTTTATTTCAAAGCATAGTTTTATTGTTCAGAAGATTTCTTGGTATAATGGACAAGTTTTTTTTACTCCTTGAACCTTTTTTACCTTATATACCAATTTCAAAGAGCACTAAGACACACTAAACCTCTTGTACGAAAGGACCAAGTTTGTAGGTTCAATACTTCTTGCGTTTCATTGAAACAAATTTCCTTGGAGGACCCACTTGACATGTATGACCACATGGTGCACAAGACACACAATAGCTAGTTTCCTCATCATGATTAACATGGTTGTGGGTGGCATTATGATTTTAAAGATAAATACATGCAATTAATGGCCAAGTGAAATTGTCTTTAATAGTCACACTAAAGTTTTGATTTAAAGGTGCAAAATCAAAGATTTGGCATGTGTAAAGAGGGATAATCATTTAAAGTACTTGGCTCCTAATTTAATACCAATACCCTTTCCACCCTATCATCTTCCCTTCATGGCATGCTAAAAATAACTTCTATCCTCTATGCAGTTAATGATAACATCATTTGCAAAATGAATTTAAAAGGAAAGTTTTCTTGTTTAATAGAAAGGTACTAAGTTTATTTTTCTGCTCAAAATAAATAGCCAAAGGAGAGGAATGAAGAAAATCAACCTTCTTTCATAGTTGAAATGGTCAACATCTCTAGGTAATTCTTTCATCTTCTGGTTGTTTCTTCCTCCCCCCCATGGGGTAAATCATATTTGTGGTTATTTCCTTTCTTTGCATTCAAATATGGAACTTTTAAAAATCATGAAGTTTACACTGCATTTTTTTGTTAACACTTGTACTCTACAATGTAGGTCCCTCAATTTAGCTGATATAGACTTGTTAGGGGTTGATTTGGGAGGAGTTTCAGAAAGATTGTGTGAAAGGCTAGCCCAACCTTATTCGACTATAGTGTTAGACATGAACTTGCTCATGGCTTCCCCTTTCCCTCCAACTTAACAATGCCGAGAGCTAATTCAAGAATGCATACACATGTACAATGTGTCCAAAGGACATATACTCAAAAAGGATGGAAGTTTCTTGTTGGATATCAGTAGAGAGACCATGTTTGGTTTATTTCAACTAGAAGAGAAACCAATTGTTGATCTTACCCTAGCCTTGTCTGTGGCTAGGTTTGCCAAGAAAGAAAATGATTATAGAAATTTCATAGAAAAAATTTGGACAAACTCTTTTTATAAGGGTGGTTCGAGGTTATCCAAAAACTTGAAGAAAAGCCTAATGACTGCTAAGCTTCAAGACATAATGGTTATTTTGCACAAAATTTGTGGTTCCCTTGATGTTTCTATTCTCAAGAATTGGATGTACTTTTATGTTCAAATTGTGTTAGAAGGTTTGCAATTTTTAGATTGGGCAAAACTAATTGCTAGCTCCCTCAGAGACCAGTTGAAAGGTGCCCTGAAGTTGAAGAAAGATTTCTTCATGTAATCTTACTTGATGTACATGTTAGCTACCACTCAAGATTTTCAACAATTGCCACATGAACCTTGGACTAAGGAGATCACCACATATGGTTATTGCCCTTTTCTACATAAGGATAAAGTCTTAAATGATTTTAAGAGGGTTCATGATTTTTTCTCTAGAAATGTGTTTTGAAATGAAAAATTCCTTGCAACACAAAGTTTCACCTGAGTCCCAAAGACTTGTCCAATCTTTTGGTATCCTGTATGTTCAATTCCCAAGGTTTACATATTTGAGAATAGGAGGTTTTGATGAAGAACCGATGTATCTTCCTAGATTTCCCTTTGATTGTTTCATTTTAGTGGAAGTAGCATGACAATTAATTTCTGTGATAAATAAATTCTTAGCTAAAGAAATCTTTGATATTGTTTTCCTACTTAAACTAGGTAAGCTAACATGTGGAAGCATGGAATATACAAAATGTATAAGCTCTAATTTGGCTAAATTTTGTTTTGGTATGTTGCAAGATAGAATGAACTTTGACAGCAAAGGCATCGTCCATAGCTTGTTTGATAGCCAGGTTAAAATTACACATGTTTCTACTATGGAGGATTTCTGGGAAGACTGTATTGATCAAGTAGAAGTAAAATGGAGAGGTTTATCTAGATTTACTATTTCTCAAATTATCCTTTTTCAATTGAAGTTGGGAATAGATATCACAAATATAGAAGATGATGCAACAAAAATGATAACTTCTCAGGAAATTGAACCTATAAATCTTGCCATGAATTGGGATTCTAAGGAAGAAGATGATATCCTTGAAATAATAGTTAATTTTTTTAAAAAGACAAAATCTTGGTTGAAATTGAAAAAGGACACTCGTGCTAATGTTAGGGTTGATACTGTTTCTAATATTGGTCTCCCCATTACAGGTAGTAGAAGGTCCTTTTGAATTTTTGAGAAAAAGGTTAAGAATCCTCCCCTTTTATAGAAAACCCATTCTAGCAAGAAAGCTAAAATCTCATCTCCAGTAAGCCCTCACCAAGTTATTTAGGTTGATAGTGAGTAAAGCAAAGAACAAGATAGATAACTTATTGAAAATAACTAGAGAGTTTAGATGACCATGGGGTCATCTCCTCAAAGGGTACATGCTATAACTACTCCAGAAGGGGTTGCTAGATCATGACAGGATGCTACCACTTTGAACTAGCTTATAGCCTCGCTAAATAGGAAAAGGATTCTGGTCCAAGATTCTTTTCTTGTTGATGAGATTGTAAGTAAATACACTAATAAGGCACCCAAACCCAAGAGGACCAAAAGCACTATTAGGATAACTTTATACAGTGCAATTGGGAGGAGCATTGTTGAACTAGCTACTTGTAACCATAAGGAGGGAGTAGAAAAATTGAATTTGAGAAATTTCAATATTAAACACACTGACCTAGGGGTAGTGAACTATGAAACAAAGGAGCATTGAGTAGAAACCTCCACTAAAAAAATCATACTACAGTCACAAAAATATGGAACCAAAAAGAAAGGGTTGAAAGCTAAAAATAGTGCGATGGTTGTGTACATAAACTCCTTAAAGAAGTAAAGCTCTATTCCTAGTAATCAATCACAAGCTACCTTAGATTACAATAATCCCAAAAACCAGCAATTGTTAGAAGATCTTAAAAAGGGAAAAATGATGATGTTTGTAGTGTCTAGTTGGATCAGCTTGGTAACGAGTCAAGTTGTTAAACTTATCCAAAATTTGCATGAGATTTTTTCCCTAGCAAGGACTGCTCTAAATGAATCCCATGCTCAATCTAGCACATGTAAAGTAGAAGTTGAAAATCTATCAGCCATGGTGTCTTAGGTAGTGGAAGTAGAAGAGTTTGGGCTTGAAAAATTTCTTCAAAAGAGCTTGCTACAACATGTCAGCACAGGTTTAATTCAGGTTCTAAGGAAAAATATTGTCTAAAGAGTGTCAAAATATACTTCTTCTATTTCAAGAATGCAACCTTGTGAAAGGGATTTCAAGGCATTACTAGAGTAGGTAGATAGAAATTTCTAGTCTATCAGTTCACCTTTTCCTAGCCCCCTTAAAGAAGGAATTTTTGATGTAGAGACAATTGTCAAACAACATGAAAAACATATGAAATTTGTTAAGGAAAAACTAGACCTCACATCATTCGAATTCTCTAGAGTTGAAAAAGATGAAGTGATCGTAGGAACCTGTACCTTGTGACTACCAAGCTACCTAGACATGGTAAACAAAATGAAACTAGATAGAGATGTCTAGAAAAATTGCCTTCAAAGAATCAAGAATCCAAACATGACCACCATGACTGAGTTCATGAGTGCATTTAGGATGTGGAAGCTAGTGTGTGGGCAAAGAGATGTTGAAGATGTTGAAGATGAGGAGGAGGAGGAAACCCCTTGAACAATCAGTGGTTATATTATTATTTTAAAAAAATTCTCAAAAACTTTTTAGTTATGGTTCTTATTAGTTAAACTCTGGGTCTACGTACCCTATTCTAATGTTGGTTTTTAATAACTACTTTTAATTTTCCTAGAATTTTGTTTTTAGAGAGATTCTCAAACAACTTATTATTTAAGCTTAAGACTCAGTAGTGTTAGCTAGGGGTTGGAAATTTTTGATAGATATCATGTTGTGACCAATTTGCTTAAGGTGTTATGTTTCATGCAACTTTTCCAAGTTTTTCAAGTGATATATATGAGCTATATTGTTCTTTTGAAAGGAAATATTTGAATGTTCAAAGATGTATGCTTTGAATTATTTCATTATTGATTTAGTATTGAATCAGTATTGAATTATTGAATGTTTCCTCATGTGCTGGATGTTTCTTTCCTTGTGGTAATTTTCTCTAAAGTTTGTTTAATTTCTAGAATGTGATTGATATAGAAATTTTGTTCTCCTCCTTTTGTGTACTTATCTTTATTTTACCATTATTATTTAAATTGGTCCCCCTATCCAAGAATAGATGGGAGTCCTTATGACTTCTAGGTTAAAAGTAATATTTTTTTAAAAAGTGGTTTTGATTGAAAATCCAATAAGGGAGCTGAACCTTACTAAAATTTAGAGAGGAATTGTGAATGTCAAAATTTCTTAACTATTAGGAAGTTCTATTTGTCTTATGAACTTGGGCATATAATCTCTTACTCTTTTTCTATAATTTAAAAGACAAATCTATTAATGAACCGTACATATAGTGGATGAACAAATTTGGTCCATGCTCTCACCTTAAGTATTGAGGAAATATATTTTACTATAGCCTCATCTATCTCTTGTCTAACATCCTCATAATTTCTTCCCATTAGAAGAATTTATCTTCTTTTGTTCCTTAGCAAGGGCTCAATACCCTCCAAAACTCTGTCTGATTCTTCTTTTGATCCAACATCACATAGCTTATTTATAGATGTGATTCTCATGTTCAGATCTTCCTCTAATACTCCTTTCTTCCTATTTACCAACCTATTGTATAGGTCTTTTGGAATCTTATTTTGTATACTCTCAGACCTTTTATTCGTCAAAATCATGGGTATCTGCAGGATCATGGTGTGCCAAAAAGTGGCAATCTGAAAAATCTGTAGTTTTGAAATATCTCAAACCATTTCAAAATCTATTCCAACTTTTTTCACACCCACCCTAATACTAAATGAAAGAAATTAATATCTTTATAAGGTCTACTATACTTTTTGATACCAAACATATATGGTCAACTTAAAAAACATCCTTAAAATGTTCTTTTGGCCTGTTTTTATGTGATTTTTACTTCAAACATGTACCTGACGACATTTTTTTCACCAAAATTTGATGAAATGAAAAGAGTTTCTTAAGAATGTTCTTATCTTTCCATAAATGTAAGGTTTGTCAAAGTATGAGTTTAGTAAGTAATTATTACTTATTTTCTAATGGAGTTATGTATAAAGTGCTGACTGACACACTACTTGAAAAATAACCATAACTTTCAAATAGTACAAGATTTATTAAATCCAAAAGATGCATCACATTCTATGTTTCTTCTACTATAAGGAAAAAAAATGAAAATTTGAATTTTGCAAAGTTTTGAATTAGTTAAGGTGGTCAGACACAAGATTTTTTTTATTCCAAAAACTTTATAAATTAATTATTATCTATTTAGAATAAAAATACCCAAAAATATGTGTCACATCTAGGCATAAGTATACTACTTATATCTAGAATATTATTAAAAAATATTATCATTTGATTTTGATTAAGGTGGTCAGACATATGTCTACTTCTTATTTTTGTTCTAAAATTTTTGTAATAGTGCATCAAAATTCAAAATTTTAACCAATCAATTTTTATTTTTTTGAAATAAGTCATAGTAGCTTAGAAACTATATTCAATTTTCTAGAGATTATTTTCTCCCAAATTTTTGATATAAAGTTAATAACAAGTAGAAAATTGCACGTCAAGTTGACATAACCCTAATTTTTTTTTTATTGCCACTTAAGAGCATAGTTTGGTTGACGATGATCTTGCACATACCCTCATATTTCTTATAACAACATTCTCTAACTATATTCTATCCATATAACTATACATACTATTAAATCTATTTAACTAAACAAAATTATCATAATTAATAATATGGATAATTAGGTTTTCTACCTTTGGTTTCCATGCTTTCTTCCCTATTGTTGTCCTTGCTTCCTACGTATCTTGTTCAATAGGTTTATCTTCATCATCATCCTTTGAACTCTTAGAACTTCTTATCTGCATGATCTCTCTCCTCTTTCTAGGTACATTAGCACTCGACTTGACCCATTTCTTTTCTTGAGCTACAATTTCTTGTATGACCTTCACAAGTCTACTAGACTTCCTTTTCCTAGAAGGTGCATCCACCTCTAGTTTTGTCCTTGTCTATTCATGTCTATCTCTTACTAGTTGCACTTGCACAATTACTGCATGAGGTAAAATAGGAGCTTGTGCATAAGGTTTATCCATAGTTACTCCTTCTGAATGTCTTGCCACAATTATGGGAGTTGCTGCTAATACTTTATTCTGAGAACTGGTCTTCATCTCTAGTGCAATTTCTTTAATCTCATTAAACTCTTTCCTTGAGAATGAAACCTATCTCCTTTTCAACCTTTTTCTTGATCTCTTTGCTTTGAAGTTCAAATTAAACTATAATTGATCTCTCATCATAGGTTCCCTCTCTAGGACATTCTATATCCTACTCAAATTCAAGTATGATTTGCACATACCCTTCAATCAACTCTATGCTCATCTCATAGCACATAGACTCAATGAATTTTATTCTGAAAATGATAGCTTTGATGCAAGTGTTATCAATCTCCACCATGAAGCATAAATCATCCTTATCTTTCTCCACCATAGAAGGAGGTATCCTATACTTCAGTTTCATCTTAGATTGGAAACTCTTCATTATTCTATCTATGTCATTATCTCTAACATTTTTAGGTTTCTATTTGTAGCATTGAGTCACTAACTTCATTGTGCACTTATTGCTATCCCAATTAATTAATCTGAGTCAATAGGGACTCAAATGTAAACATTGCACTCTTCATTCTCTTGATCTTTGCAATGTTGTCTAACAATTATAATCTAATAATATCAAACAAATTCACTTTCCTTCCTTTGATAATCATCACATATGCCGCATGAAGAAATCTAGCTGGTACAGAGTTAACCCTTGATCAATGGTTCAACTTGTACACTAATAATTTAGCTAAAAACTTGACTCCTTTATTCTACATAGGTTCAACCTTCATATTTTTTCTATCAAACTTTATTTTCAAGTTTGTCTCCACCATTTTTTTGACATTCTTCTTATTAACCAAATTACAACTTTCATTGCTTAATCCTATAACCTTGTGAATTAGGTCATTATTAATGACAACCAATACATCACCTAACCAAAACACATCATCATGTACCCTACTTCATATGATTTAGGTCCATTCATGATTTTCAAATTCTATATTATATACTTCAATAAATTTAACTCCTCTAGGTGTGCATACTTAGATTTCAGGGATAAATTATTGTTACACATAACACCTACATCTCTATGAATATCATCATCACCAATGCTCTCAATCTTGTAGTGTATATAGCTTCTAATATCTTATACATGCAACACATTTTCCAAAACTTGAGAAAATGTGCCTAACAGATCATCAAATAAAGAAACAAATGGGTGTTTCTTGAACTCATACCTCAGTCTAGCACTAGAACATAATACACTCTTTGACTATTCATAGCTCTATAATCTATATATACTGGAGTAAACTTGATTCAATGTTCCATAAAATACCCCAAATTCATGATTTAGGGCTTCTAATAATTTTGGCTTCTCAAAATTTACTTCACACTTTAATTCGTTTTCAAATCTCTCTTCAATTCACCTAAGACACTTTGCATGAATAAATGGTACACTCAATCTTGCTTTTGATCCTTAAATCATTTAAAATCATACTGCACATTAAATGTGTATCTACCACAAGATTCAAAATATTGTCTCTATTTGCTAGTAACCTTGTTTTCATAATTTCTACTTACTGCAATCATAACAAGACTTGTGTACTCGACTATAGCTTCATCTCTATGTATTCTACCTTCTATATTAGAATTTATCAATTTACATAGGATGAGCCACAAACAATCTATAACTTCAACTTTGTAACAAATGCATCAAAGTACTATTCTTCAAATACTATATGTGAATTATTTGGATTACAAGATTTCACAAATGCTTCCTTGAACTCATCAACATGTTCCTTAACTACTTCTTTATGTTAGGAATAAGGTGTCTCAACCTTGGATACTTCCTATTCTTATTATTTGTTTTGTAAATGTATTTTTTCACAAATAATGTAATTAAGTGTGAGTATACATGTCTAGTTGGCATGTTGATGTGTCACTCCACTTTCATGTGTCAATATCTTGAATTGTGTGTAAGGAAATCATGACTAAAATGGTTATGATAGATTCCTATGACATGTCAGAGCTATCTTTGGAATATTTGATTGTGTGTAAGGAAATCATGACTAAAACGATTATGACAGATTCCTATGACATGTAAGAGCTATCTTTGGAAGATTCCCTTAAAATGGAAAGCACATTATCTAAGCACTTTGAGGGGTTGTAGATAGTGTGTGTGTGTGTGTGAGAGAGAGAGAGAGTAGTGTATTGTTGGTAGCTACTAGATAAGTCTTTCGTGTCCTAAAAGAGCTTGCACTACAAGTGTGTTGTAACATTTGAGTTGAAGATAATAAATTGTGTAGGTTTTGGAGTGGTGGGTTTGTTTTATTGAAAGGTTTTTCCCCATTGGCATATCTTTGTGTTTGTGTTTTCTTTCTCTATTTTTTTTCTATATTCATGGTTGGTTACAATATTGTTGTCTACATAATATCAAATCTGAAATTGTAAGGATTTAATAGGAATTTGCACAATAATTTCATTAAGATATTAGTGTATGAAGCTATTTCCTCACCTCAGTTTCCTTACAAGTGGTATCAGAGCTTGATCAACTTTTGATCCTAGTTGTTGGGTAGGCTACACCTATAAAGGTTGGATGGAAATGAGTTCTAAAAAATTTTGGTTTCTTAGGTAAACCTTCTAAGTCTTGATAGTATTCTAAGTTGTCCATGTTGTATATCCCATGTGATTAGAAAATGAAGTAAGATGAGTTATAAATAGTTTATCAAGTCTGGGAAACAAAAATTTATGAAGTACTTGTTGTTTCTGTTGTTGAATTTGTTGTGCACTACACCTCCTTCCACCCACTCTTTTTCCTTGTTGGCTCTACCTCTATAATTGAAATGATATCATAAAACTTTATATATATGCCATTCTAGGGTGAATGTGAGGTAGCAACTACATTTTTGATAACCAAAACATTTAGGCTGAAAGGAATTGCAAGAATCAAGGAATTTCTAGCCAAAGTAACTCCTCGTGAATCAAAATTAAAGTACTACCCATCCCATTTATTAACATATGGAGGAATCAAGCCATGAGGACCCTGACCATAGAATAATTGTTGTAGGATGAGCCTTGGAGCACTAGGATGATATGGTGATAAACAAGTTGGTATTGTAGGAGTAACTCTAATAGGAGCTCTCATTTGAGAAAACATAGCCTAGCATGACAATAGATCAAGTATTTATATTATTTGCAAGAACTTGAATCTTCTGCAAATCTAGAAAATCAATATGGGCATCTTGAATTTTCTAGCACAAGAATTCTTGATAGTCCCTCTTTTCACTAAATTATTCCTACCCAATATCTTTGTTCCTTTAGTTGCTAATAGATCATCTCATATCCATGATACTCTAGACAAACTCCTACTCTTTGTACGGGAAAAGCTTCCTAAACTTATCCTCCAACCTGTATAATAAAATACCAATTTTCTTCTATAAATGGACAAATCTTTACCTTTACTATCTCTATTCTATGTTACCTTTTATAGAGACATCCATCCTTCTCTTTATCAACCCAATCCATTTTCCTTATCTATCTCTATATTGCAATTATAGAGATAAATCATGATTGTTTCTTCATATTTAGTTTATTCCTACCCTTGCATAGTTGCTTGTAAACTTAAAGAAGAGTAAGGTTTTTCTTCCCATCTTGTTTTAGCTTTGAGGTCTATATTAACACAAAGTTGTCAAATTTTTTTTAATTCCCCAAACACTGGATCATGAGTTCATAAATGCACTATATCTCTACAAAATAGATAAGATATACAATGAGTATCGAGAATCTACTTTAGTAGCCTAGGGAACTTTGATATTTGTACCCTAGGGGATAGTGTTTGAGAAAGCACTATTCCAAAGACTAAATTAACTATGACTTGTTGTCCAATCAATTACAACAAATGAAACTAGAAAAGTGTCATATTAACATCATCGAGCAATATTGGAGCATAATCATGATAGTAAAAAACATATAGTAATGTGCATAAACCCTTCTTCCATTGATTTCAATACTTCATATGCTAACTCCCCTCATGACCAGGCTATCTAAAACACTTAATGATATGTAAAAGCTATATTTCATTATATCAACATTTCCTACATCAACTCTTTCACACTTGGTTATAATTGTCATACCCCATCAATGTATATTTCCTATACAAAGATTCACACTTGACTCACACTATGTTTAGCATATTGGGGCCTTTCACATATAAAAGACCATTACCAACTGAATCTCATATTTTAATGGAAAAACCTTATGTTTAGAACTCTAGATTCTCTAACAAAAAATGAAGCAGTAAAAGTTTCCCTTCATAGCTTCTTACAAATATAGTTAGAACTTAAAAAATTTCTCATTTGATTTTATCCAGTGTCATCCACATTAATTTCAATTTGTCTATAAGCTTGCACAAGATCAATTTTGAAAAATTAATATGGTTGAAGAATTACCTAGATAGTGGACATAGGTGGTATATGTGAAGTGTTCACACATGATGATCATACTTCACAATTATACCTCTTTCTCTCAAAAGACATTTTTCATAACCAATAATGCTACTATATTCTTTACAAAGTTTCTTGTACTTTTGTTTGTAGGTTTTTGTGTAACTTAGAAGAACTTGTTATGAACTTAGCTTTCACATTTTAACATGCAATCCTATCCTTAGGATATAATTGCTACTCAAGTAATGTTTTGTCCATCTAGGGCAGAAGACAAGATAGGTTATCAGTTAGATATGAGTTAATTATGTTTTCTTTTCAACTAAGAAAATGGTAAGCCATAATGCTCATATATCTTATCTCTATTAACCACTTTTCTGAGGGTAATACCAAATGCCATCATTGAGTGTGTTTTCTTGTGTTGCACTAAGGTTTGCGAGTAAAGACCAGATTAGGCAAACATGTGCTCTACATGTTGTTAAAAATATTGTTGAAATCCTTTTCTTCTCTATATTATTTGGGAAAGTAGCATGGGATAATTCCTATAGCATGAATAATCATATTCAAAAGATAGCTAGGATCAAATTTAAAACCTAACTAATAAATTATTCGGTATCTCATAATGACACATTCTATTATCATACAATAACAACCAACAATAGAAAATCCTTTCTCATAGGAGAAATCACTTAAGAATGACATCAACATTTTTCATAGTTAAATATACCTATATTTTTCTATAAAAAAATAAGGGAAGAGCTATACTTGAATTTTTTGCATATATAATAAAATAGCTATACAAACTCTTAGATCATCTAGAATTGTCTATTTGGAAAGTTTTTTAACCTTATTGTAAAAGAAGACAACAATGATCCAAATAGTTAGATATTTTATAATAGTAGAGCTCAAGGCAATTGAAATTGTCCAAAAATTGAGAGCATTTTATGTAAGGAGGACATTACTTCTTTCTTCCTTCTAGGGTCATGAATTCTTTCCAAACAATGGATGCATTATTGTTAAAAGAAAAAATGATATTAAACAAATTGAAAAGTCCCAATTGCATCTCAATAAAGCTACTAGGCCATAATGTCACTTCACTGGCATTTCTTAGTTTCTAATTTGCATATATAAAAAATGTTTGAGAAATAAGACAAACAACTACCAAGAAATTGAATGTCACTTGAACATAATACAAAGAGAATATTGAGAAAAACTAGAACTAAGTGGTGAAAAATCCATAAATAAGCCCATCACTAAAGAATCAAACTCTTAATTAGGACATCAACTCTAAAAAATTACTTAACTCTTAGTAATAATATTTGAAAATTATTTGTATTAATGTCTGAAGGTTACAAATACAACTATAAAGATATAATCCAAGAAATCTAGCTAGGTTGACATAGAAAAATGAGAAGAACAAGGCAAAAAAAACACTAAACATTGTTAGGAATAAGGTGTCTCAACCTTGGATAATTCCTATTCTTATTATTTGTTTTGTAAATGTATTTTTTGATAGATTCCTATTAGGCATAAGAGCTATCTTTGGAACATTTAATTGTGTGCAAGGAGATCATGACTAAAAATGGTTATGACAGATTCCTATGATGCATAGGAGCTATCTTTGAAAGATTTAATTGTGTGTAAGGAAATCATGATTGAAATGGTTGTGATAGTTTCCTATGATGCATAAGAGCTATCTTTGGAAGATTCCCTAAAAATGGAAAGGGCATTATATAAGACCTTTGAGGGCTATAGATAGTGTGTGAGAGGGTGAGTGAGTAATGTATTGTTGGTTGCTACTAGAGAAGTCTTCCATGTCCTGAAAGAGCTTGCACTACAAGTGTGTTGTAACCATTGTATTGAGGATAATACATTGTGTAGGTTTTGGAGGGGTGGGGTTGTTTTACCAAAAGGTTTTTCCCCACTGGCATATCTTTGTGTTTATGTGTCATTATTTCTCTATCTATTTCTATATTCATGATTGGCTACAATATTTTTATCTACATAATATCAAATTTGAAATTGTAGGGATTTAAATAGAATTTGAAAAATACTTTCCTTAATGGATTAGTGTAGGAAGTTCTTTCTGCACCTAAGTTTCCTTACAATTGGTATCAAAGATTGATCAAATTTTGATCCTAGTTGTTGGGTAGGTGTTTTTGAGCTAATCTCAAGTTAAGTGGGAGTTTTGTGTAGAGCATTATGAATCTTATTTGTAGATTGAGATGGCTATGTCATCATATGAAAAAATGGAGGTGGAGAAATTTTATGGTAATAATTTTGAATTGTGGAAACTCAAGGTGGAAGAATTTCTTGAAGATCATGATCTATGAGAGGTGACTTCACTTGATGTGAGACCCACAACAATATCTAAAGTGGATTGGGATCTCAAGGATCAAAAAGCTAAGTGTCTCATTAGACTATGTCTAGTTGATTCAGTTGTCCTGAATGTTCTTGATGAGAAGACCCCAAATAGTTTGTGGACATGGCTTGGGTCTGTGTATTAGGTCAAATATTTGGTGAACAAGTTGTTCCTAAGGAAGAAGTTGTATTCTCCTAGAATGGAGGAAGAAGGATCTATGAAAGATTATCTAAATGCTTTTAACATGTTGATTGCATAATTGACATCATCTGGTGTCAAGATAGAGGAGGAGGATCAATGTATGACCCTATTATGTTCCTTGTTGGATTCATGGGACCATCTTGTGATGGATCTTGGAAGTACTTTAGTCACTTTTAGAATGGATGATGTGGTGGCTTCACTATTGTCTGAGGAGATAACGAGAAAGTCATCATATTTGGCTAAAGAAGCTCTTGCTATTCATGGTAGATCCAATGATAGAGGGAAGGGAAATGACAAAAAGTTTGGAAAGGGTAGATCCAAATACCATGGAAAATCAAAGACTCCTGGAAATTCCAAGGCAAAATGTTGGAACTATGATAAGACTAGGAACTTCCACAAAGACTGTAAAGAGAAAAAGAAGAAGAAGAAGACCTCATATTCAAGTTCAAAAAAATTTCAAGAAGGTGGTGATGCTTTCATTGCAGCCATGGAAGAACATGCATCTAATGATGTGTGGTTGATATACTTGGGTGCTTCTTTCTACATGACCTCTCATCAAATTTGGTTCTCAAAGTATGAATTTTTTGATGGTGGAAAGGTGTACTTGGGTGATGATTCTCACCTAAAGATAGTTGGATGAGGATAGGTCACTATCAAATTCCGTGATGGATGAGTAAAGTGGATCACTAGGGTAATGCACATCCCTAGTTTGCAATGAAACCTATTATCTCTAAGTATTCTAAATTATTTAGGTGTGCAAGTTGTTTTTTCTAAAGATGGATGTAAGATGATGAGAGGAGCTATGGTGCTTGCTAGGGGTACTAGAAGAGGTACTCTATTTCAGCTTGATGTATATATTTCTCAATGCAATAGTTCTTTTGTTTCAAAGAAGAGAGTAGCTATCACTTCATAACCACCATCTAAATGAGAAGTAAAGAAGACTATGGTTATTGGTTCCAATGGAAGTGCAACATGTGTACCTAAGAGTGTAAACAGATTGGAAGGAAAGCTTCCTATAGAAAAGACAATGTTCTGGCATATGAGATTTGGCCACATTGGTGAGAAGGGTCTCGAAACCTTGAAGAACAAGAACATCATTGAGGGGTTAAATGATTTTAATATTGAGTTCAACTTTTGTGAAAATTATGTCTATGGTAAACAAAATCGTGTTCAATTTTACTCTAGATCTCACAAATCTTCTGATGTTTTGGATCTTATTCATTCTAATGTATTTTGTCCTATAAAAGTTCCTTCAATCTCCAAGTTTTTATTTTTTTTATCTTTCATAGATAATTATAGTAGAAGGACATGGATTTATTTCTTGAAAAGAAAGACACAAGTCTTTAGTCAGTTCAAGGAATTTAAATCCCTTGTAGAGAATCACACTAGTAAGAGGATTTAGTGTGTGAGAATTGACAATGGTGGTGAGTTTTCCTCAATAGAGTTAAAATATTTTTGTAAAGAACAAGGTATCAAGAGGAATAAGACAAATCCTTATACCCCACAACAAAATGGAGTTTTAAAAAAAATGAATAAGACACTAATGGAGAAGGCTAGGAGTATGGTTAGTGGAGTTGGTCTTGAACAAAAGTTTTGGGCTAAAGCTATGGCCACTACTTGATATTCGGTTAATAGATCTCCTAAATTAGCTCTTGTTGGTAAAACACTCATGGAGGTGTGGTCTAGTAAGAAGTATTCAATTAGACATATTTGTGTTGTTGGTTGTGAAGCTTATGCACATGTCCCAAAGGAGAAAAGATCTAAGGTGGAAAACAAAGTTGGTATGAAAGGATACAAGCTTTGGGACCCTGTGACTAGTAAGGTGTTGTATAGTATAAATGTTATTTTTAGATAGCTAACATCTTATCCTATTGTGCTACAACCAGATGAAAAAGAAAAGAAGGAATATATTGTTGAGTTGCCTCCTATCCCTGAGAAGATTGAATAGAAAGACCATGTTGGGTCTAGTGATGAGGAGAGCTCTAGTAGCTTTGATAGTTCAGAAGAAGAAGAAGAACAACTTCAACCTTAGCCCTTGAGGAGACCCACAAGAGTAAGAAAGTAGCCATAAAGGTTTGGTTATTCCATGTTAGATTCTAGTTGTGCCTTTGCTTTGATTACTAACACTGATGAGCCTAGAACTATGAAAGAGGTTTTGGATATGGAAGATGCAAGTTCCTAGATAAAGGCCATGGATGATGAGATGACTTCATTGGATAATAAAAAAACTTTGGACCTTGTACTTTTTCCTAAAGGACAAAAATTTGTTGGTAGAAAATGTGTGTTCAAGAAGAAATTCTATGCAGATGGCAGTGTTGAAAGTACAAAGCTAGATTGGTTGCGAAGGGGTATTCATAGGTAGAGGGAATAGATTATGGTGAAATATTATCTCCTATTGCAAAGTTGAAATCCATTAGATTTTTTTTATCTCGTGTTGCATCATATGATTTAGAGATAGAATAGATGGATGCGAAGACAACTTTTCTTCATGGTGATTTGGAGGAAGAGATTTATATGTCACAACTTGAGTACTACATTGTTAAAGGTAAATAATCTTTGGTTTGCAAATTAAAGAAGTCTCTGTATGGTTTGGAACAATCTCCTAGGATGTGGTACCTTAAATTTGATGCATTTTGTGTTTTTAATTGGATTTGTAAGATCAAAATTAGATTATTGTGTTTACTTCGGAGTTGAAAACAATCAACCTTCTTATTTTTGCATTATATATTAATGATATGTTGCTATTTGGGAAGGGTAAGGGTATGATTTATGATTTTAAATCTCAGTTGTTAGCATGGTTTGAGATAAAAGATAGGTCTAATAGAAAACTTTGGTTGAGTTAGAGTAAGTATGTGAAGTCTATGTTGGATAGGTTCAACATCATAGATTTTAGACCTTTGTGCGTTCCTAATTCCATGGGAACAAAGTTATTTATTGATGATTTTCCAAAATCCCCTAGTGAGGTGGAGGAAATGAGTAGAGTATCTTATGCTAGTGTAGTTGGTAGTCTTATGTATGCTATGGTTTGTACTAGACTAGACATTGCCCAAGTAGTGGGAGTATTGAGACAATTTATGGCTAATCTTGGATGGGTTCATTGGGATGCAATTAAGTGAGTATTCAAATACATGAGGGGCACATCAAATTACTCCATTTTTTATCGTGGTAACTCTTCTGGAGCTTCACATTCAGTTTTTATTAATGGGTTTGTGAATTCAAATTGGGTAGGGGATATTCATAGTAGGAGATCCACCAGTGCTTATGTGTTCACTATGTTTGGTGGTGCCATCAATTGGATGAGTAAGCTACAATCTATGGTTGCTTTGTCCACTATAGAAGTTAAGTACATGGCTACTACTCATGCTTATAAGGAAGCCATTTGGCTTAGGAGATCATGTTCTGATATTGGTGTTGATGCAAGATAGATTACTATTTGTTGCGATAATTAGAGTGCTATTTGCCTTTCAAAGAATCCAACTTTCTATTACAGAACGAAGCACATTTATGTGCAATTTCACTTTGTGAGAGATATGTTGGAAGATGGAAAGGTAAATTTGGAGAAGGTAGATACTATAAAGAATTTTCCAGATGAATTGATGAAACCAATAGGCATAGAGAAGTTCACATGGTGTTTGGAGTCTATGGGCTTTTCAGCCTATAGTGGTTAGTTCTTGTTATGGTCTTGTTGCTCTTACAAGGTGTTCAACAAGTGGGAGAATGTTAGGAATAAGGTTTCTCAAACTTGGATAATTCATATTTTTATTATATTTTTTGTAAATATATATATTTTTTAAATAATGCAATTAAGTGTGAGTGTACATGTCTAGTTGGCATGTTGATGTGTCACTCGACTTGCATGTGTCGGCATCTAAAATTGTGTGTAAGGAAATCATGAATAAAATGGTTGTCATGGATCCATATGATGCGTAAGTGCTATATTTGGAATATTTAATTTTGTGTAAAGAAATCATGACTAAAACCATTATGACAAATTCCTACGATGTGTAAGAGCTATCTTTGGAAGATGCCCTAAAAATGGAAAGTGCATTATACAAACACTTTGAGGCATTGTAGATAGTGTGTGTGTGAGTAGTGTATTGTTGGTTGCTACTAGATAAGTCTTTTGTATCCTGAAAGAGCTTACACTGTAAGTGTTTTGTAACCTTTGAGTTGAAGATAATACATTGTACAGGTTTTGGAGGGGTGGGGTTGTTTTACCAAAAGGTTTTTCCCCGCTAGCATATCTTTGTGTTTGTGTATTCTTTCTCTATTTGTTTTTTGTATCATAGTTGGCTAAAATATTATTGTTTACATAATATCAAATTTGAAATTGTAAGGATTTAATAAGAATTTGCACAATACTTTCCTTAAGGGATTAGTGTAGGAAGCTATTTCTGCACCTGAGTTTCCTTACACTTTATGATTGTTATCACTTCCATTCTCATGCATTCTATTATGTTTGTTTTTGTCCCTTCTATGATTAGGATTCCTTTTAAAGTTCCTTCTATCCATTCTATATAATTTTCTTGTGTCCAAATTTATTGCATAACTGACATACATATGCATTCCTTCTTTGATTAGTTCCATTCTAATTCTCAAGTGCTCTACAATTCCTTGCAATGTGTCAGGGTTTGTTACACTTGTAACACATAAACTACTTCTTTCCTTTATCATTGGATCTATCCTATGATATTCCTCTTTTATTACCTATAGGGTTAGTGTTCCTAGACATTCTACTAATTACATATTACCATCAAACTTAGACTTCATACATTCTACTTCCTTATGTCCATAACCATGACAATTATAACAATAGAAATTAGTAATGGATTTAAAAGAATTACTTGTACATTCATTACAAATGAAGCATCTACCTCTAAATTCATGTCTTACATCCTTGGGTGGTTCATTTTTCTTAGGTTTATCAACTTCCTCTCTTTTCTTAGGTTCATTAGGTTTAACTATCAAATCAATTAACTCAACTTCCTTTGATACTTCAATAGATATGCTTGATTCTACCTTACTTAGATCAGATTCCTTAGGGGATTCAATAACTAGATTTGGTTCTCTCTTGATTTCAACTTTCTTGGTTGATTTCTCTCCAATCAGATATCCAAGTCCGATCTTGTCATAAGAAGGTCTCTAATGAAATATCTACTGATCTATCTTCTCACTAATGGAGTAAGGTTTCTCTAATTATTGTTTAGCTTGTGTTAATTCTCATTTTACAATAACATTTTATTTCTCTAACTTTGCATGTTCAATCTTAATAGTATCTAATTCATATGTAACTTGACTTAACTGAGATCTAATATCTGCATTTTTAGTCTCTAGTCCTAGTTCACTAATGCCACCATTTTTCTTAATGATTAACTTAATATTAACTATTTTTAGTTCATGTTTCAAGATTTCATTTTCCTTATAAAGATATCCTACTTCATCATTGTCACTAGTTTGTGCAATTAATTCATTTCTAGATTTAAGATCATCAATCTCATATTTCAATTTTTCTATGTACACTTTTGTATCTTTGTATCTATCTTTGAAGGTGCCTCTTTCTTCTATGAAAAGATCAATTTTCTCAAGAGCTTCTCCAATATTCTTCTTCAATTGTTCCATATTCACTAGGATATTATTTAAGTTGTTAAGCCTCTTCAAAGCTATGCTTTGATACCAATTGTTAGAAATAGATAATATTGGGTGGGGAGGGGTGTGAATCAATATTCTACAAAGTTTTGCCCACAATTGAACATTGTTACTTACTTTATAACTTGCATATGAAAGAAAACCAACAATTTTGAACAAGAAATATAACCATGCACATAAATAACTCATAACACTATTATTTGTTAACTAGGGAAACCTTGGCCAAGGGAAAATTGTGGTTGGGATAATACCTACTAGATGATTCACTAAATAATAGGATCATGTTAAGGATATTGACCTTGTTAGGAGTTTATGAAATACATATAGTGTTTAAGTCCCTATTAGGAGACTAGGCCTTGTTAGAAGCCTCAACCCTATTAGGATTTTCTAGAACAAATACAATGTATGTAGGAAGAGCCCATTGCCCTAACATGCAATAATACAATTCAGTTCTTCACAAGATAGGAATACTTAAAATACTTACTTTACTACTATAACTCACACTTTCACTTATCAACCATCAGATATCACATCACATAAGGCTTGCATAATAGTTAAAATTACAATTACAACATCTCATGACTTCACACAACTTCCCACTAATTGTGTAATATAAGATCTCTACTTACACCTTTTCATAATTACAAAACTCTTCTCAGTCAGACTTCATGTGTTCACATGCTTGGCATAATATAAAATAACTTATGGATTGATATCCACATAGTCAGATAATCATAACTTAGTTATTATTTAGTAATTCCTCAAGCTGTACAATTCTAATTACTGATATGCTATCCTCAGCTCTGTTAAATACCCGCACTGGTATTTTAATCATATCTTATGTTTAACTATCCATACACATTTGTGTAGTTAACCACATCATCATGACAATTTCACAAAGCTTTCCTTAACTACACATAAGCTAACTCTAAATGAGTCATCCATGCTCTTAGGATCTATTCTCTATACTACTACAAACTGTCTAACACTTAGAATATTTTCTATCTTTAAATGCATGAATGAATTAATGAATACATGTTGCCATAAATTATAGCCATCAAGATATTTGTTTGACCATATTTCCAACACTTTGTGCCCTTTCTCTTGCTCTCCCTTTCCTGCATACATATTATAGAATGGTTGGATATAAAGGCTCCATATAGTGGACCAACAATGGAAGCCAAGGATGTAGCCATGTATGTATTGGCACATCACTATATGATCTAGGATGTTATGAAGTACTAAAGCTTGTAGTAATTTATTCTATATCTACAAAAAATGTAGCATTGGTTCATGGTTCATTGGCTTCTACGAATTTGTAGTAGTTATTCTCACTGTTGGAAGAATAACTTTAGTGAAGATTTGAGCGTAAAGAGTTGAAGAAGAAAGCTTTGCTTCTATGTAAATGTCATAATCATGAGTCTCATTCCCTTGTAGAAGCCTCTACCACAATTAAATTACCTCTAAACCATGCAAAGGATATTGAAGTAGTTCCCAACCTTAAAGCACTCTTATAAGAAATGGGTACTTGGGATCATCATAGGGAGACTATACAAATACTTGAAACACTCTTATAAGAAAATGTAAATGCAATACATTGCATATTACACAACTAGTAGTCCTCCTAATATTTGGACTCTAAATTCTCAAAGACACTTGCAAGTGATTCCAATGTCATAGTGCCAACCACAAAACTTTCTTGGATTCTATCTAGTGTCATTACCATAATATCCTCTATGTTGTGTAGCTATTGCTTCTACCATGTAGTCTCTTGCATATACATTCTTCTAGAGGTGTGTTTGGTGGCACTTCTAAAACATGCATGATTTCTCCATTTAGGGTTGTGAATGTCCATTTCCCATCAACCATTACCCCCAAAATAGATGTAGTAGCTCTTTAGTAGTGCTTTAAAGAGGAATCATGAACATTCATTCTATTGTTCATCATCATTATTGTGCAAATCATATAGACCATATTTCACATGTCATTCTTGTGTAGAAGAGAATGTTGCCAAAAGAATTCCAATAGATGTGAACTAAAAAATTACCTTACCTCACTTCTTGTTTTTCATGGCCTTAATTTTATAGTACAACTCAATTTGATCCCTCTACTAATTTTGTTTTATATTTTTTTAGTTGTGAATGAGATTATTGTGAGAGGAGTGATAAGTTATTTTACATTTTCATTTTAAAGATCAATTTGTCATTCATCATTATTGGGAAAATGAGGATTTAGGGTTGTGTTAGTTTGTGTTCCATAAAGTATAATTGCATCTATTTATTGTGTTAATAGTCTAATGATATTGAAATATTTCTAGGCTAGTTTAGTTTTCATGTGGTGTTACTATATGATTATTTTTCTCTTCATCAATTTAGATATACATGATCAGTCAATTAGGGGATTGAACCTTAGGTTTGGAATCTTCCTTCAGTGGTGGTAGTCATTTCATTCTTATTTGAATTATCTTATGTTTTAGATCAATATTTCTAAGAATATTTCATTTATATTCCTTTTCTATATGATCATCTTGACTACAAATTATAATAGTTAATCTCAATAGGTTTTCCAAGAAAAAATAACTTACATAATTCAATATAAAAAAATGTTCAATATAATATGTGTTCACCTGCCACTCATAGATCATTGGCAATACTTAACCTATACACAATTATCTAAGTCAATCAAGCCCTAGTTTAATTCTAAAACATTCACATTATGGTTGAAAGACAAGGAATTGCATTGACTAATGCAAATTAGCAACAGACATCAAAGACCTTGAAATTGAGAATTTCAATATATATCCAATTTTTTTACCATTTCAATGTTTACTATAGTGAATGTTTGCCCTTGGATTCATAATTATCTCATTGGCATGGCATCAGTAATGTATATGAATATTTGTTAAATAAATATAGTTCTTTATTTAGCTCTATTCCTTCTCAAAAGTTATTTATAGGTTGGAATAAAAACTAGTCTAATTGAAACAACATAGGATTCATAATTATAGTTTTCTATGCTTTACCAAACTATATTAGTGTAAATTGGTGAATAAAAATACCTTTATTTTTACTTACATTGAGAGTGTAGGGATTATTGAAATTTATTTCATTTTTATTTGTTATTTGCTTGACTATAGTCTTTAAGTCAATCTAGTTCATACTTATTTTTGATAAATTTCATAAAATTATTCGTATAATATGTTAAGTTTTCATTTTTCAATTTAAAGGTGAATTTTGTTTTTGTATTTCTTTTTCTTAATTGGTTGTACTTATTTTTCTAGGCATTCTCTTATTTCTTTTTGATAAAAATTAATAGAAAATAAGGCCACTACAAATATAGAAAGCTACACATCTTTCACATGTCTATTCAGGCTTGCATAGATGATGTTCTACCAAACACATTTCTTTCAATCCAGAGCTCAAACTCTACCAAAATCTCATTCTCTTAGTAGACCCATTAAAGTATCACTTGTATTAGAAACAAAGGAAACAACAATACCATTAAGGATAGAAGCACCAAAAAAGGTATGTACAAAGGTGAAGGACCAAGAAGATATTGATTTTGTTGACCCAATACCATTAGCAATTCACCTGCAATAGATCGAGATGGAGAACATAAAGAATAAGATCTTCCTTAAGTTCAAAAGTCAACAACTATTATAATTCTAAAAAGTTTATGTATAGGTTGGAATAAAAACCGATCTAATTGAAACAAGATAGGATTCGTAATAATAGTTTTCTATGCTTTTCCAAACTGTATTATTATAAATTGGTGAATAACAATACCTTTTTTTAATTTACATTGAGAGTGTAGGGATTTTTGCAATGTATTTTAGTTTTATCTGTTAGTCACTTGACTATAGTTTTTAGGTCAATCTAGTTTATAGTTTTTTTTTTGATAAATTTCATAAAATTATTCTTATCATATGTTAAATTTTCATTTTTTAATTTAAAGGAATTTTTTTTTTTTTTTGTATTTCTTCTTTTTAATTGGCTTTGCCTATTTTTCTAGGCACTCTTTTGTTTTTTCTGAAAAGAATTAATAAAAAATAAGGCCACTACAAACATGGAAAGCTACATGTTTTTCACATGTCTCTTCAGGCTTGCATAGATGATGTTTCTACCAAACACATTCCTTTCTTTCGAGAGCTCAAACTCTACCAAAATATCATTCTCTTAACAAACCCATTAAAGTGTCACTTGCATTAGAAAAAAAGGAACCAACAATACCATTAAGTGTAGAAGCACCCACAAAGGTATGTACAAAGGTGAAGGAGCAAGAAGATACTAATTTTGTTGATCCAATACCATTAGAAGCTATTGATTTTGTTGACCCAATATATTATCAATTCACTTGCAATGGATGTTGATGGAGAACATAAATTAAAAGATCTTCCTTAAGTTCAAAAGTCAACAACTATTATTTCTTCTAAAAAGTTATGTACTGGTTGGAATAAAATTTGGTCTAATTGAAACAAGATAGGATTTATAATAAATAGTTTTCTATTCTTTTCCAAACTGTATTATTGTAAATTGGTGAATAACAATACTTTTTTTTTTTTTGACATTGAGAGTGTAGGGATTATCACAATGTATTTCAGTTTTATTTGTTAGTCCCTTGACTATAGTTTTCAAGTCAATCTAGTCTATAGATTTTTTTGATAAATTTCATAAAATTATTCTTATCATATGTTAAATTTTCAATTTTCAATTGAAAGGTGAAATTTGTTTTTGTATTTCTTATTTTTAATTGTTTGTACTTATTTTTCTAAGAATTCTTTTATTTTTTTGAGAAAAATTAATAAAGAATAGGGCCACTACGAACATGGAAAGCTACATGTCTTTCACATGTCTCTTTAAGCTTTCATAGATGACATTTCTACCTGATACATTAATTTCATTCAAGAGCTCAAACTCTACCAAAATCTCATTCTCTTTGCAGACCCATTAAAGCGTCACTTGCATTAGAAATAAAGGAACCAACAATACCATTAAGGATAGAGGCACCCACAAAGGTATGTACAAAGGTGAAGGACCAAGAAGATACTAATTTTTTTGACACAATACCATTGGAAGCTATTGATTTTGTTGACCCAATACCATTAATAATTCACCTGTAATGGATCGAGGTGGAGAACATAAAGCAAAAGATCTTCCTTAAGTTCAAAAGGCAACAACTATTCCAATAGAGGTTGAGTTTTGTTGAGAAGAAGAAAAGATTGGATTTATTCTACCTAATTCTAATAATTAGATAGGAATAATCCCTTTGATCAAGTCCATATTAACTAGTAGTAGAAAAGACAACTAAAACTAAGACAGGGTGTTGCACATGGCCTATTTAGTTTTAATGGTGTTTTCATTTTTTAGAGATTATTTATATGACCATTTAGTATTTAAATTGTATGTTGTCAGAAAATAGTTGGAGGTAGTTTTGGATGTACATTTATGGTTGATCTCATTTAAAATTGTGGGTACTACAGCTGGTGTCTAATGCTTGGGAAATTTCCCTTGGGAAAGGTACAATGTTGTTCTTAGTTGAAATGTAAAGAGATTTATTTTTATAATTGTAAATATTTTTTAAAAAATTCCTAATATTTAGTGCTATTGAAAGTTATCTCTATTCATGACTAGGTTTTAATATAAGTGAATGTGTCTCTTAGACTATCAATGTGTAAATGTGATGACAATTATTCAAAATCATAGAATTTGTAGTTTACATTCCTAAATTAAATTCCCTAGAACTAGAAACATCATTATTCTATGTTGGGGTTATAGTGTAGTGTCTATTTAAGAATTTTAGATATTCAAATATAAGGAAGAAATGTGGAATATTGTGCTTGGGGGTCATTGGGAAAATCAATGTAAAGATTTGTAAGGAACTTGGGCATCATTTGACTATTATAAGCTCTTACTAAGAAAAGAGAAGAGGCACTAAATGTCCTTGGAGTAGATGAATACCCTTTTAACAATGATGCAAAAATCAAGTTTTTTTTTTTTAACACAAGAGGCATACCAATAATTCTCTTTAAATGATTAATTGGGGATCAAAGATTATTTCCCTTATTTGCTAATTTTTTGCTAGTACAAGTTTTAAATTTTTTATTGATGGTAACTTTTGTTAAGATTATGATGCTAAATCATGAAGACCATGAAATTTCCAATCAAATAATTAGAAACACTATTATTCTTTGTTATGCATTTATTAAGGAGATGTTTTATGCTATAGCTTGTAGTTTTCTAGTAGAAGAGGTAGTCAAGAGTCCAAGAATAAATGCATGATTTAACATGCATATCAAAGTGTTTTTTAGGTCCAATAAACCATCTATGACATGCAGGAGTTGCTAAGACTTTCTTGTTTCTTTCAATTAATTTAGGATCTAGTCTACAATAGTAGGAAAAACAAATAAAACTATGATTTGTATATAGCTTTTGTGTGGATTTTATGAAGAGAGAAATATTTCATTTAATTAGAGATCATTGCATAAAACTTTTGATTTATTTTCTTTAAAACATGGCATTCTTTGTTACAAAATAGAGCATCAATATTTCCATTTTGTGCATAGAGTATTAGAGTGGTAAAATGTTGTATTTTTCCTTCTTCCTATGCTTTTAACAATTTCTTTATGCTACTCTTTAGTTTCTATAATTTTAATTCAATATTTTGTGTTCTTTGTTATCACAATTTCCAACTTCACACTACAGGTTTGTAAATTCTCTATTGAATTGGTCATTGAATTTGATTTTGTTATTATACAATATCTTTTTAAATTTTGGTTTTTCTTTCTTTAATGTTGGCCCAATAATGGACAACAAGGATGTAACCATGCATGTATTGGCATAGTCTCCCTACAAGGATCCCAAGTATCTACTACTATTGTTAATTTGGGCATCACTATATGATCCAAAATGTTATGAAGGACTGAATCCAGTAGTAACTTATCCCATGTCTCCAAAAAATATAGCATAGGTCCAAGGTCCCTTGGCTACTAGGAACTTGTAGTAGCTATTTCCACTACCAAAAGAATAACTTCAGTGAAGAGTTGAGTGTAAGGAGTTGAAGTAGAAAATTCTACTTCTATGTAAATTACATAATCATGAGGCTCATTCCCTTGTAGAAGGTCTTTTTGATAATATTGAAGACTATGCTAGGTTACTGAGAGGGGTGGGGTGAATCAGTAACCTCTAAAACTTTATCAAATTCAACACTTTATAGCAATATACCATTTATCATTTATTGATCTAATTGCATGCATGAGAAACTATAAACATAAAAGTATCCATAACACATGAACACAATAATTTGGTGACTTAGAAACCTTCCAAGTAGAAAGTAAAACTAGGGTGGGGATGATACCCACAAAACTTTAATACTACAACATAAATTTGGCCTATTAAGGCTTACATTGATCACTTCTGATGATCTACCCTATTAGGAGTAAATTAGGACTACTAGGTCCACCTTGTTGAAGGATTTACAAATACACAATAAAGTATGCACTTGGTAAAGATATTTTAAGAAAGACTGTTAAGTCTACCTTATTAGAGGATTTAGACTAATTCACATATTAGAATGAAACAGTAGATCTTTGGTTTACAATTGAATTTTTGATAGAGATTCCTTAATAGTACTGATCACCTTTTGTGATGGATATGTCTTTGCTACTCCTATTCTGATATGGCCTTCAATATATACTTTATCTACTAATTGATATTATTCACATTCTTACACACATATGTTCATGAATTACATATTTACACACTCACATTTGATATGATACAATACATTACATATATACCAATCCAATTTACATAATTATAAAGTTAGCCAATAGACAAGTTAATACCAATATTAAAAAGTGGGCTCGTATGAAGACACTCGGGTTCTAAAGACTAACCTGGTAAAGTTCTAATACTTGGCATCCACTGTCATTACTCAACATCATCATGTACTTGGTAGAAGTAGAAGCTTGGTCCATACTAATCACCTCAAAGTAGTCCTAAACTTGGTTTGCACTGGTGAATTGGTAGACACTGTGTCACTTTTCATAAGCTAAATCACTTGGTAGACAATAATCATCATATAGCTCAGTTAACAATAGCTTTACATCACATGAATTGCCAGCTTGATAGGAACTATAAAATTTGGTAGCCACTAAAGTGCTTGGGTTGAACTGATAGACTTCACACTACCTAATTCAACTCAATTTGAACTATTGCACATCACACTAACTGAATTCCCTTGGTAACCATTCAAATGCTTGGTGGCCACTGGAATCAGTCTAGGAGACTTGGTAGCAACTATAGAGCTCAGTGGCTACTAAATTACATGAAAAACATTGTATATTTTTCAATGAGCTTGTAGCCACACAAAATCTAAATAAGTATGTGTCACTAATAACAAAGTCAGCTAATATGTTCGCAATATCTCCCTTTGGCATTAGTGAAAAGAATACTTATTAGCCAAAACTTATATACATCACCATGTGATACTAGCTCAGAAGGGTATACTATTTTGAGATTTTTCAAAATTTGTCTTTGTAAATATATACAATATACTATATAATATATCTGCAAAATTCTCCTCTACTATATACATTTTCTCTCTTTTGCATGATTCTCCCCCATACAATATACATAGTCTCTTCCACTTTTTGACAATAATGTCAAAGATTTATTCAAAACTTATTTACATGGAGACACAAAAATGAGATAGAAACTCAAAATGTACCTTAGGAATAAGTGCCAGAGTTTTATCCCAATTTTCTTGCAAAATCTTGCATGTATGAAGAGCAATTTGCACTTCTATAGAGAGTTCTATCATGTTATCTACAATAGAGAAGTTATTATCATGGATCAAGGTTTTTGTATTGTATCTATGATAGGAAGGATCATATTTGGAATATGTATCAATGTATATTGGATCCTTGCTTGTTATCTCAACAACTCTACCTACATGTCTAACATAAATCTGATTTTCATATGATGTGTAGAGCTTGAACTAGCGTTAAGTTGCAATTGATGTGAACTGGCTTTTAGATCCTCATCAATCTTTGTCAATTTTCTCTTTATCTCCTTTGTGAACTTAGTAACATCACATAACTTTACAAAAAGTGATGTCACATTAGTGCAAGATGATTCAAGATTGGTCAAAATTGAGGAAAGCTCAACTTGCTGCATGGCAATTTGCTGAGCAATGTGCTCAAGCACTTTATTATCAAATTTATTTTATGCTTTCTCAATTAACTTATCTTGACCACTAATGTCCTCATTAAACTTTTGGACTGCCTCTTCTAATTGAAACAAAATAGGTAGAGAAGAATCTACTTCAATACCTATAGCCTCAAACAAAATATTCTTGGCATCATCAATAATTTAATGTTCCCTATCTCTTTCTTCTCTCAATTTCTTCTACTTTTCCTTCTTTTGGAGGATTTCACCAGCTATATGCATTTGATCCACAATGAGATTATCAAAGTCCCATTTGGGAATTTCTATTTTCTCATCTAGGTCTATATCCTCTTCTATCTCCTTTCCTCTACTCAAAAATCTTGTACTCATTTAAGCCTTAGGGTCAACTATTCTTGTACTTAATGCCTTTGTATTCAAGATGGAAACAATTTTAGATATACTAGGACTTGCTGTAAAAATTGATATAGTAACAACTAATGGAAAACTAATAGGAATTCTTGTTGAATCCAAAACTGAAGAAGTCATAATTGAAGTAGAAAAAATTGTAGTATTCAAAACTAAAGTACTTACTGTTGAAGAGTTTAAAATTGTAGAAACCACTGTATCCATTGCTAATGATTGCAACTCGTGAGCTGAAGAAGAGAGAGGTTGCAGCTCGGTAGATGAAGTGGTAGAAACTTCTATCAATTATGTGTTGAGTTGTGTGGGGGTGAAGAGTGATTGGATATTTGAAGCATCTGTAGTTGTCACAATCAAACTTGTTGAAGCTATCTCTGAGCTTGATATGGCTGCTGGTTTTCTTAGAGAGTGAGGAAGTGAGGCAATGCCTATAACTACAATCTTCATAGGGTCAATCTCCTTATCATCTTCTGTGTCTTCCTTGGTAGCTTCTTCCTCTTTATCTTCTTCAACTTCCTCATTGTCAAAATGTATGAGCTCAGTATAAGTTTCTTCTTCCTCATCATCGATGTCATCATCCTTAACATCTACTGGGAAGTCACTCTATTTATGCAAATGATAAAAATCCTTCCACATACTTGTGGCATTCTTAACCATATTCTCTATATCTTTGATCAAAATTAAACAAGTATTAAATATAAGCGTCTTTTTGTCCTCATTTTTCTTCAAGGACTCTTTTACGTTAGCATCTGTCATGCTAGGTAGCAATTACCTCAGGGTTTGTGCATAAATATATTTTTTTGTTTGCATTGCAAAGTCTCATCTTGGGTTAATTGTGTTTAATAATTCATTAGAGATTTGGGAGGCTATCTAATCTAACAAATACTTCCATTTTCACATTTTGGTTGACACAAGTTTTTCAACCTGTTTCCTTTTTGCCTCTTGTCTTGATTCATAATTCAAGGATTTTAAGTTGGTTATGCCTACACCTTCTTCTAATTGTTTCAATTTTTCTTGGAAGTTGGGAGGAGGTTTTCTAAAGACAATTTTACTACCTTTCTTCCTAGACCTCCTTGTGAAGACTATAGTGGATGGCTTTGGTGGCTTGGTGATGATCACCTTGCCTTTCTTCTTCAAGGGTTCTTCTTCTTTTTCTAATTCCTCTTCGTCATGTTCCTCTTTATCTATATCTTCTCCTTTTCCCTTAGTTAAGATTAGAGGTGTGCTTGATTTTAGCTTTGTTATTCTCCTCTTATCTTTGTTAACTGCTTGTGGGAGCTTTATCTCTAGCTCTATCCTTGCCTTTGCCTCATCATATGTTCCAAAGTATGGTTCCTTTGGATCAATAGGGTCATTAATTAGAGCTTCAATAATGACCTTTATTTCATCAATGTTCACCTCATAGGGAAGAGGTTTTACCCATACAATTGTGGGCCTTAATTCCTGAATGTAGACTATGTCACTGTTACCATGAAACATATATCATCTTTGTAATCTTCTACTAGATTCTATTTTGAATCTATTATTCATTTTCTCTTTGAATACTTCAAAGTAATTATCCATAATGCTAAAAAAATTCTCTCTCATTTCTGTAATGTATTCATTAATCTGATATAATGTAGGCACATCTTTCCTCCATACTATAGTGCCTTTGGAGGGGAAGAATTTCTAAACATAGAAGAATAAACAAATCAACAAAGAGCCAATTATAGGGGTTGTTCTTAGAAGTCTGAATACTTTCCATGTTCTCATTGAATTGCTTCAACAATAGATCTACCAAGTCATAAGACAAATTTTTCTTCACAACTTTGTAGGCTAAGTCCACAGCTTCACATGATACACTATTGAGGTGAATAGAACTATATATCTTGTGAGCTATCACATGTATCCCAAATTTTAGTTTTGCATCTATTACACTATTTATTTTCGTGCCTCTACTATCCTACTAATCTAGGGTTTTCTTTTCTAGCTCAGCCTGCCCTAGGGTTTTGGTTGTTTTGGCTGTAGTGAGCATGGGAAGGCCGATAATGTGATGAATCAGTTTCTTTGTGATTACAACTAGTTTCTCAAGCCATGTTTTACCATTATGCACTTGACTTAGAATGTATCTGATCCATTTGATTTGAAAACCTTGGGGCATGTGAGGAATGTGGGTCAAACCTTTGTCTTCCAAATGCTTATGCTTGGGTTTGAGAACACCATTAACACATAATTCTCCTAGGGCATCATCCATTTCTAGGGTTCTAATTTCTTGAATAGAACACTTGAAATGAGTATGAATATCATTAATAAGGAGTACCTTAGGTGGGATTGGCAATTGAGCTCTTCTTGGATCGAGGGTTTCTACAATCACATGCACAAGTTTGAAGTTTGGCTCTTTCCACTCGACTCCTCAAACCAACATCTCAGACCCTTTCTTTTCTTTTCTACTACTACTATTGGATGCCATGATTACTCATTAATTTATCAAAACCTTAAAAACCTTGTTGCAAGTTCTCTTGAGGTCACTTTATCACACTAGAATTCACTTTCTTCATAATAGCACTTAGATTTCATGGTGAAAAATTAATTTGATTTCATGCTTTTTGTTAAAACTTCACTATTAATGCTTGGTATGAAGGTAGCTAGGTTGAAATTAATCTTGACATTATGCTCAATAGTATATGTGACAGCTTGTCATCCACTATTCAATTGATTACTTGATGAAGGCTTCGTGACATGGTAACCATGTGTGTCTTGTTATTCCTGACCTTGCTCAGTAGAGTCTATGACCTGACCTTACTCAATAGAGAAGGTAACTTAGTGATAGCTAATACAATCTTCCATAGTGATCCTTTTGTATCTTGAATACTAATTTAGATCTGTTTTGCCTTTCAATTGGAACTATTTGAATGTGATCATGATAACATAGTTCCAGTTATCCTTTGGAAACCTAGTTGAAAATGGTGGAGTCACACACTTCTTGAGTGACATGACCATCATTACTTGAACTAGCTTCCTCGGTAGATTTAGGAATCCATTGTTGCCTCATCTACTTTCAAATGTTATCTACTTTAGCTTCCTTTCATCTTCAACTCTACCTGTATTCATGCAATTTTTGGCTAGATGACCAAGTTCGGTACAAGTGAAACATCTTATGGTGGTATCTCTTTTCCTTGTTTGATGTTTAACACAATTCATACCAATGTGTCCATATTCTCCACAGTAATTACATCTACACCAAGTGTTGTAGTCCCAACTGAATATTACTTTCACAATTTTCTCTACTAGATTGAATGACTTAGTTCTGTATTCTGATGCCTTGTGACTTATTTCTTGCATTTGTGACACTTGCCCTAAAATTTTGGTTTCTTTTACATTCATTATCCCTATGTTTATGTTGATTGCAATTTTAGCATTTTCCATTGAATTTTGTTTTACCATTACTCCAACATTTATTTGATGTATGATCTAACTTACCACAGTGATTGTAAATAGGTTTTTGATTCCTTTGAGCACATTGTTTGAAGGATTCACCTTCTTATTTGTATCCAATTCTTGCTTTACCCTTTTGTCTATAGAGATTCTGCTCATTTATTTGATTTAATTGATTCATGCCAGCTTGGGATTTCATCATTCTTTCATTGATTTTATTTTTAGTGTTTAGGGCATTTTTCAATCTTTCACTAGTTTTCATTTCAGACCTTAAGCTCATTTCTTATTCTTTCATTGATTTGTCTTTCTAAATTTATATCATTTCTTAATCTTTCATTTATCTATCTTTGGCTCATGATTTCCTCATTTGCATTGGAGATTTGATCCATAAGATCTACATGTTGAAGGGATTAGTTCTAGATTTCATTGTGTTGCTCTATTCCAAGATTTCACATAGCCTTACTGACTAAATTTCTTGTTCCCTTTTGAGCTTTCTTACTTCTTCTTGTAGGGAACCATTCTTCTTTAGGAGTTCTTTGATTGCATCATTTGCTTTATCTCAATTGCTTGAAGGGAAAAAGTCTTCAATTCTTTCTCCAATGTACTAATGATCATTCATTTGATTTGCAAGTTCCTTACTTCTTTTTAGGGATTGAGCAAGTTGCTCCTTAGCTTTCTTGAGTTATGCAATGGCCATTTCTAGATCCAACTTTTCATTGTCAATTGCCTTATCAAGTTTGAATATCTCCATATCCTTGATCTTTGTTCAAGTTGTTAAACCTTATCCTGAGAACCACAAAGCTCTAATACCAAATGTTGGAAATATTCAAGACTATGCTAGGTTACTAAGAGGGGAGGGGTGAATCAGTAACCTCTAAAACTTTATCAAATTAAGCACTTTATAGCAATATACTATTTATCATTTATTGTTCTAATTGCATGCATGAGAAACTGTAAATGTAAAAGTATCCACAACACTTGAACACAATAGTTTGCTGACCCAAAAACCTTCCAAATAGAAAGTAAGACTAGGGTGGGGATGATACCAACAAAACTTAAATATTGCAGTATAAAGTTGGACTATTAAGGCTTATATTGATCACTTATGATGATCTACCCTATTAGGAGAAAATTAGGACTACTAGATCCACCTTTTTGAAGGATTTACAAACACACAATAAAGTATGCACTCGGTAAAGAGATTTTGAGAAAGACTATTAAGTCTACCTTGTTAAAGGATTTAGACTAATTCACCTATTAGAATGAAATAGTAGATCTCTAAATTACAACTAAATTGTTGATAGAGATTCCTTAATAATACCTATCACCTTTTGTGATGGATATGTTTCTACTGCTTCTTTTCTAATATAGTCTTCAATATATACTTTATCTACCACTTGATCTTATTCACATTCTTACACACTTATGTTCATCAATTACATATTCACACACTCACATTGGATATGATACAATACATTACATATATACCTCCAATTTACATAATTACAAAGTCAGCCAATATACAAGTTAACACCAATATTACAAAGTTGGCTCATATGAAGACACTCAAGTTCTGAAGAATGACTTGGTGAAGTTCTAATACTCAACATCCACTTTTATTACTCAACGTCATCATGCACTTGATAGAAGTAGAAGCTCAATCCATACTAATCACCTCAAAGTAGTCTCAAACTTGGTCTGCACTAGTGACTCAGTAGATATGGTGCCACTTGTCATAAACTAAATCACTCGGTAAACACTAATCATCATACAACTCTATTAACACTAGCTTCACATCACATTAACTACTAGCTTGGTAGAAACTACAAAGCTTGATAACCACTGAAGTGCTCAAGTTGAACTACTAGACTTCACATTGCATGATTCTACTTGGTTTGATCTATTACACTTCACGCTGCCTGAATTTCCTTGTTAACCATTGGAATGCTCAATGGACACTGGAATTATTCTAGGAGACTCTGCCATAATGACATTACCTCTAAACCGTTCAAAGGATGTTGAAGTGGTTCCCAACCTTAAAGCACTCTTACAAGCAATGGGAAAGCAAATGTAGATGCAATACCTAAAAAATTTTGCAACTTGTAGTCCTCTCAATATTTGGATTGTAAATGTTCAAAGATACTTGCAAGTGACTCCAATGTAATGTTACCTACCACAATACTTTCATGGATTTTATCTAGTGCTTCCATAATAACCTCTATGTTGTCTAGCTATTGTTTCTCTGATGTAGTCTCTTCCTAAAGCTGCTCCTTCTTCTTTTGGTATATTTCCATAGGCTCTCTCTTATTTTATTAGAGTGCAACTCAACTAGTTTGTCCAATGACGCAATCACCCATCTGTCTCTATATTTTGCAAGCACTTGTTGTTTTATAAAATCTAGATAGATATTGATAGTTCCAAAGCCATAGACCTAAAGACCATCATGTGTGCATCATAATTTATTAAAAAAAGGCTGTCATGTTCTTGTACATATGTTTTAGTCACTTCCTTGATAGCTTTCATCTCAGCAATCAAGTTTTCAATATTTATCAAGATTCTACACAAAAATAATGTAGACGAGGATTACATGGGCAAAGTTCACAAGAAATTTTACAAAAACATATCATATAAGATATTTTTAGAAAGAAACAAAGTCATAACCCAGTTAAATTGGTCTAGTTTTTTATTAGCTAGGTTGATTGCAAATTCCTATAGAAATCTCATTAGATTAGGTACAATAAAATGAACCATCAACTTTTCCCAGCTAGCAGGATCAAATACAATTTTCCAAGGTGATAAAATTGCATATGCAGATGTATGTATGTATGTATATATGTATGCATGTATATATATATATGTATGTATGTATTTATATAGATATATATACAAATGTATATGTATATGTGTATATATACATACACACACATACATGTGTGTGTCCATGTATGTATATATAGATAGATCTTGTGGATTGTGGATTATGGATTATAAAAAAAGATTAAAAAAATACATGACATTAATCATTCCCCATTTGTTTTGATTGATTATGGAAAGGTGTGCAAGAAAGAGAGTGGGGAGCTCTGAATAAGGGTGGAGAGCTCTAAATATTCGTTGAAATAAATGGAGTTCTAGGATTTCATTGTCATTTCCTTGTGGTGGTTGCATTTCATTATTGTGCTCCTGTGATCTCTGCATTTCATTTCCATGTCCTTGTGATCTCTTTATATGTATGTATTTATGTATGTATGTATGTATGTGTATGTGTATGTATGTGTGTGTATATATATATATGTATATATATATGTGTGTATATATATATACATACATATATATATACATACATACATACATACATACATACATACATACATACATACATACATACATACATACATATATATATATATATATATATATAGACACACACACACACACACACACACACACACACACACATACATACACACATACATACATACATACATACATACATACATACATATATATATATATACATATATAGTGTGAACTTTTTATTCATCCAAGTGCTTACATATTCTGGAATTCAAATAAGAAAACAATAAAATTCACTCAACATGTAGCATGGTCACAGATGTGATGGAAACACCTATTGGTAAGTAGAATCCTCTTTTTATCTCTCATTTTTCATGTGTTTATTTCCCTTGAATTTTTATTTCTTAGAGGGAATTTTGTAAAATTGGATTCATTTTACATAGGAGGAAATGAGGACATTCTTGGATGTATCCATGTAATATGTATGGGAACACTAAATAATTGTGACAAATTTCTTGTGAGCAATGAAGACAGAATTCCGCTAACAGTAGCCCAAGTTCTAGGTACCTTAAATTTTGATCCTTTCTTAAATATTTTAGATGTTAATGAGGAATTTAGATGTGTAGGGGAGGCAATGGAGAAAAATGAGCTTGCATCTTCATGTGGTTAGCCCTAATTAGTAAAGAATATTAATCTATTCTTGAAACCAAGTGAAGCTCAATATCAATATATGATTGCATGATAACTAACTATGTGAATCTCTTGGTTTTAGTTAATGTAGAAGGAGGCCATAGTTCAATATGGCATCTCAATGCACATGCATACAACATTAGGTGGAGCTGAAAAATGTAATAGGTTTGAATTTTTGTTAGAGGGCTTGAATTATGTATTTTAAGTTATAGACCATCATGAAAATTGTAACTTTGACTATTATAGGCAAGTCTAATGTCCTCAACATGCAAGAAAATCAAGACTTTCTATGTGTTGGCTTACTTGTCCATAGCAACTAGAGTTCTAACATTCATGATGGTCTATAATTTTATAAAATTAATAGACCTATTACATAAATATAAACATGGTGAATTTATTCATCTCTTCCTAGTGTCATATGAGGTTTCGCCCCAATCCATCATAATGCAAGGCCACACCACCCTTACCAAACTCACAACCAAGATCACAACAATATGGAGACAAAGAGATGACAAAATGCTTCATAAAACATCCATTAATACTTGAAATTAATTACAATATTCTCCAAATGAATGAAATCCAAATTCTTACAATATAAGAGAGATTTCTAACTAAGAGCTTCTACAAGAAGAGCCTATCCTTCAAGAGGTTATACTCGAAGAGCTTCTACTTCCCAAACTTCTACTTCTCAAGCTTCCTTACAAGAGATTGCATTCGAAGAGCTTGATTACAAATGAACATAAGCCTTCCTTAAATAGGCACTTACCACCCAATGCATGATTTATCCACAACATTCTATAATTCCACCTACACAATATCCATAACCTTATACAATATCCACAACTTTCTAGAATACAACTAAGCACCACCATGTGGCTCGGATGCAGGAGCATCATGCATCACATCATAGCACATGTGATACATTCTTATTTTGAAAAATTATAACATGATATGTCGAGACATTTTTTGATGGTATGGAAACTATTATATTATTTTATCTCATGTGATGATTTACTTTAAAATTCTTAATCATATTATTTGATGTTTTATATGCAAGCTTAATGATGGTGTAGTATAGTAAATGAATTCAAGATTAAGAATATGATTAATACTTTAATTATGCATTTTTTAATGATTAAATTTGTATGTATAAAGGAGACAAAGCTTATTTAAATGAAATTTTGATGTTGTGATTAATGTGATTATCCAAATAAGTTAAAAATATATGCATGTGATTTTTTTCTCAAGCTACTAATGTGTGAATTGAGTGTGCAGGATTATTAACCATGGAATCTAATAGAGAATTAGAAATCAACCTTATGTATAATCTATGAAACCCAAGGTTGAGTCTAATGAAGAGATGCATACCCCATTGTTTCATATCTTATTTGTATCATAATCTGAATGTGTGTATCTTTCTATAATTGTGAGGTATTTAATGTTGCGTAACATTGAATCTTATGGTGTCACTTGACACTTGTAATTTGTATGTGTTTATTAACATGTTAGTTAGGGTTAGCAAAGTAACCTAATAATCTAAGATTGATTAAGTTAGTAATCTAAGACTAACTAGTTGGTAACCTAGATTAATTACCCTAATTAGGGTTTAGTGGAAAGTTTACATTTCTAGGGTTTTTAGAAAATTCAAATATTTTAAGTTAATGTAAAGGTCCTAAAATGATCCTAGGGGGTAAAATTAGTGAAATCCAAGTGCCTAGGGGGTGTTTGTATAGGTTAGGGGCATTTTCCACCCTTCTAGATTATTGTGTTGACTTTTATGATGTTCTAAACATATCATTTTCCCTTTAGTGCGAAAATTGAACATCTCTTTGAGTTTATCAAGTTTAAATTTCACCAAAAAGGTTTTCTTAATGGTAAGACCAAGTTGGAACACCCTAGAGCACTTAAGTCATTTATGGAGTTATTGTTATTTTAGGTGGGTGAGTTTAGAAGCCTAATTAGTTGCCAATTTGAGGGTTGAAGGGTGTTCTATTAGAATTCTTTAGAATAACTGAGAGGGGGGGTGAATCAGTTATCCAAGGTCAATTGATGTCCAATTCAAACTTTCTAATTAAATAGGAGTGAATCAGAAGTGCTATCCTTCTTCTTTCTTATCATGCAGGCAATTAAACATTAAGCAATCATGAAAAGTCAACATGCATCACACCATAACACAAAGAATTTTGATGACCCAGATACCCTCCAAGAATAAGAAGGTAAAACTAGGGTGGGGATGATACCCACTGAATAACTGCACAATTGATTTCAACCATGTTAAAGGATTTCTACACCCTGTTAGGAGTGTGCTTTGTTAGAGGACTTAAGAACATTCAATTTGGAATGTCACCTTGTTAAATGATTTACATAGAGTTGATAGGCTCACCCAAGTCCATGGGATTTATAGTCGCCTTCTCAAAAGAATCTTTCATCCCTCTCTAAGGATCTCCTATCCTCCTCCTAAGGATCTCTTATCCTTCTCCTAAGGATCTCTTTATCCTTCTCCTGAGGATCTCTTTGTCCTTCTCCTGGGGATCTCTTTATCCTTTTCCTGAGGCTTATCTACCTAACTATTAAGCTAACCTAGCAATGTAGGATTTCAATATCTAATACAATGGTAAGAAAGTATTAGAAGGGTTTTGACCTAATACAGATTGCAACTTCAACCTTGTAGATTTCAAATTGCTCTTTAGTCCTTTTCCTTGCTTGGCTTTCCTCCCTTACAATGCTGACAACTTGTTCACCCTTCAAGATCCATCTCCTCCTCGATTTCTTCCACTTGTTATGCCAATGCTCTCTATGGTCACTTGATCAACTTAGAGTCTTGATGCTATGTTCTTACTCCTCTTGGATTCTTCGCATGACCGCACTTAAGACCAACTCCCTCTCATGCATGCACATTTGATCTCTGACCTATAGCTCCTTATATAGAATTTCTATTCTTCATTTCCCACTCAAATATTACTTTGATCTAGAGAAAATGGTATTGTTTTCCCTCCAAATTGCTTCTTCTAGAAACTTCATGATAAATCCATTAGCATTCGCCTTGAATTGGTTTGCATGGTTTACACAAAATTCTATGACCTCTACTCATCATCCTTATCATCCAACTAATTCACAAAATTTGATGTAACAAACTTATCATTGCTGATCTAGAAAATCTTTGACTTAACAAATAATGTACCAATTCAGCATCATTGATTTACTGATACTCAGATCCTTCTATGTTACTTGGCTTCTATTGTTATTTTACTAGCACTCAACATCGGTAGCATTTCTGCATTTCTTGGCACTTGTAGTCACTTGGTACTTAAACTTCACTCGGCTCCTATACCTTGCTCAGCACCTAAAGATCACTCAACACCTAAAGGATTGCTTGGCACATACTAAAGTTTAACTTGCTTAGCTTCAACTAAGAATTTGTTTGGCTCTAACTAGCTTGCTCAGCTCACTCTAATGAACTTAGTTAGGCTTTACAAATGACTTAGTTAAACCTTACATCTTTGATATGTCTTAGTGTGTCCAACCTCTATGTCTTAGAGTATGTCATCAATACACTATTTCATCAATGGCTTAGCTGATCCTTATACTTCATTACAACATCATAACTTCAACCTTTCTCTAGGTACTCTAGTTACATCTTATTGATTGCCACCTCCTTGTTAATCAACCAATTGATAGTATTTGGATCACTAAAGCAATTTTCATTCTTGCAAGTAGCAAGTTTGACATCAATGACAAAAAAAGTTATTGAAAACATTCTTTACCAGTTCCATTGTTCTTCATTCATGATCTTTTCAATCATTTCCAAAATGTTCACCCACTCTCTAGACATTTAGAGAGAGTCAACCTAGGATTGTAAGAGGAAGAAGGGTTAGCTCTTCTCAAGAACTCCAAATGCCATAACATTTTTGTAGATAGGATCCTTTATGACCTTGTTCTTCATGCTTTGTTTTTATTTTCTTAAGTAGATCTATTGCATGTGTCTCTATTTTTTTGTGTGATGTAACATGTGAGGGATAGGTTATTGTGGGTCTCTTAATTGTTTTCCTTTCTTGTTTTCCATTTTTTTTGGGGAAAAAATGTAAGGGTTGTGTTGGCATTATTCACCCTTGGATAAGGTAGAAGTGACCATGTATAGGAAGAGGGTCCTAGTTGGACTCTGAGTCAGTATAGAGTTTCTCCTCATGAACATGAGAGGGAGAAAGTAGGGTGTTATGGGCCCCTACTTGTCAATACAAACTATTTTGTGTTTTGGGAGATAAGGAGTGAAAGAATGAAAGTTCCTTCTGATTATTAGCCTTGAAAGAGGTATATGTTTTGATGTTGTGTTTGACGTCTCCTACCCTAGAAAAATCCACCTTATCCCTAGTCTTGGTTTGATATGGAACTTATTGAGAAAATTTAGGATGGGATTAATTTGTTGAATGTGCCTATGTGTTGGAATTTGATTGTCCCCTAATCAGTTTTAGTTCTTCATGGTTATCTTAATGTAAATTTGTAAATTGCTTAGTTGATACCATGATAGGAGAAAAATTGGATTCAAATTTTTGTTGTTCTCAAGTCCATTGTTATGGAGAATTCTCCCTAGGAAAATGATCTTGATGTATAATTCATTGTTAACTTTATATTTGTAACAAAAATGATATTGAGTTTTCTTTCCTGATTATTTCCTGATTGAGTCCTTGAATCACATTTTTCAATAAAATATATATGAAGTGGCTAGCCCATGTATGTTGAAAATAAAAGAGCAATTCATTTCTTATGACATTCCATGGACTCCTAATATGTCATTCCATATCCATATAATCAATGGTAATTAGATACAATGATGTTACACAAAGTCATGTAATTTGATTACAAATATGTGTTAGAGGAAATTCAATTTAAATGGATGTTATGCATTATTACATACTTAGTAACTATTGAAAATACTCCATTTGAATGCAAAATATAACATCAAAATATAGCCCTTTAATCAATCCATGAAATGAACAAACCATTATCCTCCTTGTGCCATGTTAAAATTTCTATGAACAAGAGAAACTAACACTTGAGGAGAAAATAGATTTTTAAAAAAAAAATCAGAAAATAGATTTGAAAAAAAAACCAACTCTTGAAGGAGACAAATAAACTTTGAAAAATTTCATCCCTTTTTAGAGAAAAAATGCTCTCTGTGTTTTGTATGTAATGTTTTTATTCTCTTTGATAACAAAGAATATTCTTGAAAAATATTCCTTTTCAAAATTTTGAACACCATTTTATGAAGAATTATGTAATTATAAAATGAATTGAAATGAAAATAAAAATTAAGTGAATACTCTTAACCTTATCCCACCCAACCTATAAAACTTTAAAACTTTACTTTTTGCACTAACTCCTAAGTTTCCCCACACGACCTTGGAGTTAATAAAAAATGTTGGCATAAAGTAAAAAACAATTAATAAACTTTCTTTAAAAAAAAACAACTTTCAAATTGCCTAGCTCCTACCATGCATACTCTTCTCTGCTGAAAAAGTGTTAACTTAGGGACAGGTTTGGTTGGTGCAAGAAAAACAAAGTATGTATAAAATTTAAACCATTTTTGTTGGAATATTCAAAAATGGAAAGAATACTTATGAGAGGGTGGGGATGAATCAGAAATATCACACTTTAAGCAATAAAACTTTTAACTGAAAGTAAATTGCATGCATGTAAACACATCAAATAAACATGAAACTAATACATGCATCAACAACACATAATACTGGAATTTGGTAACCCAGAAACCCTCTAGAAATAAGAAGGTAAAACTGGGGTGGGGATGATACCCACAAAAATCACTGTAGTAATATTGTTGAACCACTTTTGATGGTTTGCCCTATTAAAGGCTTTACACTGTGTCAATAGTGACCTAGTTAAAGTATTTACAAACACTTAACATGAAGTGTCACCCTATTAAAGGATTTAATCACCTTTTTATAAGGATCTACAAATAGCTATTAAGCCAACCTATCTACATAGGATTTCCTTTCTAATACAATAGTAAAAGAGTATTAGGTATTATAAACTTGATAGTTTGCAATCCTTGATTGCTGAATGCAGGCACTTGTTCTGGCTCTCTCTCTAATTTTGATCCTCTAAGATCTAATTTTTTTTTGTCTCCTTTTCTTTTTTCTAATCAACTAAATACTGAATTGCTGCTCTTACTCTATATGTCTCCTTTCACTGAATTCCATTATGTTTTTCCTTTAACACTATTCTCCTTCTCTCATCCCTTATTAAAATGAAACTTTCATCTTCCCTAAAAGGACTTCAAAGACTTAGGGTTAGATATGGATCTACGATCTGCATTGAATCTCAATTTCCCACTCAATACTTCCCTTTTTGCTGATTGGTTGCATGCCTTTCCAATTTTCCAATCGGCTGCATGCAGATTGCATAGGAAGTGTAAAAGATTTGTTCTTATCTCTAGATCTTTCGAGATTTACCTTGTGTCGGCTACAAAGATGGTTTACATCATAGTTTGTGCAATTACAAACTGTTATGCTGATATTCTGAGTTACTCAGCTCATGAAGCATTATTGATGCTCGGCACATGTTGTTTCCTAGATAGCTCGGCACCTAAACAAAACTATATCACTCAGCACCTTATGTTACTCGACACTTGATATTACTCGACACTTGATATCACTCGGCACTTACTCTTTGCTTGGCATGTATAATGAAAAATGGTTAAGTGTATTAACACTCAACTGTCAAAATTATTCTTTAAACCAACAATCTCCCCCTTTGACATGAGTGGCAAAAACACTTAACTAAGATCCTGTGATCTTAACATTATTTTGTGCATCTTCTAATTTGCTTCAAAAAAATTTAGGAACAAATAACAATATATCTTATGAATCCTTGTGAGTTCATTATGCCTAGTACACTCAATGACTTCTGTCTTGTTTCTACATTCTGACCAATATTTCATATCAAAATTTGTCAAAATTCTCTCAAAATTCTCTATCTCCCCCTTTCATCATACTTACCATTGCATTCTGTACTAAACTCCCCCATACTTAATCTCTACTTCACTCCCCCATACTTATTCTCCCCCTTTTTGACACTTATGTCAAGGGTTCTATAGGGAAATGCCATATTTGGCCAAAAATGTATTGTTTCCTTCAACGAGTACCTTCAAAGCTGCATCCCAATTTGCTAGTGCAACATCCAATGACTTATGTTGGATGGCAATCTCTGCTGCTAGGTGTACAAGTCCATCAGCTATAGAAAGATTGGGGTCTTTCTTGAGAACTGTCTCTACATTCATCTACTCCTTGTGAAGTATTTCCAAATGAGGAGTGCTAGAGGATTGAATTTGCATCAATTTGGCTTTGGTGGTTGCCTCCACTGCTCCTAAGACAGCTAACTCTCTTTGTGTGTGAAGTGATTGGGAAAAATGCTTCTCACTCTAAGCTGGTTTTGTAGGGAGTTGCATGCTAGAAATCTTCAGATTTATTTCCAAGCTTAGTATTTTATGGCTAGTGTCTTGTGTGAATGTAGAAAAATCACACAACTTGTTGTACAGGGAAAATATGTTTCCAAGTACAATTTTGATTGTTTCAATTTTCTTAGCCAGCTCCATTTGTGATAGTGCTATATCATTGGATATTTTCTTATTTACCTTGCCTTGGAATTTACTTTTTGTCCATTCTAGTAATTTGGCATTTGTTTCTTGGTTTTCACTAGTCACCTGGTCAACTATATCAGATAGTTTTTCTATAATTGGCCTTGACTCATCTAGAGACTGTAAGCAAAAAGCTTCTATGAATATGTCTTTGATTTCATGTAAGGTATGCTTGTGTTTGTGTTCTCTTCTTAGTGCTTCTTGTCTCCTTCTTCTATCCAATGCACTCTGAATTTCATTGATCTTCTCTTCAGTGAGAGTGTTGGATTCATAATATGGAATCTTTATTTCTTCATCAAGCTCAGGAACTCCATAGTGATGTTTCCTGACTACCTTTGATGAGCTCGAGCCTGGTGTCCTAATTTGCAATGGTAACCTATTAGTGCTCGGCTACTGAAGAGTCAGTGTTGGAGTACCAGATTTGGGTAATGCAACCAATGTTTGTATTGTAGACTCCTCCTTCTTACTTGTCTCATCTTTTTATTCAGCTAGTTTATCCTTTTGGTGATCACTAGGTGGGGTTGAACTTGCTGGCTGTTCAGATGTGTCTTTAACTTCCCCTACTGTTGTACTCAACATCTGAAGTGTATCAGTGACTACACTTGGTGGAGGTGGTGGAGGAAGGAATAGAATACCAGTAGGTTGTATGGTCGAAGGTGGTTCTTGTGTTTTCACCTTGACTACCTTTGTTTTAACTACTGGATTTTGCAATTCATCAACACTGACCAATATAGGATTTGAACATAATTTTACTACTAGTGTTGATTGGTCAAGGATTTCTAAATCCTTTGCAGTTAATGGATTAATGTTTGGATCATAAGTGTCTGTAATATCCTTGATTTTAACAATCTCTACAAGTGTGATGATGGCATGAGGAGGACTAGGAGGGGATACCTATGTGTCTTGCACACTTTGATCTTGTGGTACAGCTATATCTTTCTCTTCCTCTTTCTCCTCTGTATGTGCCTTTTCTTCCTTTTTTTCTTCAACCTTCTTCTCCACTTGTTCCTTTTCTTTTTCTTTATTTCCTGATACCTTCATCTCCTTTTTCTTGGCACTTGCCTCTACCTTATATTCTTCATTGTATACATCTTCTATTTTCTTGTAAACTATCTTCCAAAATCTTGTGGATTTTGTAACTACATCCTCAATTTTGTTCTACAAAATGCTGAAAGCTCTATGTTTGGGTTTGGGAGTGAATCTATTGTTATGCCTCTTGACTACATTTGTTACTTGATCCTTAGTCAAATCAAGCAACAATCTTGCTAATGTTGATTCCCTTATCTCCCTCTCCATTTGTAAACAAAAATTCCATTTATCCTCTACACTTTTGTACAATTCTTTAGGTATTGATTCATCAAACTCTAGAGGTGTGTGCTTATACTCAGCCATCATAGCATACACTGATTCCTCTAATTTATTTTTTTCGTCCTTGGTGATCTTAGAAAAATTTAGGTTCTTTAAACCTTTCAAATCATCATTCTTAATCTTTCTACGTAATTTATCAATAGTAGTCTAAGGTTTGTGCCTTACCACTTGAAATTGGTTGTTGTCCTCTGACTTAGTCTTCTCTTCATCTATTTGAGGCTGGGCAACAAATTTTCTTTTTCTCTTTGGCTCGACAGCAATCTTCTTTGAAGTTTTCTTCTTCTCTTTTGCCTCCTCTTGAGCTTTTTGTGTTGCAGCCCTTGTAGTAGGTTTCTTTGGTGTACGAGCAGCTACTTTCTTTGCCTTGGGTTAAGGAGCAGGAGGAGTTATGGCCTTTCTTTTGTGACCTTGGTTTTGACTTGTGCTTCCTTGGCTTCTTCTTCCTCAACACTTTCTTCTTTATCTTCTCCTAACCCTTGAGTCAGACCTTGAGGTTCATCTTCCTCATCTTCAATGTCTTCTTCTTCCTCTTCTACTATTCCTTCTCCTTCAACACCAAATTTTCTCTTGATTTGCCTTACCAATTTTTCTTTCTTCTTTACTGCTGAGGCAGTCTTCAAATCTATTATCACCCTTGATTTTACAACATCATAGGTTCCAAAGGCTTTTGCATTCTTATCAACTTCTTCTACAAGGAGGGCTATTATTTCTGTAGAGGCTTGATCAATATCAAGTTCATAACCGAGTGGCCTAAGCCATCTCACTCTAGGTATGACTGCTTGTATATAGGTATAATCAATATCTACAAGAAAGAAAATGTCTTTTACATATTTCTAAGTCAATGAGACTAGAATGCTCATTCTTTATTTCATGGACTGTTTGAACTCCTCAAAGTAGCTAGTCATTTGGGCATCAAAATTATCACCCATTTGTTCAATATATCCATTGATTTGTTCAACAATTGTTTGGTCTAGATTCCATTTCACCTTACCCATAGAAGGAAATTCTTTCATTAGATAGAAAAACATGCACATCAAAACTGATCCAAATTTGCACTGAGCTCCCTTGCTCTTCCTTATGGCTCCCAGATTCTCAATAATCTGTTGAAACATGAGCTCTGCTAGATCATAGGTATGATCCTTTTTAATCAATTTGTATGCAACATCAACTGCTATACAAGGCACACTGTTTAACCTGCTTGACTGATAGAATTTGTGTGAAATGATTCTCACAGAAAAATCTAGTAGGGGTTCTATGATTGTATCAATAGTCATTCCCCTATTGTTCCATTTAGCACCCATGTTTTTCTCTATTACTTCCTTTTTGTCACTACGCAGGGTCTTTGGCCGATCTAGGGCTGGAATACCAGTAACCCTATGAACAGTTCTCTTGGTAAATTTCATTGGCCCTGTTTCTAACCAAAAAGCTCCATCATGTATTCTGCTCAAAACTATGCATACCCATTCAACTTTGAAAACAATAAAAAATTCTAGGGTTTTGGTCAATCCTTTTCTCTCGACTATTGAGAACTCATCTTTCAGTATTTTGTTCTCACATAGCTTGTCATATGCATTGTAAATTTATAAATCTCCTATGGCTCCAATTTTGTAGTTATAGCATCTACGAACATCTTGGACCATAACAACTTTATCAGGAATAACTAATAATGCACCTACGTAATCATTCTTGTATGCAACTTCTAGAATGGGCTTGAATTCTTGTTGCTTAACTTCGTTACTAACCAACTGTATTTCATGACTCTCCTTGCTCTTAGTGGTTCTAGACCCAAATGCCATTGTTTGTCAAACTAGGGTTTATAGTTTAAACAAGGTTATAAACACTACGTAGCTCGGTACACAAGTAAAATACCTCAAATTGATCAAACTCGTGCTGAATCACTGTGGAAATCTTTTACAAATGGCTTCTGAGTTGACCTTGATCTTCTGCGCTCTTCTCATCTTTGCTTCATGTTTGAATGGTGAGAAGTGATCGAAAATTGAACTATGTACCCTTTCAAAATAGAGCAATTAATGCTTAGTGTGTTGACAACTGTCTACTCAGCTCCAGAAGGATTTCAACATGACTCAGCACCCACTATGTTTTACTTCACTTGGATCCCATTGATATTTCACAGCTCAACATCATCTATCAACTTGGTCATTGTTAGCAACTCGACACCTGAAGACAACTTCAAAAAATTTTGCGAGATTCTTATTTTTGAATTAGCATCTTTGTTTATGTTGATTTCTTCTTTGCAGCTCTTCTATGTCTTGGAACTGATGTATGATGTAACTTACTTTATCAATCCCACACACACCCATTCTTACTTAATTAGATATAGTGTGATCACTTGACCCATTAGGTGAAGTGATCTCTGCATTTGATTTGCTACACTCATCTTTCTTCTTCCATGTCTTATTCATCTCACTTCTGATGTGTTCAACATTTATCTTTGCCTTTCCATTGTTGTACTCAAAACTTGGTGCCTTTGACCTTGTTGGGAAATTCCTACTGACATGACTAGTTTTTAACCAACTGAAACATGTGGTTTGACTCAACCATCTTTTATAGTTCCCTCTAAAATGTGTTCTTATGCAATTTTTGGGTATATGTCCAAATTCTTGACAAAAGTGACAACTGTACTTGGTGTTGTAATCCCAATAGTAGTGATTTTCATGGTTTGATGTATTTTTTGGTTGATTTGATGTCCACATAGGCTTTGATCTGCATTCAAAAGCTCTATGCCCATATTTCTTGCAATTATGTCAGTGACCCTCAAATCTTAATGTCTTAATAGTCTTGGTTCTACATTCATGTGCTTGATGGCCTTGCTTCTTGCACTTATGACAATAGTTTACACTCTTAGGCTTATCATATTGTTGGGCATTCTTGCTTCTACATACATTAGATGTATGTCCTTCCTTTCCACAGAAATGACATGTAGGTTTGCCATTTTTACCTTTGTCACTTCTTTTTTCAGCACTCTTTGATGATTCTCCAACTTCAGTGCTATTGTATCCAAGTCCTAATGTATCATGGGTTGATCTTGGGGATTTCAATAATTGCTCAAAATACATGATGGCTTCATTGGGTTTGTTGACACTTTCTGAAATTTCCTTTTCTCTTCTCAAGTCAATCTACAATTGTTCATTTTTCATCTTTAGTGTAGAAATCTCAATGTCTTTCACATTGAGTTCATGATGAAGGTTCATCATTTGGGCAAGTGTATCCATCTGCATGTTTGAGATCCTTGTTAATTCAGTACATTTTTCTTCAAGTCTATTTGCAAGATTTCTTTTGTCATTTTCCATCATGACTTTATCTTCAATTGCTCTTTTCTTTTGTTCAATGATTTCACACAACATTATGGCCTATGATTCATGTTCCATCTTGAGAGATCTTATTTCATCTGCTTGAACTTTGTTTTTCTCCATCAGTTATGCAATTGTTGCATCAAACTCTTTAGTATCTCCATTGGCAAATATATTTGTGGTATCAATCTCCTTGTAGTTTATCTCATTTTCAGCTATGGCTAAATCCTTCCTTCTTTTCAAGGAATTTCTCAACTTAGCTCTAGCTTCCTCCAAGCTATGTAGAGAAAGTTGCACATCTATCACCTGGTTTTCAATGATCTTTCTGAGTTTGAAAACTTCCATCTTTAGATCTTTTCCTCGAAGCTGTTAGGCTTTTTCTTGTGAGAACCTAATTTGCTCTGATACCAATTGTTGGAATATTCAAATATGGAATGAATACTTATGAGAGGGGGGGAGGGGGGGGGGTGAATCAGAAGTATCACACTTTATGTAATAAAACTTATAACTAAAAGTAAATTGCATGCATGTAAACACATCAAATAAACATGAAACTAATACATGCATCAACAACACATAATACTAGAACTTGGTAACCTAGAAACCCTCCAGAAATAAGAAGGTAAAATTAGGGTGGGGATGATACCCACAAAAATCACTGAAGTAATATTGTTCAACCACTTCTGATGGTCTGCCTTGTTAAAGGCCTACCCTGTTAAAAGCTTTACACTGTGTCAATAGTGACCTGGTTAAAGGATTTACAAACACTTAACATGAAGTGTCACCCTGTTAAAGGATTTAATCACCTTTTGATAAGGATCTACAAATAGTTATTAAGCCAACCTATCTACATAGGATTTCCTTTCTAATAAAATAGTAAAAGAGTATTAGGTATTATAAACTTGATAGTTTGCAATCCTTGATTGCTAAATGCAGGCACTTGTTCTGGCTCTCTCTCTAATTTTGATCCTCTGAGATCTGATTTTTGTTCATCTCCTTTGCTTTGTTTTGATCAACTGAATACTAAATTGCTACTCTTACTCTCTATGTCTCCTTTCACTAAATTCCATTATGTTTTTCCTTTAACACTATTCCCCTTCTCTCATCCCTTATTAAAATGAAACTTTCATCTTCCCTAAAAAGACTTCGAAGAGATAGGGTTAGATATGGATCTACGATCCGCATTGAATCTCAATTTCCCACTCAATACTTCCCTTTTTGCTGATTGGTTGCATGCCTTTCCAATTTTCCAATTGGCTACATGCAGATTACATAGGAAGTGTAAAAGATTCATTCTTATCTCTAGATCTTTCAAGATTTACCTTGTGTTAGCTACAAAGATGCTTTACATCGTAGTTTGTGCAATTACAAACTCTTATGCTGATATTCTGAGTTACTCAGCTCATGAAGGATTACTGGTGCTCGGCACATGTTGTTTCCTAGATAGCTTGGCACCTAAACAAATCTATATCACTCGACACCTTATGTTACTCGGCACTTGATATCACTCGGCACTTGATATCACTTGACACTTGATATCACTTGGCACTTACTCTTTGCTTGGCATGTATAGTGAAAAATAGTTAAGTGTATTGACACTCAGCTATCAAAATTATTCTTTAAACCAACAATTTTTCCACCTCCATAGGTGATGATGTCATCCCACCTTTCCCTCTTCCCAAAAGTGAATGTAGTGCATCCATTTGCAAGATGATGGAGATGTTTTCTTTTAATGGCATTTGGTCGGTTGTCTTCAACACCCATTTCATTCTTTCACCTCCCTATGCTTACTCTTGAAGGGCTTTCTTGGGTAGCACCCCAAGGTCATGTCAGACCATGTTGAGTGCACAAGAAAGTGGGAATAAAGTAAGATGAGATATGGTGTACAGGGGATTGGATAGAATGTTTAGAAAGTAGTAGTAGAGTTAGTTATGGGGCTTGGGTTAGTATGAGTGGTAGGTTATTTAGGAGGAAATGTTAATAAAGAGATGTGAGATTAGTTGAGTATTAGATAATAGTTAGTGTTAATAAGTAGTAGTTCAATTTTAGTTTAATAAAGTTGTAAAGTGAATCTCAATTTAGTTATTAAATTATTAAAATGGGAATGGTGGATTGTTAGGATAAGATAGTTGGTTATTTAGAACTATTATGTGATCAAGATATAGTGATGATGCTTTAGATTAGTTTTAAAATTTTCAATTTTATTTTATTAAATAAATAATTATTATTTAAATTAAGGTATAGATGGTTGTTACATTTTAACATATTTAATTGTTTAAAAGGGGAAGTGAAATGAGTTGCTAGTTAAGGGTAAGTTAGAGGTTGTAAGTTAGTGTTTATGATAAAATTTAAATAAGCTAATGAATTTGGAAATTTAATTTCTATAATTTATAGACTTGATGAAGTTTAATACGTAACTAAGAAAAATAGTCTATTAGGTTAAGACTATGTTGGATGAATATTATAACATTGAATTAACCTATGAAACAAATGTCTTGAATAATTTTTATAGTCAATATTTAATGATTGTAACTAGTTTAAAAGTTTGTTTAAATAATGGTAACAAGTATTAAGGTATTTAGACAAATTTTCTGAAATGATGTAACCTGTTTCAAATAGGAGATTTAATTGGCACAAGAAATGAAATATGGAACCTTAGAAAATCTAATGTGTCTTGTGTGTGTCTTTAGTCAAACATGTATTAACATAGTGGATTAATTAACTAAAAAAAAAAGTGTGTTTTTGCCCTAATATTTGTGCATGACATGTCTATGCATATAGAATGTAGTTGCACATGCATTCTTGATTCAAAATCTAACAAGTAGGGTGGACAATTGTAACTTGATACATGATTCCTCTATAGGGGAGATTGTATTATTGGTAGAACCTTATAGCTTGGACACTCTATGGAATTTTACCTTTGCAATATGGAGATGTGGAGACCAATTTAAGGATGACCTGAAAATGAAATGGTTAAGGGTATAAATTTTCTAGAACTTATGTCAATTGTTTTAATCTCAAACTTATGTCAATTTTTTTTAATTACAATGGTTTTCTAACATTAGATTTTGTTTCCTTAGTGCTTACTAATGGTGATGAATGTATTTTTCTTTCCAGATAGAATGCAAACAAGATTACTAGGATTGGATCAAAATATGAAGTGAGGTATGTAGTATTTGGTACTTTTCTAATCTATATAGATAATGGTCATTAATTTTTTGAAATTGTGGATGAGTTAACTTTTTTTTTAAATTAAAAAAAAAATAGAATTGGGCATGTGAATTTTATTATCACTTTCTCATTAAAATTTTTTATACTGAGAAAAATGATTATTCTCAAGGATTAATGATTTTGGATATTTACTTTTATGGTTTCAAATGTACAAACATATTATCCCAAAATCTTGATTTTGCAATCTAGTTTATTCAAATTTGACTTGATAATTTTAGCGTCTTCCTTAAGAATGACCCAAGCCCTAAAGTATAATTACACAAATGAATATTTTTATGAAAGAAAACATGGGATTTTTGAGAGACCATCCATGGAAGATCATGAATCAACTCCTTGTTCTATTTTCATCCTCATAATGAATTTATTATCTTTATCTTGGACTATTTGATTTGTAGGAAGATATGAAACTAATGAAGGATTTTCATATCGTGGTTATGGATATTACCATGTGAACTAATTTTTTAACCCTTAAACAACAATGACTAGTAATCATCGGTGTCTTTCTTTAAAAAGTCTCTTGTTTGTGGTTAGAAAAAATGGCACAATCAAAGGTGGAATTAACAAATTTGGAGTGTCTAACTACAACAACCTTATCAATGAACTCTTAAAACATGGTAAAAATTAATCTTGTTTTCTATTATGGACATAGAAATCTCTATAATTTGAATTCAGAGCTCCTTAATTTGAATTCAATGTGTGTAAATATCTTTAAGAAACTTGAACAATGATATCATGACTTTCTCTACTTTGAAAAAACACTTTTTGAATATTTGGTTTCTTCTTTCTTTGCTGCATAATCAAGATATAGCACCACACTATGTGGTAGTTCTTCATGGTATGATGGTTGATCCCTTTTTATCCTTGAGTTTCAAGGAAATGGATTGATTTCTTATTAATTGGATTCATTCATAAAAATAGTCTTATTCTTCATATCTATATTGGGAATGTATCACAAATTTAATTGCAAAGAGACGTTTTGATGATTAATTAAATATGAAGGAATGTGATAGATTATGTTATAGTTCTGATTGAAGGTAGCAAATGAGTTGTGAGTATTAAGAAATTCATAAATGACTATAGCCTCCTTATTTTGATCATCACTATAGGAGTTCAATGGGCTTGTTGAAGGTCCATAGTCAGTATTATCTATGAATTTTAAAAAATAATCCTTGAAAATGTGATTTTTTGGCAATGTTACTATAGAGGGTAGAGAATTTGGGCTGAATTAGTTGTTTCTTTTAAGGAAGAATCATTAGAAATATATTGATTCTACTAAGCTTGAGGTATAGTATGGGAAAAGTGCATAGAATTTAATATTGGAGTCACAATGAGTAATCTGATGGTTATGGGGGATGGATAATTCCAGGCCATGCGAAATTAAACTAGGTGTAATGTTGCCATTGTCTATAGAAAGAGAAATGGGCTTACCAAGAAAAGGGCTTGAACATGTAGCCATCTCATCAAAAAGTTCTATTCCATTCATTAGTGCCTAGATATAATTGATCACTTCTATACCTTCTTTCTATTTCTTTATACTTCCACTTCTCCTCCCTTTTGGGTTTGAAGAAGCTTCTAGAATAGGCTTTTTACCTCTTTTCTTCACTAAGTTACTCATGGCCTTCATAAATTGAATGAAATGGAACCCCCCAAATAATCCTAAGTTACAAAACCCAATATTAGAAATATGACACCAAAGATAAATAGATATTAGACCAATAATAAATCACCACAAAAATTTGTTAGCTTGCACATTATAACACACCTTTTTACATCCAATACTAACCCATAATATGGTTTGTTAAAAAAAAAAGAACTTTAAAATGCTAAAAAATAAATTGTTCTTTGTTTACATATTTTTGAAATAAACTAAATTGTAACAAAAGGAATTAATTTGTTATATGTTTACCTATTTTCCAATAAACACTCTAAATAGTTACATAAAGTATTTTCTAAAATTTTGTTCTACATCACCTATTTACCAAGCCATTGGCTAAATTGCTTAAAAAATCTATTATGTGTTAATCTAGTTTTCAAATAAAATGCATTATTTAAGATTAAATATATTTCTATTAAAAATAATTAATCAGTTATATGATTTTTGTCATGTTATACAAAATGCCAAGTCTTTACTGAGCAATCAGTGATAGCCAAGCTTACTCAGGCATCAAAGGTAGTTCATGTGTATGTCGAGCACTTAGTGATGACCAAGTTTAGAGACAATAGTGACCGAGCTCAGTTGGTTAATGAAGTAGATCCTGTATTAAACTAGTTCACTTGGTTACCAAAGGAAATTTAACATGAAGTCAGTATTGACCGAATTGGGTTGGTTAACATTACAACTCTTGTTTTAACTAAGTTGGGTTAGTTAACAAAGGGATTCTCAGTGTTAACTAAGTACTCAATTCTATGTTATTAGACTATCAGTATATTAAATTTGATAAATTTATTAGTTAATATAAGATGACTTAAGGGCTAATATTTGATTGATTAAAAGAGTATTCAAGTAGACTTAACAAGATGAATCATATATATGAAAGGTCAAGTTGAGGATTGAATATGGAATTGAACAAGATGAATTAAGGGAGTGAATTTAAAGGATATATGTAAAGGTCAGAGCATCTGAGTGGACCAAGCTACAAAGAACATTTGGTTAAGGACCTAATCAAGTAATTAAGACAAAACTAAGACTTGAATTAGAAAAGTTAGTTGTATCAACAATTAGGTCAAGTCATTGTTTCTCTATAATAATTGTAGCTCAGTGAATCAAATCTTATAACAGAGTTAGCCTAATAAATATCAACAAATCCTCTAACAAAGTGGCATTTCTAGATTGAAGTGCTTGAAGACCACGAACAAGGCCATTGCTAATAGGGTGAATTAATCCTCTAACAGGGTCACTCCTAACAATGTTTTTTGTAACCTTTAATAGGGTTGGTTCCTAATAGGGTTCACTTCAGAAGAGTGAAAATTAGTAACTAGTTTCAATTGGTATTTTTCCAAATTTGGATTTCCACATTAAATCTTGCATCTCTTGTGTTCATGTTATTTATTTTCTATATTTAAAATTAATTTAATAAATGATAATCACATTATTATCTTAAGATCCATGTGCTAATTGATTTACAATAATATATTCAATGTTAACCAAGTTACAATAAAATATTCAGTGTTAACCGAGTTAGAGAAAATTTTGGTTTTATATTGTGTTAACATCTTAAAAGGACTTTGGATTTTTTTTTTAGTAATTGATTAACCCCTCCCCTCTCAGTTAATCCTTTCCAGTTCCAATAATTGGTATTAGAGCATCTAGTGGTTGTAGATAAGGTTTCAAGGACCTAAGCTAAAGATCAAGATGTTTTACACAAGAGAAATTCCAAACTTGAATCTTGATAACTTATAAGCATCGAAGGAACTCATGAAGCTACCTTTGGAAACCATTAGAGATAGAGTCCTAAAATATTTGGAGAAAAAATAGGTGGCACTTGGTAGACCTCTTTTTTACAATAGAATATTTAGTGTTAACCGAGTTAGAGAAAATTTTGGTTTTATATTGTGTCAAATCTTAAAGGGACTTTGGATTTGTTTTTTAGTAACCAATTCACCCCTCCCCTCTCAATTACTCCTTTCCATTTCCAATAATTGGTATTAGAGCATGTAGTGGTCACAAATGAGGTTTGAAGGACCTAAGCTAAAGATCAAGATATTTTATAGAAGAGAAATTCCTAAGTTGAATCATGATAACTTCTAAGCATGGAAGGAACTCATGAAGCTACATTTGGAAACCATTATAGATAGAGTCCTAAAATATTTGAAGAAAAAATAGGTGGCACTTGCTAGGCCTCTATTTATGGATGAAAGCATGGAAAGGAAAAATCACAACATAATGATGATTGACAATGCCTCTACTCTCAATTATGCTAAATTTTATGAAGTCAAAGATTTTGCTACTACTCATATAATGTGGAAGAAGCTCAAATATATCTATGAAGGAGATAACAATGTGAGGAGAGATAAGGAAAAAATTCTAAGAGGTTAGTTTGATTAAATGAAGATGAGAGAAGATGAAAATATTGGACAATATAGTGAAAGAATCAAAGCAAGTGTGCATGCAATTAGAACCTTGGGAGGGAAAATAGATGACATGACATTACTCAACAAGGTACTCAAACCTCTTCTTCCTATTTATGAAATTAGAGTTTTATCTATTAAAGAAATGAGATGTGATCCCAAAAATGATATAATTTTGGAAGCACTAGTGGGAAGGTTGATAGCCTTTGAGTTAGATATCTTTGATAACTATGTTCCTAACTTTGGTAACATTGAGTCTATATTTCAAGATAAACTATCACTCAAGAAGAAAGTTGGAAAATCTAAAACCAAAAAGTCTCATAGTTAAGATGCAGATAATTTTGATGATGACCTTTAAGTCATTGAAGCCCTTCTTGCAAGAAGATTCCCTAAAGGAAAAGGATAATACAAAGTTAAAATACCTCTAATCTATTTTTCTTATAAAGAAGTTGGTCACATTGTTGCAAGGTGTCCAAAAAAGGAAGTAAAAGAAGAAAAGAAGCATGACAAGTACAAAGAAAAGAAAGATTTCAAAAGCTACAAAGACTACAAGGATAAATGCAATAAAGTTTACTAATAGTAGTGATGAAGATGAAATGGCTTACATTGCTATTAAAGATGAACCAGATGATGACAATGATAAGATGACCCTCATTTATCATATTAGCAAGAATGACACATGGATTATTGATAGTGGTTTTTCTCATCACATGACTAGTGATAAATCAAAATTTGAGCACTTGGAACACTATGATGGTGGGAGTGTTAGACTTGGAAATGATGAACGTTGTTCTGTAAAAGGAGTATGTTGTATTACATTTATTGATCAACTTAGATGTGACAATGCTTATTGGGTTGAAGGACTGAAACACAATCTACTTAGTGTGGCACAATTGAAGAACATTGAGTTCAAGATAGAATTTATGAATGGAAAGGCCAAGTTGCTAGATGGGAAATGAAATCTGGTTGGAACTAGAAATCAAACAAAATGTAATCTATTCTATCTAGATATAACTGGAAGTTCATGTTTCCTAGCTCAAGTAGAGGAAAGTTGGTTATGACATAAAAGGTTCTATCATGTGAATTTTGATAACCTGGTTGACATAAGAAAGAATAAAAGAATGACAAATATTCCTAGTCTAAAGAAACTTTATATGGGCATGTGCAAAAATTATCAAATTGGAAAGATTAGAAACACAAGTTTCGAAAGCAAGAACTATCATTCTGAAGAAGTTTGGGAACTAGTTCATATAGATCTTTGTGGACCCATTGGCAAAGAAAGCTACTATGTAGATAAGTATTTCATTTTATTTGTTGATGATTATTCTAGGATGATGATAGTGATATGTATGAAGCCTTTCAAAAATTCAAGTGGCATCTGGCTAGAGTAGAGAAAGAAACAAGAAACAAACTAAAATGTCTTAGGTTAGAGAGAAGAGGAGAATTCATCTCAAATGATTTCAATGAATTTTGTAATGAATGAGGAATCAAAAGATAGGTATCTGCATATAGTATACCTCAGTAGAATGGCATAGAAGAAAGAAGAAATAGATCCATTATGGATTGTGCAAGAACACTGATGATAGAGAAAAATGTTGCAATCAAATAATGGAAGGAAGAAACCAATACATTGGTTCATACCTTAAACTGAGTTTAGCTAAAGAAGGACTCAAATCAAACACCTTATGAATTATGGTATTGTTATAAACCTAATGTCTATTATTTCAAAGCATTTGGAAGAAAATGTTATATCTTGAAAGAAACTAGGAAAGGAAAATTTGATGTGAAGAGTGATGAAAGAATATTCTTAGGATACTCCAAGAAGAACAAAGCATATAAATATTTACTAGTCACAAAGTAATAGAAATTGTACATGTAAAAATTGATGTGTTTGTAGAAAATAATGAAGAACAAAACAAAAAACAAACCTAAAAACTAGAAAAACTTTGTCTACATTGAACTTGATACTTTACCTAAAATTTAAGCAAATGTAATTTGAAATCAATAGTCTTCACCACCTGAGCCCCCTAAATCTCTAGTTCAACCTAAGTTATAGCTAGTACAACCTAAGTCATAGTCTAAAGAACCTGAGTCTTAGTCGGAAGGGCCCAAGTTTTAGCCAGTGCAAACCAAGTTGTAGTCTGACAGACCTGAGTTACAGACAGTGCAACCTGAGCATGATTTAGAGCATGGTAAACAAAATGAAACAAGTTCTAAATATAAAGAGAAGGTACCTATCCTTTCTAAATATTCTAGAAGGCGTCATGCACTTGAACAAATAATTGGAGATAAATCAAAGGCACTATGACAAAGAACAAACTAGAAGGTACATGTTTTCTTACTAGTTTTGAACCTAAAATGGTTAAAGATGCATCAGAAAATGAAAGATGGATTGATTCAATGAATGAAGAGATTGATCAAATTGAAAGGACCAAAACTTGGACTAAACTTCCTAGACCAAAGGAAAAAAATGTAATTGGCACAAAATGGGTATTCAAAAATAATTAAAATTAAAATGGAGAAGTTTCAAGAAAAAAGGAAAGGTTAGTATGCAAAGGTTATGCTCAAGAAGAAGCTATTCATTATGGAGAGACCTTTTCTCCTATTGAAATATTAGAAGGTAATATTGTTGACTTGGGGGTCAACAACTCCTTTGGGGTTCATGACATGGCTTAACCACCTATTGTGGATTTGGGTAAGTATGGTGTTTGTGACATTCATTAACACCTCAAGCTTTTGATACAATGGAAAAAATACCAACAATTGGTATTAGAGCCTTGAGTCATAGGTTCAAATTTCAAGGGTTATCCTTCATTTTTTTGTTGCAAAACCCTCAGTTGGTGCTAAGGTAGAGATTGTTGACTTGGTGGTCAGAACCTCCTTTAAGGTTCATGACATGGCTTAACTACCTATCATGGATTTGGGTAAGTCTGGTGTTTGTGATGTTCATTGACAACTTGAGCTTTTAGCACAATGGAAAATATACCAACAATTAGAAAGGGTTCAAAGTATATAAGATGGATGTAATGTCAGCTTTCTTGAATGGAATCCTAGAAGAATAATTCTACATTGAGAAAATTGAAGGCTTCATAGATCCTAACAAAAGGGATATGATTTGCAAATTAAATAAAGCTTTATATGGTCTCAAACAAGCCTCAAGAGCTTGGTATGATATATTGTATAGTCATTTGGTAAAAATTGGTTTTCAAAGGACAAATGAAAACAATAGTATATACATAAAAGAAGGACCAGATAAGTAGATAGTGGTGGCATCTTTGTAGATGATAAATTGTTCACTGGACATGATGATTTATGAAAATCTCTTTCTAAAGAAATGAGTAAAGAATTTGAAATGCCAATGTTTGGAGAGAACAATTTTTTTGTTGGATCAAAAATTCAATAGAAGAAAGATGATAAATACATTACTCTATCAAAGTACATCAAGGACATATTGAAGAAATTTGGAATGGACTATTCTAAACCAATTGGAACACCTATGTCTTCTAGACATAAGCTTTTAAAAATTTATGATTCCAAAGAGGTAGATCAGACTTCATATATATCAATGATTGGAAAACTTTAGTATGTGGTACACACAAGACTTGATATTGCAATATTTTTTGGTATTCCAAAGGAAAATCATATGATGAAAATAAAAATAATTATGAGGTAACTAAAAGGTACTAAAGATTATGGTTTTTGATATAGGAAAGGAGGCATCTTTGAATTGCAAGCCTTCACTAATGCTAATTGGGGAGGAATTATTGATGAAAAGAAAAACACTAGTGATGGAGAATTCTTTCTTTGAAAGAGGCTAGTGTCTTGGACAAGAAAGAAACATAATTGCATCACTTAGTTTACAACCAAAGAATAATATATTGTTGCAATAGTTAACTATTCCAATATAATTTAGTTCAAACAACTGTTGTTAGGTATAAAGGAAGAAATCAAGGATCCAATAGTTATCTTGTGTGATAACACCATTGTAATTAATATATCCAAGAATCTAGTGATGCATACCAAGACAAAGTACATTGCAATAAAGTATCATTTTTTGATAGAATTAGTGCAAGACAAATAGGTTAAATTGGAATGTGTGAATACAAAAGAATAAATTATAGACATATTTGATTGAATACTTTAGAATAATTTGGGGGGGGGGGGGCAGGTGAATTAGTTATATAAGGTCCAGATGTATAAATAAAACTTTTCACAACTTAGTGAACCCATAAAACATTCATACCCATGCATGCATCCATTAGGTAATTACTAAAACTTGTATGTTAGTATCAAATTAACTTATAGAAATGTAAAGTATGAAACAAAATAGTTTCATCAACACAATTGACACAATGATTTAGGTGGAAACCCAATTTGGGAAAAGCCACCAATAACATGCTACTACTTTTCACTCTTCTAAAGTGATACCTTGTTAAAGGTTACAATACACACTGTTAAATGTGACCCAGTTAAGGGACTTCAACCACCCTACGACAAGTGAACTTTCTTAGAAGACTTTAGGCCATTCACTTGTAATGCCACTCATTTAAAGGATTTACAAATGATTGTTAGCTCAACTATAATCCAAAGGATTTACCCTAGACTGATAAAATTGTTAGAGAGTAATAGTAGGGCTTTGATCTTATACAACTTACAACTTCTCTTGCAAATTATAGATCTCTATTGAGTCCTCAATTCTTCCTAGCCTTCACACTTTGCAGCTCTAACAACTTGTTCACCCTTCAAGCATTCATATGCTTAAGCCTTCTTGCTTAACATGTCATTACAAACTTTTTTTTTGGGTCACTTGATGAAGAGAAACCCTTAACTCCTTCTTCTCCTTAGGTTCTTACACATGAAAACTTTTCTTCATGAACAAACATTCCTATAAATAGGAAATTAGAATATTATCCCGCTCATTTTCCATCATCCAATTTATGGTTTTGGATGGATTAGGTATGATACAATGTATCTACCCCATATCTTTTCTTTCATGAAAAGTCTCCTAGAATCCATTAGAATTTTCCTAAAAATGGTTTACATAAAGTTCTGTGCCACCAGCTCATCAACTTTAATTTCCTCTTGGTTGACAAGCTTCAAGAAAATAAACTTGTTGGCTTAGATTTGGTGAATCTTTGATCTTTAACATAACATAGCAAGCCGACATTATCAATCTTATGATGCTTAGCACATACTATGTTGCTTGACGTTAACTATGAAATCACTTGGCATCAACTAAAGTTAACTGATGCTTTGCATCAACTAAACTTTACTCAGCATCAACTATCTTGGTTATCATCCACTAGAACTTTCTTTCACTTAGCTCCAACTGACTTTCTGCTTGGCTTGCACTAAATTTTCTCAGCACCTACTATCCACTCAGTCAAGCTTGGAAGAGAAACTTTGTGTAACTTATTCTAATAAATTTTCAAAGTGAAGCCAAGATTTTGTAACCTTAAGTAGATTATCAATACATCATGTCATCATTGTCAGAATTGATCCTTGTACTTCATTACATAATCATAACTCAAAATTTCTTCTAGGTGTTATTGTTACCTCTTATTGATCAAATCCTCTTTATCAATAAACCAAGTGATAGTACTTGAATCTTATAAGTAGTTGTCTCACCAACAAATAGCAAGTTTGACATTAGTGACAAAATAATGATTGAAACACAGTCTTCTTGAAGAATCTCGCTCTTTCAACAAACTCTCTGAACAATGATCTTTTCAATCAAATTTCAAAAATCTCACTCTTTGGCATTGATGGCAAACCAAATTGATCAACCAAGTCAATCAAATGATGAACATCTTGTTCAACCAATATAACTAGGTTAAAACAATAAGGTAATACCAAAAAGAAAAACTTGTATTAAAATTTCTCCTTATATCATCAACTTCCATCTTCTGATTAGGTTACAAAATTCTTTCTTATAACTCCCTCTGAGTTCCTTCTTGTATCTCCCTTTAGAAAAGGATTTCTCCCTCTTTCTTACATACATGTGTCTTCTTCTAATTAGCAACATCATCAATTATATGATCTCCCTCTAAAATTAGTAACATTCTCTAGCTTTGATACATTCTCCTTCTAATGATCTTTCTTTTTGATCTCTCCTTCTAATGATGATTAGTTTAATGTACTTTCTGCCTCTTTGTTTTGGAAGCTCTTGATTAGTAAATCTCTCCCTCTTTGACAATAATTCCAAAACATATACCAAAAATTTGTCATCTTAAAATATGTAGATTTAAGCTTTTATAGTTTCTTCAATTTCTCCCTCTATCACCTTGCTTGTGACTGATCTGAAGTTTAAGCTCTATGATTACTTTAGGTAGCTCCTAAAATAAGATCCATTGCATCAATTCATATTATATGAACATCAACTTGTTTGATGTAGAGTACTCCTTTTGTTACTTAAATAGCCTTTGATAGGGGTTACCTCTTAGATACTCATGAGGATCCTTAGGTAATGGTTTTGTGAAGATATCATCAATTTGCTCGTTTGAGTTAACATATTCCATCTTTACTTCTTTCTCTTGAACTAACTCTCTCAAGTAATGATACTTGATTACAATGTGCTTTGTCTTTGTGTGCATGACTAGATTCTTTGATATATTTATAGAACTTATATTATCACAATAAAGTATCACTAGTTCTATGATTTCTTCCTTCATTCCTTTGAGTAGTTTTTTAATCCATGAAATGTTTGTGTAGTTTATAGCAGCAACAACATATTCAACTTGAGTAGTATATTGTGAAGTACAACTCTATTTCTTGCTAGTCCATATAACTAGTCTCTTTCTTAAGAAAAATGCTCCTCAACTAGAGAAAATTATTTCATCAATATTTCTAGCACAATCAACATCAGTGTAGGCTTTCAATTCAAAATTTTCATTCTTCTTGTAGTATAGAGCAAACTCTTTTGTTCCTTTTAGATATCTCTTTATTCTCTTCACAGCCATTAAATGATTCTCCTTGGGATTACCAGAGAATCTTACAACTATCCCTATAGCTAATGCAATATTAGGTTTTCTATGTACTACATATTGCAATTTTCCAATCATAGACCTATATAATGTTTAATTTACCTCAGCTAAATCATCATTCTTTGGCAACTTGTGTCTTGTCATCATAGGTGTACTTACTAGTTTAGAATCTTCTAACCCAAAAGTCTTCATTATTTCTTTGACATACTTTGATTAAGTGATGTATATACCATACTTCATCTGATAAACTTGCAAAACCGCAAAAAATTTGATTTCTCCAAACATAGACATTTTAAATTCTTGCTTCATCTAATTTGCAAAATCCTTACATAAAGCATCTTGTCCTCCAAATATGATATTATCAAAAAATATTTTAGATAGTAAAATGCCTTTTCCTTTCTCTATCTTTATGTATAAATTTTTTTTATCATTAGTCCTTTCAAATCCAATCTTCACAAGATAAATATGAAGTCTCTCATACCAAGATCTTGGTGCTTGTTTCAAACTATATAGGGCTTTGTGTAGTCTACATACCATGTTCTTATTGATATCATCAAGAAAACCTTCACATTGTTCTATGTAAACTTCCACTTTTAATATGTCATTCAGGAATGCAAATTTAACATCCATCTAATAAACTTTGAAACCTTTGTATGTAGCATAAGCAAGTAGAGTTCTTACTCCTTCCACTCTAGCAACAAGGTAAAATGTTTCCCCATAGTCAATTCCTTCATCTTGTGCATATCCCTTGCAAACTAATCTTTCTTTGTTTCTTCTGAATTCACCATTTTCATCTAGCTTATTTTTAAATACCCACTTGTTGCCAATCAAATTTTTGTCTTTTGGTCTAGGAACTAGACTCCATGTTTTATTCTTTTCTATGTATTCAATCTCTTCTTCCATGGCTTTGTACTAGTCCACATCTTTTAATGCATCTTTAACTATTTTGGGCTCCTTCATGCCTAGTAAACATGATTCACTTCTCAATATGTTTCTTTTCATTGGCCTAGCATTTTTATCTCCAATGATTTAATGAGTAGGATGGTGTCTTTTGACATATTTGGACAATCTAGGCTCAACACTTGTTTCTTCATTTTGTCTTTCAACTTTAGAATCATTGTGTACATCTCTATTAGGTATTTCAACATCTCTTTCATTTGTACTAATCTAAAAATTAGAATGTGCATCTTGTTCATTCTATAACTCAGCATCTAAATGAATCTAAGTTCTTGAATACAACTTGGCATTCACATGAGGTGACTTGATAGCTACTAATACTTGATGTTGATTTGTAACTTGATTTGTAGCATCTTCTTCAACAAAAATTCCTTCATAAAAGTACACAAATGATTTGTATTCTTCTGGTTCTTTCATATGTTCAACCTCATTTACTTCTATAAATTCATCAAAATTCACATTTTCACTTTTCACAATTTTTGTCAGTGTTAGTATTCAAACAATTATAAGATTTTCTTCTTGTGGAGTATCCAAGGAATATACCTTCTACACTTTTTGCATCAAGCTTTCCATTCCTAAAAACTATAAGAATGTAACATTTACTTCCAAATACCTTAAAGTATTGTACATTGGGTGGATATCATACCATAGTTCAAAAGGTGTTGAATGAGTACCTTTCGTCATTTACACACAATTCAGGGTATATACAGTAGTACTTACAACTTTTCCTTAGTATTTTAGAGCAACATTATTCTCCATCATAAGTGTTCTGGCAGAGTCCACTATAGACCTGTTTCTCCTTTCAACAATCCCATTTTGTGGAGGGGTCCTAAGGGGAGATGTCTATCTTTTGATTCTTCTATCATTACAGAACATCTTAAACTCATTTGATGTGAATTCTCCTCCTCAATCTAATCTCAAGCATTTCAAAATTTTACCTATTTCTTTCTCAACTATTGCCCAAGTACCACTTAAACATTTGAAAGGCATCAAATTTCTGTTTCAAAAACATAATTGTCATCATCCTAGAATAATTATCAACCAATAACATTATGTACTTATCTCCTCTATAACTTTTCACTTCAATTGGTCCACACATGTTAGTATGAACAATCTCTAGTATTTCCTTAGAGGTATAAGATTCACTCTTAAAGCTTGACTTTGTCATTTTTCCTAGCTGGCATTGTTTGCACACTACTATACAAAACAAGCAACATCCTCTATATCAAGATAGAATAGATTATTTCTAGTTTGATGACCTTTTCTAATCAGGTTCCCATTTGTGTCATATATCTTAGCACTCTTATTTCCAAATTCAACCTTGTATCCCAAATTCTTCAATTGTGACACACTCCACAAGTTATAATTTAGTCCTTCAACATACTAAGCATTGTCACATGAAATCTTGTATATGAGTTTGATAGAACCTTTTCCTTTTATTAAACATGGTGCATCATTATGAAATCTTACACTATTTCCATAATAAAAATTCAAGGTAATAAACTTACTTCCATCTACAGTCATGTGATGTGAGCATCAACTATCAATGATCCATCTACCATTTTTGTTCAAACAAGTCACAAGTGTAGTTGTCTCATCTTAATTATATTCATCCTTCATTGCAACATACACCACTTCATCATCATGTTCATCAAAATTATTCTTGATTTCCTCTTTACCAATATAGCATGACTTCTTGCCTTTATCTTTGTAACATTTATTGTCATCTTCTCTTCTATTCTTGTACTTTTTTCCATCCTTGTAGTTCTTCTTCTATGTACATCTTGTAGCAATATGACCAAGCTCATTTCAATTGAAACAAATAATGGGTAACTTACCTTTGAACTTTCTTTTACCTATGTGAAATCTTCTTGCCAGTAGTACTTCCGATTGTTCAACATTTTCCTCATCTATACCACTATCACTAGATACATATTTTGTCTTTCTCTTCTTCTTCTTTTGCTTCACCTCATCTATGTTCTTCAATAACAACTTAGCTTTGAAAGTAGATTCAAGACTCTTAGGTTTGTAATTATCAAAATTAGATAGCTCAAAAGTAATGAGTCTACCTACAAAAACTCCAAGAGTTAGATCATTTCTTGGAATACATCTTAGTTCTTGAATTGCAAAAACTCTAATAGCATAAACGGACAATAATCATCTCAAGACTTTACTTAGCATAGTATGATCATCTAGATGACCAATATCTCCTCTTATTTCACTAACAACCTCTTTTATTCTAGCAACATATTGAGCAATATTTTCACCTTCTTCCATTCTCATATTGTAATGCCCTGCCAAGGGATCCAAAAGAATTAACCTAAACTTTTACTAAGTTTGCCAAACAATTTTTTTTTTTAACATGAAAGATAAACCATTCATATCAAACACATAGTAGAAAAAGTAATAACATACATACAACTAAAAACATTCATAACAAGTTACATTCCTTAAAGATCCCAAGACTTTGAGTCACATTTGATCTAATTAATACTAAGTCTAACCACTACCACATCCACATGAAAGAATAAATAGAAAGTCCAATGTCCATATTACACATTTTTTTAGAATGCCTCTTGGCAATTAAATTTGGAATGCTCAATCATCCACTGTACACGACATAGGGTACGGAAGGCTTAAAAGAATATACATGTGTGAAAATGATGTACATCATCCTATTCTAATCCATGATGCAAGTGCAATAAATTAAATGAAACCAAATTTCATACATGAACTATAAAGTACCAAGTAATCTCATCATATTATAAACTAAATCTAAAACAATATTTGATAATCTCAAAATAATGTTACTAATAATCATCAACATAAAACTAGCCCTAAAAGATTTTGACAATGATAACAAAAATGCAACCTAGGGGCAGGCACTACATCCACCCCCCTCGAATTAGGCATACTCCCAGAAGCCTACATGAATGATAATACTAAAGAACTCACTGTGCAGGTCCCATTGAACCCTTTTCCCCTGAAGGAGGATATGATTCTAGTTTAATAGTAAATTGAAAACTAAATTAAGAATCAACATTATTCTTGAAAAGACAATCAAAGACATACTAACTTAAAGCATAGATAAAAGACACATGTTTTGAAAATAGAATAAGTTCCAATTTTTAGTTTTGCCTACGTTTAGGTTTCATTAAAAATTTTAAGTCATGTTTCAACTCACCTAGTTTCAAGTTTCAATTTGAAAGAAATACACATGATAGTTCAAAGTTTTTTTTTTGTTCAACTAGTTAATACTATCGGCATTCCAATATACCTAGATCTCCCAATGTTGAAACTTGGGCTTTGATACTAGATGTAACGCCCCACCAACGGATCCAAAAGAATTAACCTAAAATTTTACTAAGTTTTCCAAACAATTTTTTTTTTAAAACATGAAAGATAAACCATTCATATCAAACACATAGTAGCAAAAGTAATAACATACATACAACTAAAAACATTCATAACAAGTTACATTCCTTAAGGATCCCAAGATGTTGAGTCACATTTGATCTAATTAATACTAAGTCTAACCACTACCACATCCACATGAAAGAATAAATAGAAAGTCCAATGTCCATATTACACATTTGATCCGAATACCTCTTGGCAATTAAATTCAGAATGCTCAATCATCCATTATACATGACACAGGGTACAAAAGGCTTAAAAGAATAAACATGTGTGAAAATGATTTACATCATCCTATTCTAATCCATGATGCAAGTGAAATAAAGTAAATGAAACCAAATTCCATACATGAACTATAAAGTACCAAGTAATCTCATCCTATAATAAAGTAAATCTAAAACAATTTTTGATAATCTCAAAATAATGTTACTAATAATCATCAACATAAAACTAGCCCTAAAAGAGTTCGACAATGATAACAAAAATGCAACCTAGGGGCAGGCACTACACATATCATCAAGCTTACCTCTGTGACTCTCAGATTTGGCTCTTTGAACATTTTTGTGTCCTACATAGATAGTGTATAGGGCATCCCACATTTTCTTTGTAGTGTCATAGCCTTTGATATCATCAAATTTGGTATAGCTTAGGGCTAAGGAAATCTCCAACATCCCCTAATTTTGTTCTTTCTTTTGCTTCATATCTTCAACAATTAGGGCTCCAACTGGATCAAAATATTCCACTGTAATCATAGATTGTGCATGATCTCCAAGTGCTCTAAGGTGTAGCTTCATCAAACTTTTCCATGCAAGAAATATATCTCTATTGAGCTTGGGTACTTCTCTTTTAGACATCACGTTCTTTGTGCTTCCATTACTTTGAAACTAGTCCTCTTAAGTAGATGGCTCTGATACCAATTGTTGGAATACTTAAGAATAACTAAGAGGGTGGGGGCAAATTAGATATCCAAGGTCTAGATGTATAAATAATTTTTTTTACAACTTAGTGAAACCATAACACATTCATACCCATGCATGCATCCATTAGGAAATTACTAAAACTTGTATGTTACTATCAAATCAACTTGTAGAAATTTAAAGCATGAAACACAAAAAAATCATCAACACAATTAGCACAATGATTTATGTGGAAACCTAATTTGGGAAAAACCACCAGTAACATGCTACTCCTTTTCACTCTTCTAAAGTGATGCCCTATGAATGGCCAACCATGTTAAAGGTTATAATACACACTATTAGTGACTCGATTAAGGGATTTCAACCACCCTATTAGAAGTGAGCCTTGTTAGAGAACTTTAGTCCATTCATTTAGAATGCCACCTAATTAAAGGATTTATGAATGACTATTAGGTCAACCTTAATCCAAAGGATTTACCCTAGACTGATACGATTGTTAGAGAGTAATACTAGAGCTTTGATTTGATACAACTTACAACTTCTCTTGTAGATTGCATATCTTTGTTTAGTCCTCAATTCTGCTTGTCCATCATATTTTGTAGCTCTAATAGCTTGTTCATCATTCAAGCATTCATCTCCTTAACCCTTCTTGATTAACAAGCCATTTTAGACATTTCTCTTGGCTCACTTGATGAAGCAAAACCCTTAACTTCTTCTTCTCCTTAGGTATTATCAATCTTCTGATGCTTGGCACATACTACGTTGCTCAACATCAACTATACAATCACTTGACACCAACTAAAGTATACTGATGCTCAAAATCATCTAAAATTTATTTGACACCAACTATCTTGCTTGACATTCACTAGAATTTGCTTTCACTCAGCTCCAACTAACTTTTTGCTCAACTTACACTAACTTTGTTTGGCACCTACTATCCACTCGGTCAAGCTTGGTAGAAAAACTTTGTGTAACTTTTTCTTCTAAACTTTCTAAGTGTACCTTACATTTTGTAACCTTAAGTAGATTATCAATACATCATGTCATCACTATCTTAATTGATCTTTGTACTTCATTACATAATCATAACTCAACCTTTCCTTTAGGTGCTATTGTTACCTCTTATTAATCAAATCCTCTTCATCAATAAACTAAGTGATAGTACTTGAATATTATTAGTTTCCTTACCAAGAAATAATAGGTTTAACATCAGTGACAAAACATTAATTGAAACACATAGTCTTCTTCAACAATCTCCCTCTTTTAACAATCTCTATAAACAATAATATTTTCAATTTGATTTTAATAATATTCACCAAGCCATTACCTAAGGATGCATTCTTGTATCTGAGAGGTAAGCTAGAGGTCATTCACCTATCTAAAGCTCACTAACCATATTATAGTGGTGCATAAACCAAGAATTTTGAAGATTAATCAAGTTGATGCAGTATTGTAAGAGCATATTGTAGATAAATCAGTACATTAGGTAGATGGAAAATACATTGATTGTTGTCTTTGGAATGACATGTTAAAGAGGGAAATTTTGTTGGCATATTGGAGAAATTTCGTAGAATTTTTTTAAAGGGAGAGTTTACTATTATCAATAAGTTCATGTCAGAGAAAACCATTTCAGAGAAAGAGATTGATGCTAGAGGGATTTCTCACTAATAGAGGGAGTTCTCATGGATGAGAATCAAAATGAAACTAGGGATGTTATCCTTACTTCTATTTTTCTCTAAAATTCTTTTATATTATGACATGTTGTGTAGCTATCAATGCCAAAGAGGAAGATTATTGAAAATAATTATTTAGTTACATATGTTATCTTTGATGATACAAAAAATGTCAAGTCTTTATCAATAAATTAGGGATAGTTGGGCTTACTTAGCATCAAAGGAAGTTTCCTATGTATGTCAAGCATTCGATGATGACCAAGTTCTAAGACAATATTGGCTGGCCTCCATTGGTTAATGAAGTAGATCCTATATTAACTAAGTTCATTTGGTTACCAAATGAAAGTTGGCATGAAGTCAATATTGACCGAGTTGGGTTGGTTAATGTTACACTCCTATTCTAATTGAAATGGGTTGGTTAACGAAGGGATTCTCAGTGTTGATCAAGTACTCAATTTTTTGTTAGTTGAATGTTAATATATTAAGTTTGAAAAATTTATTGGTTAATACAAGCTGAGTTAAGGGTTAATATTTGATTGATTAAAAGAGTATTAAAGTAGACTTGACAAGATGAACCATATATATGAAAGGTCAATTTGAGGATTGAATATGGAATTGAATAAGATGAATTAAACAAGTGAAATTGAATGATATCTATAAAGGGCAGACCATCTGAGTGGACCAAGCTGCAAAGAACATTCTAATTAGGAAGGATCAAGTAATCAAGCTAGAACTAAGATTTGAATCAACAAAGTTAGTTGTGTCAACAATAAAGTCAAGTCATTGTTACTCTATAATAATTGTAGTACTAAATCAAATCTCCTAACAAAGTTATCTTAACAATTATTCAACAAATCATCTAACAAGGTGGCATTTCTAGATCGAAGTATGCAAAGACCTCTTGCAAGGCCACTCATAACATGGTGGATTAAATCCTATAATATGGTCACACCTAATAGTGTGTTTTATAACCTTTAGTAGGGCTGGCTCTTGACAAGGCTCACTTCATAAGAGTGAAAAAAGTAACTAGTTGCATTTGGTGGTTTTCCCAAATTGGGTTTCCACGTTAAATCTTTGTGTCTGTTGTGTTCATGTTATTTATTTTATTTTTCTACAACTAAGTTAATAAAGGATAATCACATTAATATCTTAATATATCTATGCTATTAAGTTATAGTAATATATTTAGAGTTAATCGAGTTGCAACATAATATTTAGTGTCAACTGAGTTATAACATGTTTTGGTTTTATATTTTGTCAACATCTTAAAAGGACTTTGGATTTTTTTTTTAGTAACTGATTCACCCTCCCCTCTCTAACATTTTCATGTAGTTGTAGTACCATTTGTAAAGATATATGATGAGAGAAATTCAAATTAAAGCTTTCAAAAGTTTTAAGATTTCTAAAATCTACTATAATGTCTGATTTTATTTTATCTCTCTTGTATTCTAATGAGAAAATAGTCCTTTACACAATTATAATAAAAAACACTATGCAGATGACCAAACATAGGGGTTTACCAAAAAACCTAATAAAAAGGATAGCTGAGCAACATAGAGAGAAAAATACCTAGGGCTAGAAAACTCTAATAACTTCATTTGGTAATTATAAGATGTTCTTATAAATATATTCTACAACTTATATTTTGTAGGCTAAAACATTGAAGATGACACAATATGCTTATTTTAGTGGAAGGAGATGTAGTAATCAAATTGGGGGGTGTAACATGAATTTATTGGTTCTTTTTAATAATAATTTGGATAGCTATTGCAATTATGAATGAACACTCTAAGGGCTAGCTGTTGAAATATAGATGAAGTAATTGAGAGGGGAGGGGGGAATCAGTTACCACAAAATTCATTTCCAAAAGTAAATCCCTTAGATGTCTTCACTTACTGATGATACTTGGTAAACAGTGCGAGAATACTATAACTCAGTAGATTAACTAATTACTAATTATCTAGCTTTCATAGTCATTAATATGCTTGCAAAGATTAAGATAAATGAACATAGGAGACACCAAATTTAACATGGAAACCCAATATGGGAAAAACCACCAAGTAACTAGTCACTAATTTTCACTCTTCTGAAGTGAGCCCTATTAGGAGCCAACCCTGTTAAAGGTTACAAAACACACTGTTAGGTGTGACCTTGTTAGAGGATTTAATGACCCTATTAGGAGTGGCCTAGTTAAAGCTCTTGAGAACAATTCAACTGCACTATCACCTTGTTAGAGGATTTAAAAAATGGCTATTAAACCAAATCTATTAAGAGATTCTAGATTCACTATTACAATGATTAAAAATCAACAATGAGGTGACCTAAATGATATGTAACTTAACTTTTTCTAATTATAGATCTCTTTTCTACTTTACTGAATCTTTGCTGATCGAATACAACTTTCCAGCTCCTTGACGATATCTAATCCTTCATCAAAATTCACTCAATATTTGCTTGTTCCATCCTCATCCATATATTCACTCTTACTCCAATTCACAACTTGAACATCTCTATATATACCTTTCAGATTATAAAGTCATCTTAAATATAGGTTACAATAACAAAAAAAATCATTACATCAGTCAACTGCATGAAACAATTAAACTTAATATCAAAATAGTAAAATCCTTTGATGGCCGAACCAGCTCAGTAACCACTACTCCAGAATGATTTTCTAGTGTTAACCAAGTGAAGCTCAATAAACACTGCAAACCCTATAAAAATCCTTTGGAGACCAAGTGATCTCGATTAGCACTAACCTTCCTTTGCTGACCATGTGAGCTCGGTAGGCATTAACTTTCCTTTGTGAACCTTGGGAGCTTGGTAGACATTAACTTTCCTTTGTTAACATTGAGAGCTCAGTAGACATTAACTTTCCTTTGTTAACCTTGGAAGCTTGATAGACATTAATTTTCCTTTGTTAACCTTGAAAGCTCGGTAGACATTAACTTTCCTTTGTTAACCTTGGAAGCTTCGTAGACATTAACTTTCCTTTGTTAACCTTGAAAGCTCGGTAGATATTAACTTTTCTTTGTTGACCTTGGAAGCTCTGTTGACATTAATTTTCCTTTGTTAACCTTGAGAGCTTGGTAGACATTAACTTTCCTTTGTTAACCTTGGAAGCTCGATGGACTTTAATTTTCCTTTGTTAACCTTGGAAGCTCGGTAGACATTAATTTTCCTTTGTTAACCTTGGAAGCTTGGTAGACATTAATTTTCCTTTCTTAACCTTGGAAGCTTGGTAGACTCTGTCTGATGACTAATATGACATTTGTGCAACATCAAGAAAAATACACAATTAACAATTGTATCCAACAATCTCCCTCTTTGGCATTGATGGAAACACAACATATCATAGTAGAATGAAGTTTGAAAACAAGTCTAACAAGTCTTTTTTTTGTCAAGACAACTTTCTTTATTAGATAGCAAACTCTCCCTCTATTAGTAATCTCCCTCTGTGAAGGAATTCCATAGCAAACTCTTCCTCTCAAACAAATTTCAGAAAGCTATGATAGTAAAACTCTCCCTCTTTGACAACACATGCCAAAGACAACATAACTCAAATGAATTTTATGTTACCTTGAGTGCTGATTCATATGCAATATGTCCAGATTATGGTGCATCAACTGATAGATCTTTTACTTGGTATGCATTGATGCATCACTAAAACTTCATTTTAGTGAACTTTGGATAGGGGAGTGACCCCTAACTTACCTCTTAGATAAAAGAATGCATCCTTAGGTAATGGCTTTGTGAATATGTCAGAAATTTGTTCCTTTGTATGAACATATTCCAATTTGATCTCCTTGTCTTGAACCAATTCTCTGACAAAATGATATTTTATTGCAATGTGCTTGGTTTTGGAATTCATCAATGGATTCTTAGATATGTTGATTGCACTTGTATTATCACAGAACATAACAACTAGTTCTTTGATTTCTACCTTCATGCCTCCCAACAACTGTTTAAACCAAACAATATTAGAATAGTTTACTACTACAGCAACATACACTGCCTCTACTGTAGATTGGGATGTACAATTTTGCTTTTTGCTTGTCCAAGAAACCAACCTCTTTCCAAGAAAGAATGCTCATCCACTTGTACTTTTTCTATCATCAAGGTTTCCTACCCAATCAACCTCAGTAAACACTTTCAAATCTAGATTACCTCCAAATTTTTACCATAAACCATAATCTTCAGTTCCTTTCAAATATCTCATTATTCTTTTGATTGCAATCATGTGATTTTCTCTTGGTTTTGCTGAAAATCTTGCTACAATACCAACTACAAGGGTAATATTTGGCCTGGTATGAACTACATACTGCAACTTTCCAATCGTAGATCTATTCAATGTTTGATCTACTTCTTTTGATTCATCTTCCTTGGTAAGTTTTAATCTAGTACACATAGGAGTCCCAACTGGTTTACAATCTTCCATACCAAACTTTTTCAATATCTCCTTAATGTATTTTGATTGAGTGATGTAGATACCATTTTTATTCTACTGAATTTGAAGACCAACAAAGAATTTGATTTCACCAAAGATAGACATTTCAAATTCCTTGTTCATTTGCTCTGAAAATTCTTTGTATAGATCATCATTCCCTATGAAAATAGTATCATCTACAAATATTTCTACCAAAACAATCTTATTATCTGGTCCTTCCTTTATATATAAGCTATTGTTATCATTAGTTCTTTGAAAACCAATCTGAATAAGATAGTTATGCAATCTTTCATACCATGCTCTAGGGGCTTGTTTTAGACCATACAATGCCTTGTGTAATTTGCAGACCATGTTCTTCTTATCTGGATCAACAAAACCTTCAGGTTGTTCAATGTAAACTTCTTCATCTAGTATACCATTGAGGAATGCTGACTTGACATCCATCTGATAAATTTTGAATCCTTTGTGTGCAGCATATGCTAGTAAGGTTCTAACTCCTTCCAATCTTGCAACAGGAGAAAAAGTTTCTCCATAGTCTATTCCTTCTTCTTGAGCATAACCTTTGCATACTAATCTTTCTTTGTTTCTTGATACCTTACCATCTTCATCCAACTTGTTTCTCAATACCCACTTAATTCCAATCACATTTTTATCTTTAGGCCTAGGTACAAGAGTCCATGTCCTTTTTTTCTCTATCTGTTCTATCTCTTCATTCATAGCCTCAATCCAACTATCATTTCCCAATGCATCATTAATATTTCTAGGTTCAAAATCAGCAAGTAAACAAGTACCTTTCAACTTGCTTCTTGTCATGGTTCCTTTAGATTTGTCTCCAATGATTTGATCTACTGAATGATGTCTCCTAACATATTTTGCTAATACAAGTTCCTTTCCTTTTGAGAGAATTTCATTGTTATCCTCTTGTACTTCAATTTTAGGTTCTGGTTGTTCTATCTCAGTAGATATTGTCTCGGGTCCTTTAGAATCGATAGGCACTTGCTCGGTAGCATTCGAATGTAACTCAGGTTGCTATAGCTCAGTTTCAACTACCTGTAATTTGGTTACTGATGACTCGAGAGTAGAAGATTCTTAATTGACTGGTACTATATCAGGTTTAGTGAAAACAAACCTTCTATAATCTTCTGGTTCCTTTTTGCTTTCTTCTTCAGTCCTTTCTGCAAACTCATCAACTTTCACATGTGCACTTTCTATGACTTTGTAAGTAGACAAGTTCAAACATCTATAAGCTTTACTTTTGCAAGAGTATCCCAAAAATATTCCTTCATCACCTTTTACATCAAATTTTCTTTTTCTAGATTCTTTCAAAATGTAACATTTATTTCCAAATACTTTTAGATAACTTACATTAGGTTTATAGCCATACCATAGCTCATAGGGAGTTTTCAATGAGTCCTTTTTAAGCTATACTCGATTCAAGGTATGAACTGTAGTGATGATAGCTTCCTTCCAATATTTGATGGCAATGTTCTTTTCAATCATTAAAGTTCTTGCACAATCCATGATTGATCTGTTTCTCCTTTCAGCTATTCCATTTTGTTCAAGAGTTCCAAGGGTTGATACCTATCTTTTGATTCCTTTTTCACTACAAAAGTTATTAAACTCATGTGAAATGAATTATCCTCCTCTGTCTAACCTCAAGCATTTCAATCTTTTTCCTTTTTCCTTTTCTACTCTGGCCAAATACCATTTGAATTTTTCAAATGCTTTTGATTTGTTCCTTAGATTAATGATAATCATCATTCTTGAGTAATCATCAACAAAAAGAATGAAGAACTTTTCTCTAGTATAGCTTTCAATTCCAATGGGTCCACATAAATCAGTATGCACAATTTCTAATATATCTTTAGACTGATAGTTTTTACTTTTAAAACTAGTATTTCCCATTTTACCAATCTGACAATTCTTGCATAAACCGACCTCAGGTTTCTTTATGTTAGGAATGCCTCTCACTTTCTTGAATTTTCTTATCTTTACCAAGTTATCAAAATTTACATGACACAATCTTTTATGCCATAACCAACTTTCTTCAACTTGATCAATAAAACATGAACATTCGCGAAGTTCAAGATAAAATAAGTTACCTTTTGTTTGAGTGCCTGATCCAATAAGTTTTCCTTTTCCATCGAGTAGCCTTGCTTTTCCATGCATGAATTCTACATTGAATCCATTATTGAGTAGTTGTGCCACACTCAAAAAATTATGCTTTAGTCCTTCTACCCAATAGGCATTATCACATATAAGTTCTTTGGTTAGAGAGATTCTTCCTCTTCCTTTTATACAGCAAGTTTCATTGTTACCAAATCTTACACTACCACCATCATAGCCTTCAAAGTATTCAAACTTAGTTTTATCACCAGTCATGTGATGAGAACAACCACTATCTATGATCCATGTATCATTTTTGCTCATATGAGAAATGAGTGCCATTTCTTCATCATTATCAGACTCATCTTTCACAACAATGTAGACAATTTCATCTTCTTCTTCATCATTAGAATCATTAGAATCTTTAGCCATAAAACATGCTTTCTTACCTTTATCCTTGAATGATTTGAAGTCTTTCTTGCCATTGTACTTGTAACCTTTCTTGTCATCTTTTTTCTACTTGTTTGGGCACCTAGCAGCAATATGACCAACTTCCTCACATGAAAAATAGATTAGAAGAACTTTACCTTTATATTTTCCTCTACCCCTAGAATATTTCCTTGCTAGTAGAGCTTCAATCACCTCAAGATCATTGTCTGAAATTTGGTCTGATTCATCTTCACTTTCTGACTGAGATTCCTTTTTCTTTTTACTTTTCTCCTTGAGTCAAAGCTTGGCTTCAAATGCTGACTCAATGTTTTTGGAAGCTGGAACATAGTTGTCAAAGTTGTCTTGTTCAAATGCAGTTAAGCTTCCAACTATGGCCTCTAGATTTATCTTATGATTTTCTTCACATCTTCTTTCTTGAATTGCAGAAACTCTAATTGCATAGATGGGAAGTAGAGTTCTAAGAACTTTACTTATAATTGTCTCTTCCTTGATATCTCCTCCAGATGCTTTGATCACACTGACACATGCTTTGACTCTTTCAACATATTTTGCAATGTTTTCATCCTCTCTCATCCTCATCTAATCAAATTGTCCTCTCAAAATTTCTACTTTGGCTCTTCTTACATTATCATCTCCTCCATAGACTTTTTTTCAACTTTTCCCACATTTCAAAAGTAGATTTGCATTCTTTGATGTCATCAAATTCTTCATAACTTAGAGTAGATGCTATATCTATCATCATAATATTGTGGGTCTTCTTTTCAGCAATATCATTGACAGATAGTGTACCAGCTGGTTTTGCATATTTTTCATCAAGGTATTTTAGTCCTGTATCTCTAATAGAAGCTAGATGAAGTTTCATCAACCCTTGCCATGCTGAGAAGTTGTCCCTATTTAGTCTTGGATTTTTTCTCTTATAAGACATCCTGATCTTTGGCTTAGATCCTTGAAATCTTGTCCTGCAAGCACCAAAAGCTCTTATATCAATTGTTGAAATATAGATGAAGTAACTGAGAGGGGAAGGGTGAATCAGTTACCACAAAATTCAATTCCAAAAGTAAATCCCTTAGATGTCTTCACTTACTATTGATACTTGGTAAACAGTGCAAGAATACTGTAACTCGGTAGATTAACTAATTATTGATTATCTAACATTCATAGTCATTAACATGCTTGCAAAGATTAAGATAAATGAACACAGGAGACACCAAATTTAACGTGGAAACCCAATATGGGAAAAACCACCAAGTAACTAGTCACCAATTTTCACTCTTCTGAAGTGAGCCCTGTTAGGAGCCAACATTGTTAAAGGTTACAAAACACACTATTAGGTGTGACCTTGTTAGAGGATTTAATCACCCTGTTAGGAGTGGTCTGGTTAGAGGTCTTAAGAACAATTCAACTGAACTGTCACCTTGTTAGAGAATTTACAAAATGGCTATTAAACTAACTCTATTAAGAGATTCTAGATTCATTGTTACAATGATTAGAAAGCAACAATGAGGTGACCTAAATGATATGCAACTTAACTTTTTCTTATTATAGATCTCTTTTCTACTTTACTAAATCTTTACTGATCGAATACAACTTTGCAGCTCCTCTAGGATATCTAATCCTTCATTAGAATTTGCTCAATATTCACTTGTTTCATCCTCATCCATATATTCACTCTTACTCCAATTCACAACTTGAACATCTATATATATACCTTTCAAATTATCAACTCAGCTTAAATATAGGTTACAATAACAAAAAAAATCATTACATCAGTCGGCTGCATGAAACAATTAAACTTAATATCAAAATAGTAAAATCCTTTGCTGGCCGACCCTGCTTGGTAACCACTGCTCCAGAATGATTTTCTAGTGTTAACCAAGTGAAGCTCGATAAACACTACAAACCCTACAAAAATCTTTTGGAGATCGAGTGAGCTCATTTAGCACTAATGTTCCTTTGCTGACCATGTGAGCTCGGTAGACATTAACTTTCCTTTGTAAACCTTGGGAGCTTGGTAGACATTAACTTTCCTTTGTTAACCTTGAGAGCTAGGTAGACATTAAGCTTCCTTTGTTAACTTTGGAAGCTCGATAGATATTAACTTTCCTTTGTTAACCTTGAGAGCTCTGTAGACATTAACTTTCCTTTGTTAACCTTGGAAGCTCGGTAGACATTAAATTTCCTTTGTTAACCTTGAGAGCTTGGTAGACATTAACTTTCCTTTGTTAACCTTGGAAGCCCGGTAGACATTAATTTTCCTTTGTTAACCTTGAGAGCTCGATAGACATTAACTTTTCTTTGTTAACCTTGGAAGCTCGGTAGACATTAATTTTCCTTTGTTAACCTTGGAAGCTTGGTAGACATTAATTTTCCTTTGTTAACCTTGGAAGCTCGGTAGACATTAATTTTCATTTGTTAACCTTGGAAGCTTGGTAGACTCTATCTGATGACTAATATGACATTTGTGAACATCAAGGACAATACACAATTAACAATTGTATCCAACACTAGCTACCATTTACATTGCACAACTATTGCAAAACCATCTCAATTATAATAACTAGTTCTAATCGATCAATGTTGCTTCCACAACACAGTTGTCGCATGGACATTTCAATTGTGATGGCATCAACATACACCCTTTCCATCACAATTTGCGAAAAAAAAAAAAGTTTGATGCCTGTCTGACAGGACCTCACTTGGGCAATGAGTGTTTGTCACATTTGCGATGACCTTCTATCATAATTTAGATCCAAAATTAGTAGTTTACTTTGTTTCTTTTCATTACCTCTCTATCTTTACTTCCAATTATATTCTTTGTGGAGTGATTCTTTGTTAGGCTTATGTTAGGTTTATGAGTTGCTATCTCAACTCTTATCTCTTCTCTTGATCTAGTTCTCTATTTTCCTCTTGGTTCAAAAATTTGTATATCATTTCTACAAGTCATTTTTAGTATCAAAGAATAATTTTACATTCTCTCTAACAATTCTAGGATTGTCTTCTTCCTCATCTAAATTATAATCCATCATCCTCTCTTTAATTCCAAACTTTTCATGCACTTTCATATTTGTAGACTAAACAATTGTCTTAGTTCTATGATTAAAATATATGTAATTTTTTTGTTTCAATGAATAACTGAGAAACATACCTTCATCATTGCTTAGATCAAACTTACCAATATCATCATCTTTCATTATGTAATACTTAATTCCAAAAATTCTTAAATATTTCACTAAGGGTGTATGACCAAACCATAATTCATAAGGAGTTTTGTCCATACCTTTTCTAATTTGTACTTTTTTCATGGTGTATACTATTGTATTGACTACTTCTCTCCAAAATGTCTTGGATACATCATTGATCCTAATGCCTTTGATACTAAGTTTTTTCTCCTTTTTGCTATTCCATTTTACTCTAGGGTCTTGGGTGATGATAAGTGTCTCTTAATTCCATTTTCTTCACAACATATGTTAAACTCTCTAGAAGTAAATCATCTACCTCTATCTGATCTCAAACATTTAATCTTAACACTAGATTCATTCTCAACTCTATTCTCAAATATCTTGAATTTCTCAAATGCTTCAGATGTTTCTTTAAGAAATGTTACCCACATCATTCTATTGAAATCATCAACAAAAACCATAAAGTATCTTTCTCCATAAAATCCTCTTCTTCTGGTAGGGCCACTCAGATCTATACGAATTATCTCCAACTCCTTTATGGTAGTGAACTTCTTGTTGGGAAATTATACCTTCTTTTATTTGGCCAAGATACATTCTTTACAAACAACATTAGCAAGTTTCATGGTTTTAGGAAAATCTTTGATTGCAACTATACTACTAGCCTTCACATTATTTTCAAAGTTTGTATAATAGAACCTTCTATGTCATAACCAACTATTATCTTCTTTTACAACCAAACAAGTCATCTCTATATGATTTAATTGAAATGCATTACCTCTAGATCGTTTACTTGTTCCTATCATCTTACCATCATTATCTTTGATAATCCAAGTCTTCTCTATAATGTACAATTGATAACCTTTATTCACTAGCTATATAACACTCAAAAAGTATGCTTTAAACCATCAACATAGTAAACATCATCAGCATTAGTCTTTACATCAAGAGCAATAGATCATATCCCCATGATGTGTTAGGATGCCTTGTTTCCAACTCTAGCAATACCTCGATAATGATTTTTGAATTTAACAAACTTGTTCATATTACCAGTAATATGATGTGAACAACCACTATCAATAATCAAATCAAATTTCTTTTCAACTTGATAAACTAGAGCTTTTTCTTCTGTAGTTTCAATTTCATAACTTTCTTCTTTTATAGCCATAAATCCTATGTCATCATCACTTTCACTTTGAACTCTTTCGTCAAATTCACCATACTCATTTGCATACAAATAATCTCTAGCTTTTCTAGGATTAAAATCTCTTGTACTTTTTCTCTCTTGTCGGAAACTTAGAAGAATAATGACCAAATTCATTTCAATTTCAACATTTAAAGATTTTCTTAGCATCTAGTTCTCTTCTCATGAGCAAGGCTATAACTTCTTCATTTTTTTTGGTCTCTTTAGATCTAGATCTATTGCTACTAGCATAATCTCTATGGGTACTTGTGCTTCTAGATAAGGAGGGATGAACAATCAAAGCATTAAAAGTTGTCTCCATTCTTTTCAATTCTTTAGACTATCTTAAACTTGATTCTTCTACTTCCAATCTTCCAAGAAAAGTCTACCTGATTAAATATTTAGTATAGGGTATCAAGAGCTTGATCATCTATGCTACATGCTTGAATGGTGGTGTCAAATTTCTCAAAATTCTCCATAAAATTTTATCTTCTTATTTACATCCTTCACAAGACTTAATTCCTACAAAAATATTAGATATTATACTAATATAGCTTCTCATATATTCATCTTCCATTATTTTAGCATCTTGAAACAAACATATCCAATTCTATAATCGCATTCTTTTTGCATGCTTATCTCCATTAGAAGTAGATTTTAAGGTTTTACAAATCTTATGAAATTTTTCAAGTGATTTTACCTAAGTGTATTCATTATTAGGAAGAGCTAACAGTCTCTGGCTCTCATATTGCACATAAATAGATCTCTTTCTACTTCACCGCATTCCTTAAGCTTGTTTTTCTCCATAATTTCTTTGTTACTCTTTATCAAGAGCCAATATCTTTGACCCATACATAATAGATGATAATTTATCTTTTCCTTCCATATGTCATAGTTAACTCCATGAAACTTAGAACTTCCTTTTATGAAGTGACTAACCATTGATCTCCCAAAGCTATTAAGCATTTCCTTCAAGGACTTGATACTCTAATACCATTTGTTAGAAGATAAAATCAACCGAAATAACTAAGAGGGGGCATTGAATTGGTTATCCAACTATTATAATAATTATCAACCTTATTGATCCTTAACCATATGAGCAATATAATCAAAAACCATAACAAGATACTCATACACAATAACTCCATATATGTTAACAATGAAACCCCTTGATTTGAGGAAAAACCTTGGTGGGGATGGTACCCACAAAATGATGTACTAATATAAAAGTTCCCTGTTAGAGGATCAACCTTGTTAGGAATTAATGAAATACATTTAGTATATATTAGTCCTTGTTACGAGACTTTGGATCCCTATTAGGAGTTGTAGAAGGTAGATGTAACCACTGTAACCACTATCCAAATAGCTTTAGGAGCAAGACCAATAAACCCATTGTCCAAATGATCAATGTATTATTCATTAAAGAATAATAGAAATGAACTATACTTGTACTTACTCTTCCTTTTTCCTCTTAACTAGAATTCTCTTCTTCTCTTGATCTTCATACTAGATCTCTAACTTCACATCCAATAATCCCTTAGATCATTTACTCTCATTTACCAAATACTCTTCTCTTGGTCATAGTCCATCAATCACAATGCATAGTTACAATCATAGAAAATACCTTCCTTTATATCATGTCCTAAAAATAATTCCTTTAGTTGGCCTTAAGGCTTTCCCAATTAATTATAATAGGACTACATTAAGATAATTAATTATATTATAATTACCAAACAGTGTCAGCTTACAGTCTTTACAACTTCTCACATGTGTGACTCTAGACCTTGTGCACTCACTAACATCATCATCAAATTATTCTTTGTTACCATCTAACTTTTCATTTCATGATTCCATCTCTATTAGGAGATACAATCCATTCATCAGAAACTTCTTCTTAGATACTCTATCTTATAGTTTTCTCTATAAATCAAGCATATCTTTGACTTACTTGATGTGCACTTAACATCATCATTAGGATAGAGTGTAGAACACATCATTACCCGTACTTCACTTGATCTTTTGTACATTATCTGTATGGCATCACTCTCTATTTTCTATTCTACCAATCTTCATAGAAATTATACTATATTGTCATCAATGAAAAACACAATCATGAATGCAACATGTTAATCATGTTAACAATCTCCCACATGCTTTTGAAATTCTTAGGATACTCTCCCAAAGTAATACCTTCAACATTTATGCTAATAATATCCACCATAATGAAGACATTCAATACCAATAACTTCAATGTGGTGAATAGAGCCTTAGCAAAAGATCTTAACATTCCTTTGAAGGGGATCTGTATTCCCTCTTTCCTGATGGAGGAAAAAATAATTTGGGATAAAAACTCAAATGGGGAATTTAGTAAAAATTCATCTTATACCTCCCTAATCGGAAATATGGGAAATTCAAAGTGGAAAAGTGTCTCACAATGCCACTTTCTACCCAAAATCAACTTCTTATGGTGGTAAATTATGGATAATAGTGTTCTCACCATTGATAATCTCAAAAGGGATCATTTCTACTTGTGTAATAGGTACATGCTATGGTGTGAGGAGGAAGAGTCCATCCCAAACCTCTTTATTCACTATCCTTACTACATCCAAGTTTGGTAGAATATTTTTGGGTAGCTTGAATTCTCATGAGTTTTTCATAATTTGATTTCCTAATTTTCTTTTGAATGGTAGTACCCTCTCCACCACTCCCTGATAAAAATGGTTTTGAAGACCATTCTCTTGTATGTATGCTAGAACCTATGGAAAGATCAAAATAATCATTTATTTAAAGACACATGTACCCTCCTAGGGGTGGTCATCTGCAAATGTATGGGAGGAATAAGTGAGGGGTTCTTGAATTGTAAATGTAAACCACCTACCAATCATCCAACATGTGTTGAGTGGACTAGGGTGAGAGTTTGGGGAATTATTGAGAGAATGGATAATTCTCAATTTAGCAAGAGGATGCAAACTAAATGGAAGCCACCACTCCCCAAACTAGTTGAAGTTGAATTCAGATGGGTCTAAGTGGGATGTGGGGCCTACTACAAGAGGAATAATTTTTAAATTCTTTAGTTGTTTTCATCAGTGGTTACTCTAGGAAATACGGTAGCATCTTGAGAAACGAGGCTGAAGCACTTGGGATTTTGTGGGGATTTAGGGTTGCTAATAGTATAGTAATTCAAAATTTAATTGTGGAGCAAGATTCTACAATAGTCATCAAAGGTACTAGGGGAAAGAACAAGATGAGATAGAATGTCACATTGATCATCAACAATTTATAGCCTATCCTTAATAGTATTAATGATGTCAGGATACAACACATCTATAGAGAAGAAAACTAGGTGGTTGATAGCTTGGAAAACTATGGACATGAAGTTGTTAATGCTAAAGTTTGGTGGAATGAGTGAGATCTTCTAGTAGTGATCAAATTGCTTGTTCATAAAGATTCACTTAAATAATGATGTACAACTTGCTCTACAAGAAGGCTTTTCATTTCATGATGGGTTTAGCAAGGATTATTCATAGGACCATTAAATATCTTACTATTTTAGTTGGGTATGATTTTATGGTGATTTTTTTAGAAGAGGCCTTTATTTATTGCACTAATTCTAGCAAAAAGATAGTAATGACTATTTGTAATGGGAAGAGGAAAATTGATAGTCGAAATAATATTTGGGAGGATTCTTTGCTTCACCCAAGATGGGCTTTTAAATCTTCAGATTGGGAGTTAATGAGAAGTCATGGAGATTTGGTGATATGGCTATTTAAGATTAACTCAATTTCTATGATTCCTAAAAGGCCTTTATTCACTGTCCATCTCACACCTCTTCATTCACTATCCTTACTCCATCCAAGTTTGGTAGAATATTTTTTGGTAGCTTGGATTATCATGGCTTTTCCATCATTTGGTTTCCTAATTTTCTCTTAGGTGGTAGTGACCTCTCCACCATCCCTTGATAAAAATGGGTTGGAAGGCCATTACCCCATATGTATATTGGAACCTATGGAAAGAACAAGAAATTGCATATTTACAAATAGGGGTAACATCCCAGGGGTGTTCATCTATAGATCTATGGGAGGAATAAGAAAGCGGGCCCTAAATTTGAAATGAAAACCACCTCCCCACCCTTTGACATGTGTTGAGTGGACCTAGGTGAGAGTTTGGGCCATTAATAAAATTATTGAGAGAATAGATAATTCTAAGATTAGCTAGGGGATACAAACTAAATGGCATCCACCCCTCTCTAAATTGGTTGAAGTTGAATTTTCATGGGTCTAGGTGTGATGTGTGGGATGTTTTAGGAGAAATAATCTTAAATTCTTTAGGTGTTGTCATCAAAGGCTACTCTAGGAAATGTGGTAGCATCTAGAGAAATGAGTTTGAAGTGTTTGGTCTTCTATGGGGAGTCATGGTTGCTAATAGTATGGGAGATCAAAATTTAATTATGGAGGGAGATTCTATGATATTCATCAAAGCTGCTACAGGGGAGACTATGATGAGATGGAATGCCACATTGATCATCAAGGATGCCTAGTGTATCCTTAATTATCTTAATCACATCAAGATACAACATGTCTATACGAAAGGAAACTAGGTGGCTAACAACTTGGTAGGCTATGGACATGAAATTATTAATGCTAAAGTTTGGTGGAATGATGAAGATCCTTTGGCAGTGATCAAATCACTTGTTCATAAATAAAACTATGTGGTCGATAGCTTGGCAAACTATGGACATAAAATTATTAAGCCGAAGTTTGGTGGGATGAGTGAGATCTTCTAACAGTGATCAAATCACTGGTTCATAAATATTCACTTAAATAATGATGTACAACTTGGTCTACGAGAAGGCTTGTGATTTGATGATGGGTTTGGCAAGGATTATTCACATGACCATTAAATATCTTAGTATCATAGTTGGGTGTGTTATGATGGTGATTGTTTTATAAGAGGTGTTTATTCATTTTGTTAATTCTAGGAAAAAGATGGTAATAAATACTTGTAACAGGAAGAGGAAAATTTATACTCAAAATTATATTTGGGAGGATTCTTCACATCACCCAAGATGGGATTTCTACAAGGGATTTATTCATTTGATATTCTCTTAGCTGTAAAATGTATTGCATGATTTTTAAGGGTCTTTCTCTAGGGTTTTCAAAATTTCCTATCAAGTGAGTGGAGAAGATGATGGCTGAGCTCAAGGACAAAGATGACGAGTTGGTTGTAGATCTAGATGATGATGAGGTCATGGAAGGGGCAAATTCAAGAATTGAACTATCAAGAATTGAGAAGGTTATTAGGGATGAAAAAGTGGCATGGTCCTATGTAAAAGAAGGAAGATTCATCTCTTGGATACAATTGGTTAATTGTGTATTGTCTTTGATGTTACACAAATTTCATATCATTATCAGTTAGTGTATGTCAAGCACACTCAGGCAATGAAGATAGTTTTCTATGTCTACCAAGCATTCTTGTGGTTGCCTAGTTTAGAAGGCAGTGTCTACCTAGTTCACTTGGGCATCTAAGGGAAGTTTATAGAACATGAGTGTTAATCAAGCTCATTCAATTAATAAAAAAAAGTTGGATGGAACCAGTGTTAATTGATCTCACTCGATTTCCAAATGATTTTTGCAAGTTTGTAGTGTTAACTAAGATTCTGTTGGTTAACATAGGAAATTGTTTCTGAATTAGTTTCTAGCAATTTGGGTTGGGTAATGAAGGATTTTCTTATTTTGGCATATTAAGATTAATTGATTTATCTATTGGTTATAGCTAACTAAGGTGATGAATATTAATTTTTCTAAGTTTTATTTGAGCTGACTTGACAATACGAAAGATATAAGTATAAGGTCAAGCTGTGGTTTCAAAGTGTGCAAGTAAAGATGTGATGTTTGTATTGAAGATTTGAGGAACTAAATTTGAAGGATAAGAAGAATATCCTTATGGAGTAGAAAATCTATATTTGGTTAGGAAGGATCAAGTACAAGCTAGAAAAGAGATCTATAATTAGCAATTCAGTTGTATTCAAATGATGTCATCTCATTGTTAGTCTCTAACCATTGTAGTAGTGATCTAAATCTCTTAACAGAGTTGGTTTAACAACTATTTTCAAATATTTTAACAAGGTGGCAATTCTATTGAACTGTCTCAAGACTTCTAACAAGGACACTCCTAATAGGGTGATTAAATCCTTTAATAGGGTCACTCCTAACAATGTGTTTTGTAACCTTTAATAGGATTGGCTCCTAATAGGGCTCACTTTAGATGAGTGAAAATGGTAACTAGTTGCAATTGGTGGTTTGTTCCAAATTGGATTTCCATGTTAAATCCTGGTGTCAAATGTGCTCATACTATTTTATTTTATATATTTTCAACTAAGTTAAAGTAATGGTAATCATGGATAACCTCTAAGTATTGTATGGTAAGCATTTATCGAGCATATTCAGTAATTACAAAGTTACAAAATTTTATGTTTACCAAGCATCAACAGTATTCAGTTTCCAATTTGTATTTTGTATTGACATCTAAGGGATCTAGGATTTATTTTAGTAGTAATTGATTCACACCTCCCCTCCCAATTACTCCTCTTATATTTTTGAACAATTGGTATCAGAGCTTTTGGTGCTTGTAGATAAGGTTTCAAGGACCTAAGCCAAAGATTAGGATTTCTTACAAAACAGAGATTCCCAAGCTAAATAGAGATAATTTTGAAACATGACAAAGACTTATGAAGTTACACTTGGCTACCATTTGTGAATTAGGATGCAAATATCTTGATACTGAATACAAGGCTCCCACTAGAACATTATTTGTTGAAGATATTTCTGAAAAGAAAAATCATAACATCATGATGATTGATATTGCATATACTCTCAATTATGCTAAATTTAATGAAGTCAAAGACTGCAAGACAACTCATGAGATGTGGATCAAACTAAAAGGCATATATGGAGGAGATGGCAATATAAGAATGGCTAAGGCTGAAAGTCTTAGAGGTCATTTTGATCTAATGAAAATGAGAGAAGATGAGAACATTACAAAATATGTAAAAATGATCAAAGCAAGTGTAAGTACAATCAAAGCATCTAGAGGAGACATTGAAGAGAAAATAGTTGTAAGAAAGGTACGTAGAACTCTTCTTCCTATTTATGCAATTAGAGTATCTACTATTGAAGAGATGATATGTGATCCAAATAATAAAATATCTTTGGATGCTCTAGTTGGAAGATTAATATCTTTTGAGTTAGATAAATTTAATAATTATGTTCCTAGTTTAAAGGTCATTGAATTTTCTTTTAAAGCTAAACTCTCACTCAAAGAAAAGGGTAAGAAATAGAAGTCTAGTCAATTAGGAAGTGAAGAAGAAGAATCAAAAGAAAGTTTAGATAGTGATCTTGAAGTTGTTGAAGCCCTACTTGCAAGAAAGTATTCCAAAGGCAGAGGAAATTACAAAGGTAAAGTTCCTCTCATTTTCTTTTCCTTTGAAGAAGTTGGTCTTATTGTTGCAAGGTGTCCAAATAAGAAAATCAAAGATGAAAAGAAAATCATTAAGCATAAAGGCAAGAAGGATTGCAAGAACCACAATAACTACAACGAAAAAGGTAAGAAATCTTGTTTCATAGCTAAAGATTTTGATAACAGTGAAGATGAAATAGTATATATTGCTATGAAAGATGAATTTGATGATGAAAGAGATAAGATGACACTTATATCTCATGTTAGAAAAAATGATATATGGATTATTGATAGTGGATGTTCACATCATATGACTGGAGGGAAAACAAAATTTGAGCATGTGAAATATTATGATGGAGGTAGTGTGAGATTTAGAAACAATGAACCTTGTAACGTAAAAGGAAAAGGGTCTGTGCAAGAATTGCCAAATTGGTAAGATGGGAAAAACTAGTTTCAAAAGAAAAAAGTATTAGTTAGAAGAAGTCTTAGAAATTGTTCATATAGACTTATGTGGACCTACTAGAATAGAGAGTTACAGTAGAGAAATTTCTTTCTTTCTTTTTGTTGATGAATATTCTAGAATGATGACTGTAATGTATCTAAAAGAAAAATTAGAAACCTTTCAAAAGTTAAAGTTATATCTAGCAAGAGTAGAAAAAGAAATTGGAAAGAGGTTGAAATGTTTAAGATCAGATAGAGGTGGTGAATTTGTCTCTAATGAATTCAATAATTTCTACATTGAAAGAGGAATTAAATGACAAGTATCAGCCCCTAGTACACCACAACAAAATGGCATAGCTAAAAGAAGAAATAGATCTATCTTGGATTGTGCAAGAACCTTGATGATTGAAAAGAATGTTGCTCTAAAATACTTGAAGGAAGATATCAACACTGTAGTTCATACCTTGAATAGAGTATAGTTGAAGAAAGACTCAAACAAAACTACTTATCAACTATGGTATGGCTACAAACCTAATGTAAGTTACTTAAAAGTATTTGACAACAAATGTTATATCTTGAAAGAGTCTAGAAAAGGAAAATTTGATGTAAAATTTGATGAAGACATATTTCTAGGATATCCTTGTAGAAGTAAAGCATACAAATGTTTGAATTTTTTTACTCATAAAATAATAGAAAGTGCACCTATTAGAATTCATGAGTTTGTAGAAAAGATTGAAGAAGAAAGTAGCAAGGAATTGGATAATTATAGAAGATTTTTTACTATGAACCTAATACCCTACAAAAGTTATCTAAAAGAAAGGAAGCTTCATCTATCGAGTTATAGTTTGAAGGACCCAAGTCACAATCAAAGGCTACCAAGCTAGTTCAAACCAAGTCTGATGGACTCAAGTCATAGACAGAAGGGCCTAAGCTTGAAACTAAAGTTCATAATGAACATAGTGGAACTCATCCTAAGCCCGAAGAGCTCGTGTTAGCAAGATATGTTAGAAGGCATCATGCACCTGATCAAATCATCAAAGAAAAATCTGATGGAACAATGACAAGAAGAAAATTAAAAGGTACATGTTTACTTGCTAAATTTGAACCTAGAAATGTTAAAGATGCTTTGGATAATGAAAGTTGGATTGAAGCAATGAATAAAGTGATAGAATAGATGGAAAAGAAAAAAACTGACTCTTGTTCCTAGACCCAAAGATAAAAATATAATTGACAAAGTAGGTATTTGGAAATAAGCTAAATAAAGATGGAGAAGTTTCAAGAAACAAGTTAAGATTAGCATGTAAAGGTTATTCTCAAGAATAAGGTATTGATTATGGTGAAACTTTTGTCTCTCTAGCAAGATTAGAAGGTTTTGGAATGTTACTAGCATATGTAGCACATAGAGGATTTAAAGTATATCAAATGGATGTTAAATCAACATTCTTGAATGGAATTCTTGATGAGGAAGTCTACATTTAACAACCAAAAGGTTTTGTAGATCCTAGAAAAAGAGACATGGTTTGCAAGTTACACAAAGAATTATATGGTCTCAAGCAAGCTCCCATAGCTTGGTATGAAAAACTTCATAACTACTTAGTACATATTGGATTTCAAAGTACAAATGATAATAGTAGTCTATATATCAAGGAAGGACCGGACAAGAGGATTTTGTTGGTAAAAATATTTGTTGATGATACTCCATTTACAAGAAATCATGACTTGTGCAAAATATTTTTAGAAGAAATGAGTAAATAATTTGAGATGCCAATGTTTGGTGAGATAAAATTCTTTGTTGGATTGTAGATACAAAAAAGCAAAAATGGTATCTACATCACTCAATCTAAGTATATCAAGGAGATATTGAAGAAGTTTGGAATGGAAGATTCAAGACAAGTTGGAACCCCTACGTCTACTAGACATAAGATTTCCAAGAATGATGATTCCAAAGAAGTAGATCAAACCACATATAGATCAATGATTGGAAAATTATCGTATGTAGTACATACAAGGCCTGATATTGCTCTAGTATTTGTAATATTGGCAAGATTCTCAAAAAATCCTAAAAAAAATCAAATGATGGCAATCAAGACAATCATGAGATATCTAAAAGGTACTAAAGACTATGGCTTATGGTATAAACTTGGAGAAAATTTGGACTTGAAGGAATTTACTGATGCTAATTGGGTAGGAAGTATTGATGAAAAAAAATGCACTAGTGGTGGAGCATTCATTCTTGGTAAAAGACTAGTGTCTTGGACAAGCAAGAAAAAAAATTGCATCTCTCAATCCATAGTAGAGGTAGAATATGTAGTAGCAATAGTTAAATGTCCTAACATTGTTTGGTTCAAAAAACTATTGGAAGTAATAAAGATGGAGATCAAGGATCCAATAGTCATATAATGTGATTACACTAGTGCAATCAATATATCAAAGATTCTAATGACGCATACCAAAACAAAGCACATTGCTATACAATATCACTTGTTAAGAGAGTTGGTGCAGAATAAAGAAGTTATATTGGAATATGTTAATACAAAAGAACATATTGTAGACATATTCACCAAGCCATTACCTAAGGATACATTTTTGTATCTAAGAGGTAAGCTATGGGTTATTCTCCTATCCGAATTTCACTAAATAAAGCTTAGTAATGCATCAACAAGAGCTAAGTTGAAGATCAATTAGTTGTTACAGAATTGACAAGGTCATATTGCAAATGAATCATTACTTAAGGTACATTGATATTAAAAAGGTTTTTGTATTTGGCATGTGTTTTCAAAGAGGGAGACGTTTACTATCATATCTCTGAGAAATTTTTGACATTCAAAGAAGGAGAAGTTTGTTGTAATAGGGAGAAAGTTCTGTAAATGAACTTGGTAGAAGTTGTTGTAGACAGAGGAAGAATCCAGTGAAAGGAAGAGCTCAAACTAAAAGAGGGAGTTCTCAAGAATAAATTCAAATTTTCTTGTGTTATGGCATGTTTTGTTGCCATCAATGCAAAAGAAGGAGATTGTTGGATATAATTGATTAATTGTGTATTGTCTTTGATGTTACAAAAATGTGATATCATTGCCAATTAGTATATGTCAAGCTCACTTGAGTAGTTAAGATAGTTTTTTATGTCTACTAAGTGTTAAGATAGTTTTCTATGTCTACTAAGTGTTAAGATAGTTTTTTATGTCTACTAAGTGTTCTTGTGGTTGCCTAGTTCAGAAGGTAGTGTCATTCAAGTCCACTTGGGCATCAAAGGGAAGTCTGTAGAAAATGAGTGTTAATCGAGCTCACTCAGTTAATAAAGAAAAGTTGGATGGAACCAGCTCACAAAAGTCACTTGGTTACCAAAGGAATTTTTCAAGTTTGTAGTGTTAACCAAGCTTTTGTTGGTTAACATAGGAAATCATTTCTCTAAGTTAGTTTCTATAGAGTCAGGTCACCTAATGAAGGATTTTCTTATTTTGGCATATTAAGTTATATTGATTTATATGTTGGTTCCAGCTGACTGAGGTGATGAATATTAATTATTCTAAGTTGTACTTGAGATGACTTGACAATATGAAAGATATAAGTATAAGGTCAAGTTGTGGTTTCAAAGTGTGCAAGTGAAGATGTAATGATTGTATTGAAGATTTGAGGAAGCAAATTTGAAGGATAAGAAGAATAGCCTTGTGGAGTAGAAAATCTATATTTGGTCAAGAAGGATCAAGTACAAGACAAAATAGAGATCTATAATCAAAAATTTAGTTGCATTCAAATTAGATCATCTTATTGTTACTCTCTAACCAGTGTAGCAGTGATCTAAACCTCTTAATGGAGTTGGCTTAACAACTATTTGCAAATCCTCTAACAAGGTGGCATTTTTGTTGAACTATCTCAAGACCTCTAACAAGGTCACTCCTAATAGGGTGATTAAATTCTTTAACAAGGTCACACCTAATAGTGTTTTTTGTAACCTTTAACAAGGTTGGCTCCTAATAGGGCCCACTTTAGAAGAGTGGAAACAATAACTAGTTGTAATTGGTGGTTTTTCCCAAATTGGATTTCCATGCTAAATCCTAGTGTAAAATGTGCTCAAGCTATTTTTTTTTATATGTTTTCAAATAAGTTAAAGTAATGGTAATCATAGATAACATCTAAAGATTGTAAGCATTTACTGAGCATATTTAGTAATTACTAAGTTACAACATTTTATGTTTACCGAGCATCACCAACATTTAGTTTCTAGTTTATATTTCATACTTACATCTAAGGGATCTAGGATTTATTTTAGTAGTAATTGATTCACCCCTCCCCTCTTAGTTACTCCTCTTATATTTCCAACATCATCCCTTATATGGAAATCATTGAGGCACATGATGAGATGGTCACTTGGAAATATGTCGACTCTTGGAAGAAGTGTTGGGTCACCATTGACGAGGTCTCTTCTAGAGTTGCCAAAGGGTTGATAGCCAATATAACCATCCTCTCTATGGAAGGGATGTCATGGAGGAAGCACTCTAGATTTAAGGACAAAGCAAGCCCCAGGAGCTTCTTTTGCTTTGATGAAGCCCCTTGTTGTGGTCTCACAACACACGCCCCATTTTGAGTTATAAAATGGAGTTCCCCTTCTTTTCAAAAGATCCCTCTCAAAACACCCAGTCTAGTCCCTAGATTGATTAGGATCTTCCTTTAAGTCAAGGTAAGTCCATGATCCTTGGTCAATAAAGTTTAAGTTATGCTAGAAGGTTAGAAAGGAAAAAATTTAACTTCAAGTGCAAAAAGTGTGCAATTATGCACTAGCAAACCATGCACACTTGTGCATGTGTCCTAAGTGTGAAGCAATTGCACTTACCTCCAAATGACAATACACACATGTGAATGTTCACACCCTCAAAGGTATGCATAATTTGAGGTGCACACCATAAAGCAATGACTTATAAATACTCCCCCCTCCTCTTCATTCTCACTTGATAACTTAGCACCTCTCCAAACATCACACCATTACATGCACTTAAACATCACTACACCACACATCCACAACTATGCATTCACCCTCTTTTATGTACAAAAACATAATTTTAGAGGATGTGCACATGTGTGCGCCCTCATTGCATGTGTGTGGTGTGCATAACACAAAAGTCCCCAAGATGTCCTTCACCACACAAGTGAAGTGCACATCTTATATTAATTATATATTGTGATCCTTTACAAGGTGCACATTACATGCATTATACACATGTGTAGGTGTGACATGTGTGCAAGGTGCAAAAATTCACACTTTAGTCTTTATTTAGGTTTCTTGTCAATTTCTTGTATTTCAACCAAGTTTCTATCAGTTTGAATCATATTCTATGGTTATCTTAAGTTTCTATCATTAAAAATATTGATATTTCTCTTTTTTTTAGATATAATGTTGTCCTCTTTGTCCTCCATGGCTATGAAGATCACATCAAAACTAGGTGCATTTAAATATCATAGAGCACCAAAGAAGTCTTCATTTGGAGAAGCATTATGAGATCTGACACACAAATCTATGATAAATTGACTAGAAAATCATTTTCTTATTGTGTAACAAGCACAAAGAGAGGTCAACAATGGTGGTAGCATTGATCCAAAGTGATTTGGTAAATGTATCCTCTCATCTGATCTCAGCTCAATCATCATAATTGATCATCACTTTAGCATATCAGTATGTGTCAAAAGAGAAAGTGGTCAAGAGTGTGGCTAGAGAGATTGTCTTGGATATCAGGCCTCAAAAAATTGAGAAGGTCTTCCATCTATGATGGGTAGATCAATACCTTTATACCACCTATGACAATGCAGATAAATGGTATAGGGAGAATGAGTTAAAAGTAAAGGAGTTCATACAAGGGAAGTGTTGGAAATATAGATGGAGAAGCTGAGGAGGGGGGGGGGTGTGTGGATGGTGGGGGGTGAATCAATTACCACAAAATATATCCACAGATCCTTTAGATGTCTAACAAAACTAATTACTTTTGTAGCTCAGTAAATATACTAAAAATGTTGTAACTCAATAAATGTAAAGTATGTTTTACATTAGTAGATCTAACATTGATAGTAATAATTTGAAAACATGAGAGAAAAGAAATGAACACAAGAGACACCATATTTAATATGGAAACCCAATATGGGAAAAACCACCAATCAAACTACTTACTATTTTTCACTCTTCTAAAGTGAGCCTTGTTAGGAGCCAACCTAGTTAAAGGTTACAAAACACACTGTTAGGTGTAACCTTGTTAGAGGATTCAATCACCCTATAAGGAGTGTCCTTGTAAGAGGTCTTAAAATAATTCAATGGAACTATCACCTTGTTAGAGGATTTACAACTTGTTGTTAGACAAATTTTGTTAAGAGATTTTGGATCACTGCTACAATGGTAAGAAAGTAACAATGAAATGATCTGATTGAGATGTAACTAAATTGCTAATTATAGATATCTATTCTACTTAATATTAGATCCTACTTGATCAAATATTACTTTTCTACTCCATAAGGATATCTGACCATCCTTCAAGTTCTCTCACACACTTTCCTTCTCAATCAATCAATACTTGCATCCTACCAAAAATCACAACTTGAACTTATATTTATATCTTTCATATTATCAAGCTGGCTCAATACAGATTATAATTATTAATAATTATTTCCATAGTTGTCTGGAATCAATAATTGAAACAATTAAACTTCATATCCCAAATCGAAAATATCCTTGGATAGCCAACCCAGCTCAATAAACACTAGTCCTGAAATGATTTCCCATGTTAACCAATAGAAGCTTGATTAACACTATGAACTTACAAAATCCTCTAGCAACTGAGTGAACTCATTTAATACTAACTCTAACCAACTTTCCTTTGTTAACCATGAGAACTCGGTTAACACTGCTTTCTACCATAATTTCCTTCAACACCTGAGTGAGCTTGATAGACACTGTCTTCGTAGAGTAAAGTCTAGGAATGCTTAGTAGACATGGAAAAATATCTTGCTAACCAAGTAGATTTGTGTAACATCAAAGAAAATATATAATTAGTCAATTGTATCCAACAATCTCCCTCTTTGGCATTGATGGCAACACAACATGTCTTAGCACAATGAAATTTGAGAACAAGGCTTTCTCTAATAGAAAGTTTCTCCCTCTTAGATTTTATACCACAAGCTTCTCTTTTATGCAGTAATCTCCCTCTATGAAGGAATTACCTAACTTATATGACAGTATACTTCTCTCTCAATTTTTTTTTAGAAAGATATGACTATAAACTCTCCCTCTTTGACAACACATACCAAACGAGTATCAATTTACCTTGAGTACTGATTCATATGCAATGTTATCTTTTGAGTATGTTGCATCAACTAATTGATCTTCAGCTTGGTTACTTTTGATGCATCACTAAAATTTTATTTAGTGAGCTTTAGATAGGGGAATGACCCGTAACTTGTGTCTTAGATACAAGAATGCATCCTTAGGTAATCGCTTGGTAAATATGTCTGTAATCTATTCTTTTGTATGGACATATTCCAATCTAATTTATTTGTCCTGCAGTAGTTGTTTGACAAAAAGATATTTTATAGCAATATGCTTGGTTTTTTAATGCATTACTAGATTCTTTGATATGTTAATTGCACTTATATTATCACAAAACATGACAACTGGTTCTTTTATCTCAACCTTCATGCCTTCCAACAATTATTTAAACCAAGCAATGTTAGAACAATTTATTGCTGCTACAACATAATCTATTTTTGCGATGGATTGGGATGTGTAATTTTACTTCTTGCTTGTCTAAGATACCAACCTTTTACCAAGAAAGAATGATCCACCACTTGTTATTTTTCTATCATTAATATTTCCTACCCAATCAGCATCAGTAAACACTTTTAGGTCCAAATTTCCTCCAAGTTTATACCATAAACCATAGTCTTCAATGCCTTTCAAATATTTGACGATTCTTTGGATTGCTATCATGTGATTTTCTTTGGGTTTAGCTGAGAATCATGTTACTATCCCATCTACAAGATAAATATTAGGCCTTGTATGAACTACATACTGTAATTTTCAAATCATTGATCTATACAAGGTCTGATCTACCTCTTTTAAGTCATCATATTTGGTAAGCTTTAATCTAATACACATGGGGGTTCCATACCAAAATTATTGAGTATCTTCTTCATATACTTACACTAAGTAATGTAGATATCATTCCTGCTCTATTGTATCTGCAATCTAAAAAAGAACTTAATCTCACCAGACATAGACATTTCAAACTCTTTGTTCATTTTCTTTGAAAATTCTTTACATAGATCATCATTCTATGTGAATAAAGTATCATCCACAAATATTTATGCCAATACAATTTTATTATCTAGTCCTTCCTTGATGTACAAACTACTATTATCATTAGTTCTCTGAAAACCAATCTGCATAAGGTAGTTATATAATCTTTCATACTATGCTCTAGGAGCTTGTTTTGGACCATACAAAGCTTTGTATAATTTGCAGGCCATGTCCTTTTTGTCTGGATCAACAAAACCTTCAAGTTGTTCAATGTAGACTTCTTCATCAAGAATACCATTAAGAAATGCATATTTAACATCCATCTAATATACCTTAAATCCTTTATGTGCTACATATACAAGTAAGGTCTTGACACCTTCCAATCTTGCAATAGGAGAAAATGTTTCACCATAATCAATGCCTTCTTCTTGGGAGTAGCCTTTACATACCAATCTAGCTTTGTGTCTTGATACTTTACCATCTTCATTCAACCTATTCCTAAATACCCATTTTGTGCCAATCACATTTTTGTCTTTGTGCCTAGGTACAAGAGTCCAAGTTTTTATCTTCTTTATTTGTTCAATTTATTCATTCATACCCTCAATCCAACTTTCATTTTCCAATGCATCTTTAACACTTCTAGGTTCAAATTCAGCAAGTAAACATGTACCTTTTAGCTTACTTCTTGTCATAATACCTTCTATTTTATGTCCAATAATCTAATCAGGTGTATGATGCCTTTTGATATACTTGGCTAATACAATATCCTTGCCTTTTGAATGAATTGCATTTTCTTCTTGTTGAATTTCAACTTGAGACTTAGGCTATTCTATTTGCAGCTTAGGTCCTTCAGACTCGGTAGAAATTGTCTCGGTAGCTTCAGACTGTAACTTGGATTCTTGTGACTCAGTCTGAACTATTTGTGACTCAATAACTATGTTGGGCTTGATAGATGTAGTCTCTTTATTATCAAATATACCTAGCAAAGTGTTTGATTCATAGTAGACAAACCTTTGGTAGACTTATGGTTCTTTCTTTTTTTCTTCTTCAACCTTTTCTACATACTCATGAATTCTCACATGTGCACTTTCTATGATTTTCTGAGTAGACAAATTTAAACATTTATATGCCTTTCTTTTGCTAGAGAATCCTAGAAATATTCCTTCATCAATTTTTATATCAAATTTTCCATTTCTAGATTCTTTCAAGATATTAAATTTACTTCCAAATACTTTCAGGTAGCTTACATTGGGTTTATAGCCATACCATAATTCATAGGGAGTTTTATATGAGTGCTTCTTCAACTGTACTTGGTTCAAACTATGAACTGTAGTGCTGATAGCTTCCTTCTAGTATTTGATAGCAATGTTCTTTTCAATCATTAGAGTCCTTGCACAATCCATGATAGATCTATTTCTTCTTTCATCTATACCATTTTTCTTGGGAGTTCCAAGGGTTGATACCTATCTTTTAATTCCTCTTTCAATGAAAAAGTTGTTAAATTCATTGGAGATGAATTCATCACCTCTATCTGATCTCAAGCATTTTGGTCTTTTCCTTGTTTCTTTCTCTACTCTTTCCAAATACCATTTCAATTTCTCAAATTCTTCTGACTTCTCCCTTAAATACATAATAGTCATCACTCTAGAGTAGTCATCAGCAAAAAATAAATAAAAAATTTCTCCATTATAGAATTCTACTTCAATAGGTCCACACAAATCAATATGCACAATTTCCAAGATATCTTTAGATTGATAGTTTTTGCTTTTAAAACTAGTCTTTCCCATTTTACCGATTTGATTGTTCTTGCATAGACCAACATCTGGTTTCTTGAAACTAGGAATACCTCTTACTTTTATGAATTTTCTTATTTTTACCATGTTATCAAAATTTACATGAGATAACCTTCTATGCCATAACCAAATTTCTTCAACTTGAGCAATAAAACATGAGCAATCACCAAGATCAAGATAAAATATGTTACCTTTTGTTTGTTTGCCTTATCGAATCTATTTTCCTTTTTCATCTAGTAGTCTTGCCTTACCATTCATGAATTCTACCTTGAATCCAATGTTGATTAGCTATGCCACACTCAGTAGATTAAGTTTTAGTCCTTCAACCCAATAGGCATTGTCACGTATAATTTCTTTAGTTAATGAGATTCAGCCTTTCCCTTTTATACAAAAAGGTTCATTATTTCCAAATCTTACACTTCCTCCGTCATAATGTTCAAAATTTGTTTTATCTCTAGTCATATGATGTGAACATCCACTATCTATGATCCATGTATCATTTTTACTAACATGAGAGATAAGTGCCATCTTATCTCCTTCATCATTAGATTCATCTTTTATAGCAATGTAAACTATTTCATCTTCACTATTATTGGAATCCTTAGCCATAAAACAAGTTTTCTTACCTTTGTTATTGTATGATTTATGACCTTTGAAATCCTTCATGCCATTGCACTTGTGACTTTTCTTCTCATCCTTGATTTTTTTGTTTGGGCACCTGGCAGCAATATGACCAACTTCTTCACATGAAAAAATAGATTAGGGTAACTTTAGCTTTGTATTTTCCTCTGCCTCTAGAATATTTCCTTGCAAGTAAAGCTTCAACAACTTCAAGATCACTATCAAAAATTTGCTCTGATTCTTTTTCAATTTCTAACTGAATGTCCTTTATTTTCTTGCCTTTCTCCTTAAGTGATAGTTTGGCCTCAACTACAGATTCAATATTCTTGGAAGCTAGAACATAATTGTTAAAATTGTCTAGCTCAAAAGTTGTTAATCTTCCTCCTAAGGTATCTGAAGTTATCTTATGATTTGTCACACACCTCCTTTCTTGAATAGAAGATACTCTAATTGCATAGATATGAAGCAATGTTTTGAGAACTTTACATACAACAGTTTCTTCCTTGATATCTCTTCCAGATTCTCTAATTGCACTAACAATTGCTTTGATTCTTTCAACATATTTGGCAATAGTTTCATCTTCTCTCATTCTCATCTGATCAAATTGTCCTCTAAGGCTTTTTTCTTTGGCTCTCTTCACATTATCATCACCACCATAGATGTCCTTTAGCTTATTCCACATTTCAAAAGTAGTTTTGCAGTCCTTGATCTCGTCAAATTTATGATAGCTAAGAGTAGATGCAATGTCTATCATCATGATGTTATGGTTCATTTTCTCAGCAATATCTCCAACTGATAATGTATCAATAGAAGTTGTGTATTCTTCATCAAGGTATTTCAAGCCTAAATCACTTGTGGAAACTAGATGAAGTCTCATGAGTCCTTGCCATTCTGAAAAGTTATCTCTATTAAGCTTTGGAATTTATCTCTTGTAAGACATCATGATCTTTAGTTTAGGTCCTTGAAACCTTTCCTGCAAGCACCAAAAGCTCTGATACCAATTGTTGAAAATATAGATGGAGTAACTGGGGGGGTGAATCAGTTACCACAAAATATATCCATAGAACCTTTAGATGTCTAACAAAACTAATTACTAATATAGATCGATAAATATATTGAAAATATTGTAACTTGGTAAATGCAGAGTGTGTTTTACATTAGCAGATCTAACATCAATATTAATAATTTGTAAACATGAGAGAAAAGAAATGAACACAAGAGACACCAGATTTAACATGGAAAGCCAATATGGGAAAAGCCACCAATGTAGCTAGTTACCATTTTTCACTCTTTTGAAGTGAGCCCTATTAGGATCCAACCTGGTTAAAGGTTACAAAACACACTATTAGGTATGACCTTGTTAGAGGATTTAATCACCTTGTAAGGAGTAGCCTTGTACGAGGTCTTAAAATAATTCAATGGAATTGTCACCTTGTTAGAGGATTTACAACTGGCTATTAGACCAACTCTATTAAGAGATTTTGGATCTCTGCTACAATGGTAAGAAAGTAACAATGAAATGAACTGATTAAGATGCAACTAAATTGCTGATTACAAATCTCTATTGTACTTCATACTAGATCCTTCTTGATCAAATATTACTTTGCTGCTCCATAAGGATATTTGACCATCCTTCAAGTTCACTCACACACTTTCATCCTCAATCAATCAATACTTGCATCCTACTAAAAATCACAACTTGACCTTATATTTATATCATTTATATTGTCAAGCTTGCTCAATAAAAATTACAATGACCAATAATTATTACCATAGTTAGCTAGAATCAATAGTTGAAACAATTAAACTTCATATCTGAGATCAACAAAATCCTTCGATAGCCGACCCAACTCAGTAAACACTGGTCTTGAAATGATTTATTGTGTTAACCAACAGAAGCTCGGCTAACACTACGAACTTGAAAAATCCTTTGGCAAATGAGTGAACTTAGTTAATACTGACTCTAACTGAGTTTCCTTCATTAACCATGAGAACTCGGTTAACACTTCTTTCTTCCATAATTTCCTTCAATGCCTGAGTGAGCTTGGTAGAAACTATCTTCACAAAGTAATCTCTAGGAATGCTTAGTAGACATGGAAAACTATCTTGCTAACCAAGTGAGCTTGGTAAGCACTGACTAACAACTGATATGACATTTGTGTAACATCAAAGACAACATACAATTAGTCAATTGTATCCAATAGGAAGTACCTAATTGCTAGATCACCTTCGAGCAAGAGAAGTCGATAGGTTGATATGACTTGAGGATACATGATAGATGATATTGGTGACTCTATTATTCTTCTAAGGATAACCATGTACCTTTTTATTGTTAGTCCTCTAGAAACATGGATGGTGGAATTTATAGAAATGATCAAAATGGGGAAGATGCCTATTGATTAAGCTATTATATTTAGTGAAAATCTATATGAGTAATTAATTTCAATAAAGAATGACCCCCAATTTTATGTGACCTCCTACATGGTGTATCTCCTAGCAGCAATCCCCATAGATTACACAAGGTTGTAGAAGAAGGGAAGTAAATAGGATGTAAATGCCTAGCCATATGTAGTTTATCCCTAGCTGCTGAAGAAGAAACTCCCCCTATAGAGTACCAAATATAGGGTAGTCAATGATGGGTTCATATTTTACATCATTTATTTGATTGAAATATATTACACAAAAATAATGTTGGTCGAAGTAGTAGTATAGATAACACAAATTGGGGATTGTTTCATCCAATTCAAGATATTTACTTATATCTAGGTAGTTGGTAATCTCACGTGCCTAAAGAATCTCCAATGATATCTATCAAATAAACTACTACTATTGGAGATAGAAAGGAATTTTCCTCTTCTTATGATTGGGTGAGGAGGCAACACAAGAAGACTTGGGTCTAGCCCATCACTATTGAGGTTTTTAAAGTCAAACAAAACATGATATTGCTACATTTGATTCAAAGTGAGACTAGTATCCTCTTGAAGATTATCAGTCACCTCATCCCTATTTTGAAAATATTGGAATGGTGCAACATTTGGTGGGAAAGAAGTTTGTCCCTAAAATGGCATGAAAAAATCATTGGATGAACATTCTAGATTTTTACAATGTCTAAATTAGAGACTACTGTAGAAAGATTGTACAAGTTTCTAAAAAGGTGCTTAACCTTGAAATACCTCACAAGTCCCTAAAAAAGGATGTCCCTAAAGTACTAGACCCCCTATACAATAGGGATAAGATATATGAGAGGCTCATTATGAATGGAGAAATTGAGCAAGACAAAAATGATGATATTTATCATTAGGCTTGGCATAATTTTGAATTGACAAGGGAATAGATCATAAATCCTTTCCATATGGACCCAGTCCCTCAAGACCCAACTATTCAAGCCATAACGTGACCCAAGAAGGGAAAGGAAACCAAAGTCATTGTAACTACCTACCCTACAAAGTCACTAGTAAGGCAGGAAACAATACATCAACATGAGTGAGTGGAAGAGTATTTTTAGACACAAAGTGTAAATAATAAGAAAAGGAAGTGGACCAATCAAATTAGGGCATAAGAAGAAGAGGCTCAATTTGATCCAACTACCCAAGGAGATGAAGACCAACCTGAGTAGGAAGAGTCTCAACTGATGAAAGTGGAAGTGCTAACACCTAAAGACCCTGAAATAGAAACCTCCTCATCAGTACCTAAAAGGGCCAAAACTAAGAAGACACTAGTAGCAGAAAAGAAGAGGAAGTTGATGAAAAGTAATAACCCATAACCTCAAGTTCTTGAGACCATCCCTAAGATTAAAGAATATGAAGAAGGGGATAAAATAGAGTATGTCTCCCTGAATAAAAGAACCTGCTCAACTAGAGCCATAGAAGAAGAAAGAAAGATTTTGACTCAAACACCACCTTTTGTTCCTCAAGATCTTGTCCATATTGAGACCTAAGAGGAGAAACAAAAAAAATGGATTGAATTAATGGAAGGAAAGGGAATTGATTTTTTTTGACATCTTAGATTCTAACTTTATGCTAGTAGGGATTGAAATGGTAAGAGAGAAAATATGAGATACTCCTTGGAATGAGCCAATGAGAGAAGTTTGGAATTAATTGGCTCCCTTACCAAAAGGTCCTATTTGTATTACTCATCCACCATCATAGGATATTCCATGAGTGTCTCTTCAAATGGACAAAGAATCAATTTCCCCACCTCCTCTGACAACTAAACCTAAGAGTCTGACCTTAGAGGAAGGAGAATATGTCTAGTTACATATTGTTGAAGTATCAAAAGAATGATAGATTATGGAAGAAAGGAAACAAGATCCTCCTAGGATAGAATCTAGGTTAGTAATGTAAATTTATATAGAATCTCAATTCAAAGTTCCTCCTCGACATGAGAAAACTCTAGAAAAAAATGATAAAGCAAATGATCAGGATCTGAAACAACTTCTTTAACACAATATATGATGGACATGGGAACAACACTATCAAGGTTAAAGAAGGAGGTTTTAATTAGAAAAAGATGCCATTGGGAGCTTACAAAAGAAGAAGGTATGATGGAGCTAACAAAAGTGGTTACGAAACCTAAGCTACCCAAGTGTGATGAAAAGATAATTACTTTTATCATGAAGAATCGAGATCAAGATCTTTTAGCTCACATCACATTTCTACCTCCTCATTTGGATATGGAAGAGTTGACCCCTTAATACTACGAGATGAAAAAATAATTATCAGGAAGCCTATAGTGGATACAATTTTGTTTTTGATCACCATAGGCCTTAAACAATTATTCTCATACCTAGATAAAGGTAAGTCAGACGTTTTGGTTTTGAGAAAGCAGAATGGGTTGTTAAGAGGATATTTGAATGAGATAATGGTCTTATAGATCCTGATCACATTGATATTTCTTTAGGGGCAACATTAGAGAGACACATGAAAGGGAATCCACTAGGAGATTCATATTTGGATGATTATAAATAGTAGCATCATAATTTTGAAGACAGAGGGGTCCAAATAATAGAGGGTGATTTGAAACTTTTGCATAGTATTCAAAATAATGTCAATAAATTAGTTACAATTGTAAACCAATATTTTGGATTAATGGATGAGGTATGTGCCTAGGCCAATGATTTACAAGCACTAAAATAGTTTAAAGGGGAAAGGTATCAAATGTTGATGGAGATATATACTGGTTGGGAATTAGATAAACAAGATGATTGGATTGAGATGTATCAAGAGGGAATACAGTCATAGAAGGATTCTATGAAGATATACAAGAGATAAGAAATAAAGCTTGAGGGAAATTTTTGGAAGTGGAAAAATATTATAATGTAGCTAGCCTAGAGATTTGTGAGGATGAGTTAGCAACACAACTTTCTTTTCTACAAGTAGTGGTTCAACTATTCAAATCAATTTTTGAAGCTACTTCTTCTAAAGATAATGTTAGAAAAAATTTCAAAATAGAAGAATATTTATTGGAGGTCGATTCTAAGCAAGAATATTTTGTAGATACAAGGATAGAAGTAAGTAACAATCACTAGGTGGTGCACAATATATATGTTTCATTAGAAGTTTAAAAAGTTATGGAGATAATTGAAAAAAATCAAGAGCAAACATTCAAGCATCATTTTGATCATAGAATTTTGATATTTTTTTATCTTGTCATCAAGGTGCCCTTTTTAGAGGTGTGAATTTCAGAGGTGCTCTTTTTCAAAGGTTCTCTTTTGAGAGGTGCGCTGAAAATTTTGAAGATGAAGCAGTGTGCTTAAAGTTAACTATCAATTGCTATTTTTTAGCATTCCATCCATTATAAATGTTTTTTGACGAAAGTTCAACTCCCAAACATACGTAGGAAGTTGAAGTTTCCATTTTTAGAAGTCTCGGTGACTCTCAGATCATCTCATGCATTCTCTCCTCTTATCCTCTTCTTCTTTTATTGTTTTAAATCATGTAAATGGTCATGTACCCATTAATTGATATAAACAAGGGTGGAGACCTACTTAGCACCATTTAGAGAGTCAATTTGTCTACAATTAGTTTTATTTTATTAATTTTTATCATGAGTTTGCATTAAAATACCTTTCAATCCAAACACAAAAGGAGGAGAGGATTTATTTTAAATATATGGATGTAATGTGTCATCTAAGATGATATTTTGATGTAATAAAATGTTATTGTTACTCTCACTCAGAGCATAGTAAATCTCATTGGAGTGTGTTATTTTTTTTGAATTTATATTCATGAATGATAATGGAGCTAATGGTTTTATTGCATTTTTATAATTGTGCAATCTTCTAATTCTAGAACTTGCCTTATCTTACAAAAATCCACTATTGTGACAAATTGGAGAAAGTATCACTATTCTTCTTAAATAGAATTTTGTCTCATGTGAGTGCACTTTCCATGGCTTCATAATTTGATGAAATGTAAAAAATCTTTCATTTTTCATTAAAGTTCCCATCAATGATTGCATTAGTGGTGTTGAGAAATGACTAGTCCTAAATTCATTGGTTTCCTACCATATCATTTTAATAATTTAATTTGTATATATATTGTTACTTTGGCTTATGTCCGATAGGAATCTCCCTTTCAATAATTCTCTTTAAATCTCTCATTAATTTATATTTGTTATTTTCTTTTTAAAAAATCTTGCGTAAAATAGGAATTCATATAGTTGCACTAATTAGAAATTGCATTCATCATAAAAATACAAAATACAAAAATATCTAGGTTTTGTGGTTACATTTTAGAAAACTTGTGTGGAAATTGTAGGTACCAATAAATGCCTCCTAGTGAAAATTCACAATTATCCTTAATTGAGTTACCTTGCAAGTTGAAAACTAGCCATCTATAACCTCAAAGTTGATCATTGATCATATTTTCAAGAGATATATTTGAGAGAATTTATGTCATTATCATAGTGCAAAACTACCCCTCCATACCCCTATCTACATCCATGATGGTTTCCCTCATGAAAAGCTTCCAAAAACATGGAATATGGTCATCTATGTCATCATGCGCCATGTTACCCTAAATGACAATGTTAAGATATATTATTACTACCACTTTCTAATTTTGAATCATTTCCAAAACAAAGATTGTATTCCTTTTCCTTTTCTCCTCTTACACTCTATGGAGGATTGTGCCTAGAATATAAGTAAAAAATGTGAGGAGGGAAAAAATTACATAGTTTAGCATCAAGCCTTGATATTCTATCTATTTAAATTCTAAAAAGATCTCCACCATCAAATTATGAGCCTTATTCCTTCTCCTCTGAAAATAATTAGCCAAAGCTCATCTCGCCCCACTAAACCTAGCTCTATAGAGGATCCCGAGGCAACACCTAAGAAAATTAAGGAAGATGAAATTGAAGTCCTAGATGTATGAAAAACTAGCATGATTAGCAAGGACACAAACTCATCGAGTAAGAGGCTGAGAGAGGAAAAAACCTTGAGCAACCCTAGCATGTGTAAATGGGACAACTCTAAGAAAAAGTCTAGTACTCATCCCAAACATATGACCACTAGAAAGAATTCTAGGGAACAAGATGAAGAAGAGACATAATGTGAGGATAAAACTGAGGATATGGAGGAAGGTTAGACTAATCCTTTTCCATCCAAGGTTTTAGTCATGTTCAAAACCCCTACCATTACCTTAGATACTAGAAATTTTGACAATGTGGAGCATGGCACAATCACCTTGCTAGTTACAAAGGGCACTCTAGGTAACCAAGTCCAAGTGGAAAGCATCAAGGGAGAACAAGAGGTTAAGGGTGTGATGTAGAGGAGATACCACACTTAGCAAAAGAAGTTGTGACTAAAAAAGAGAAAAAAGAGAAGGGGAACAAGGTAGTGGATAAACTAAAAAAATGTTCATTCGTAATTTGATTAATGGAACAAGGATCTAGAGAACTAGATTGGCAAGGTTATAAATTTATCATTGCACATTATGCACTCTGTGGCCACTATGATCTACCTCATGCAAATAAATGAAGGTGGTGGGACTCATGATAAAGAGGTGAGAAAAAATGGCTCTTTGTATGGCTTCCTAGCCAATCATGGGCTTCATCTTCTTTTGGAAAATCTGAGGAACTAGTGGTGCTTCCCCTACTTGTGTGCTTTGTGTTCTTTATTTGTTATGTTACTTAGTTACTCTCAAAGACTTTAGGCACCTTTTGGTTTATTACATTGGACTGATAGTATGGCTAATATTTATCTCATGGCTATATTTTTTATATATTATTAGAATTTTTCAACTTATGGCAGTATTTACTTAACTACAATGTTTATTGGAGGGTTTTTGAAATTGGGTGGGGTAATCTTGTGGTAGTAATCCAGCTTTTCTTTAAACAATTTTTAATTTTTGTATAAGGACAACCCCCATTTTGGCCACTTCTTAATTTCAAAAGCATAAAATTATAGATGATAAATATTACACAAAAGTTCATATTATATGCATAAAGTGCATTGGTATATTAACACTCTAACAAGATGTGATAATATATTTTTAAGATATATAACATATTTGACCAAACATTTATCTAAAAGGTCATCTATAAAATAGATTCATAAATAAGGTATATCAATTATTAGATAAAACTAAAATGAAAAAAGATGTTTATAAAAAAAAAATTATATATCTTAATATTTGAATGTCTAATATTAACAAGATCTCTATTTGAGCTCAAGTTCCTAGATTTTCAAAATTTGTAAAGTAGAATTTTGAATGAATTATTTTATTGGAAACATAGATTGATGGTGGTTAAAATAAGAGTCTATTAGTTTAAATTTGAGTAGATAGACCTATGACAAGAGGAGTTATATCCAATTAACAATGTTAGATGATCAAATGAGGATAATTGTAGATCTAAAATTGTAGGTTCTAGATATATACAATGTTATAAAGTGGTACTTGTATACATGATTGTTTACTATACACTATTGGTGAATAGGAACATAAACTAATATGTATTTGTAATATTTATGTAAAATAGAAAAAACACAAAAACAAAAAAAAATTGCATTAAGGAGGTATGCCTAAAAATTTAAAATTTTAATTTGAATTTTAAGTAAACTTTTTGAGGCAATAGTTCTTTCCTTTTCTAGCATTATGCAAGGTGCCATGGAGGGGTAGTTTAGAAATTGTCTCTGCTTATAAGGGTAGTTTCACAACTTCCTATTTTCACAATCTAACTATAAGAGGGATTGGCAACTTGAGTGTAAACATGTAAACAACTATTTCTCATAACTTATATCTATTTCATGTACCTAGATTCTCTCTTATAAAAGGTCTAGTGAATGTGGAATCACTAATTGGTGTTAACAATTGGTTTTCTTCAATTTCATGATTTTTCAAATAAAAAATTTAGTGTTTTTTTGTTGAATGGGTTACTACTGTCACTCTCCTATGAAAATCTTGCATTCTCAATCCTTCAAGTGGAAACATATACAAATCCATGAGTAAAATATACTTTGATTGTACCAATTGAAATTTTGAATTTATATATTGCACTACCAATAGAGCTACTAACAACCACTTTAAATTGAATAGTTATATCTCTCCCACTAGTTAGATTTACTTCATCATCCATGAGGAACAAAAGTATTGATACAAATTTAAGCATAAATTTCAAACATGATAGAATGATTTTAACTTATAAAAGCATGCATTAATGTTGGGAGAAAAGAAAACTTGCATGTAACTTTAATACAATTATATTACCTTTTCATCTATAAGAAATAAATTAAAATGCATCCATGTGGGACAATTCATAGAGACTATGTTTGCCAAGTTAAGATCAAAAATATATTTCTAAGCTTAGAAGATTACTAGTTAAACAAAAGACATTTCTTTGGTCTCATGTAAAACTTATTTTCTTAACATGTTTTTCTCAGACCATTGTGCTTTAAAAATTAAAAGTTTTTTAAAGTTGTTTTTGCATAACAAGGGAGCTTATTCCTTGCACCCAAAAGTAGGACCAAGAAGCAATATTAATTAATTTTCTACAAACTCTATTGACTATGTGCTTTATACATATCTATTTATATTAAGGTTTACTGCCATAAGATGAAAATATACATGTTTTTTGAAGAAGGGAAAATAAAAGTTTAAAAGATTAATCATTACTTATTTTAGAATAATTCAATATAAATATTAGAATGCAATAATTTAAATATAAAATTATGTATCACATTATGGATCTAAACTTTAGTTGGAATATATATCAAATTTTAACAAATCATTTTTTTAATCAAAATATTTTTATTTTGTCTATAATCAATAATATTTTTCTCAAAACTTATTTGGTTTCAAAGCTTTGCTGATAATATGTTGTGGGGAAAACTTTGACAAACTTAAAATATTCCTTGCCTATTATCTACACAAGTCATTATGACTATAAAACTTCTAAACCAAAATTATGTCTAAAATTGTAGAAGCAATGTTTTCTTCATACTATAGTTTCTTTTAGATAACATGTCCTTTCTTTAAGATAGCATGTCCTAAAAATGTGCTCGATAAATTATTTTTAAAAAATCTTGAAAACCAATTGAACGTAAAAGAAAACACTATAAAAATTGATCAAATATGAAATAACCATTCAATCTAAAATGATAGGAAACAAAATCCATCAATTTTCTCTTCAATCAACTTGTTATCCATAGATTTGGCTAAATTGACCAAGATAGAAATGTGTCTCAATGAAAATAAATTATTTTATCAAATTCATAGATATGCTTCATGGAAAGATTATATACGTTCAAACACAATCATTTCTTTCATGTATACAAGTGTCATCTGTCAAATAGAGTTCATTGGTGATAGCTAGTTCATTTAATAAAATTGGTAAGAAATTGTACTTTGCTTCATCATTTCTTGATGATTCATTTCAATGTGTATTCATACAACTTTTGGCCAATAGAAATAGTTCATTCTTAACTTTTTGTCAATGTTATGGACTAATAAGGCCTCGTGGCAATTCTTTTGAAACAATCTTTTCTTCTTGAAACTATTCTAGCAATAGCTACAATAGAGTTCAAATCGTCTCATAGCCCTTTTTGAAAATAGTCAATAATTCATCTTCTTTTCTAGGAATAATTTTCATGATACTTGAGTTAAAGAATTTATCATTATAAAATTGTTATAATATTTAAAATTTAAAATTATAACCCAAATTTATTGCATAATATATGATTCATTGTTGAAATAAATTATAAAATTGAAAGATCTATTACAACACATATTACTAATAATTAAATATATTTAATCAAAAATCTCTAATTTCAATTAATTACATAATATGAACTATATAACAATTTATTAAAAAAAAACCTTTTTCAAAATTAGTTTTAATGATTAGAAAATATAATTACAACACATACAAGGGAAATGGTTCATTAAATTATCTTTTCCATGTATATAGAAAGAAAAAATGAACATAGATAAAGACCATATATGAATATACTAGCCTATGCATATATGGTTGTTTAACATAAAAGAAATCTTAGTATTCTCTATTAGTGCAAAGTACTTAGTGATTTACTAGGTAGAGTTGGTCGGTCAACACTATGACTAAACAACTCTATACAAGTCAAGCTATGTTATAGAGAACTATACATATTTAGTGATTGCTAAGAAATAGTGACTATCAAGAAAATCAAGTGTTGTCGAGTGTATAATTGTTGGCAAGATTTACAAGAGGAAATATATGATTTGAGTGATATAGAGGCTGAGAAAACTAGTAGAAGTCAAGAATAGTATGAGCCGAAGGATAACATGAAGCCCACGCATGATAGAGCATTAGAGAGGTATACAAGTTGAGTAATTTTTTACTTATTTTTTTAAAAATTTAAATTTATTTATTTTTAAATTTTTTTAATAATATATATATGTTTGGAATGGCACAAAATCCTTTGTAAACTATTTTACCACACTAAAACCCTATTTTTATGATTGCCAAGATATAAAAGGAGGTACTTACACCTTTTATTATGCATCATTAATCCCTATGTAATAATATCAACCAATTTGAAAATTAGAAGAACTAAGTGGAGAGAATGATGAATCTAGGTCATTTCTTAAGATTTAGAAAGTTCTAACATGGCTATTTAAGCATGATTCCAAGCCATAATTTTATTGATGGGAGTTGAAGGAATGCATGTGTGGAAAGATAAGTTGAACTATCAACTTATAAAGGAAGGTAATCAAGTAGTGCAGAGAGAAGTTTGTGTAGATCTATCATAGAGAGGTGATTATAAATTTAAAATAGGTGATTTGTCATTAACCTTCAAGTACAAACTAAAGGATCAAGGTACTATTATATTTTAATAAGTATATCAAAGTGAATCTCTTAATAGAGTGATGATAACAAGCCTATGTAAATCTCCTAATAGAGTTCTAACTTAATTATGTAGTTTAAATCCTTTAATCAAGGTAGACTTAAGAGTCTTTTCAGCTCTTAATAGGGAGGACTCCTTATAGAGTAGATCATCGAAAGTTATCAAATATTGTAGCTCTAATAGGGGCACTTTATTGCTACACTAGTGTGGATTTTTTAGGTGTCATCCCCACAAAAATTTTACCTTCAACTTGGAGGGTTTATGTGTTACCGTATCTAGTGTTATGTGTTTACATATTTTATTTATGCAAGTAGATGTTAGATCTAATATTTCATGAAGTTGCATGGTTGATTGCATACAAGGTTAAGGAAAATGAATGGTGACTTAAGTGTGAACATGATTTATATTTGAAGTTGTATAATTTTTAGTGATCTAGATTCATCCCCCCTCTCTCAGTGTCTTACTTTTCCACTATATTTCCAACAATTAATATCAGAGCCATGTTCTCTAAGGAAGAATTCTAACCACTTAAGGGTAAAAGATATTGGAGATAGAATCCTATAAGTTGGGAAGGTTATTGAAAATCAAAACCTTGATTTTTATCATGCATATGAATAAGTTAGGGATACAATGGAGGACCTAAAGAAATCCTTGATGGGAAGGAAGGAGATAGTAATCCAATAAGATGCAACACAATACAAGGAGGAAAGAATTGAAGACCTATGTGATGAAGGTAGATCTAGTAAAACAGATGGAGAAATAGTAGTTCTATTGGAGAAGAATAACATCTTGAATTAATAAGTGATAATATTGAAAAAGGGGACATGAATTACAAGCAGTAAGGCTACATGAAGTAACTAAAAATAATAAAAATGTTGAAGAAGACAAGGTAATGGATGAAGAAGACAAAATGAAGATGGCCACAAGTCTTCATGAGAGGATCAATGAGGTACAGAGGACAAATCATAATAAATTTGGTATGGTATATCATCTACTGAATTTTAATCATGAGATTACTAGGAATGTGGAAGAAATTACAAATCTAAGATATGGAAACAATCAATTGAAAGTTGAGTTGAGTGCTGATAAGGAGATTAATGAAAAGATCAATACATCAAGAGATTCTATGAAAGAGCTTGATGAGAAAATAAAAGTACAAAGAATAGCTCATAATAGTAATAGATTAGGCTACACTTAGTTAATATCCTTTACCAAGAAAGGAGAATCATTGAAACATGGATAACAAAGAAGCTCTAATAACAAGAAGCCTGCATGCTATCAATTTGGAAAATAAAGCCACATTGCCAAATTTTGTATCACAATTTTTGGTACGTAAGTCAAATCCAAAGCCCAAATTAAATGGAAATTGTTTCAATTGTAACAAGAATGGACATCAAGAATATGAATGTAGATCAAACACTAGTAAGACACATGCTACATCTAGATTCAAAGGTTATTTCCACACAAGTTAGAAGTATGGTCACAAGGTAGAAGATTGTAGAACTAACGGAAAATAGTCAAACACCTAAAGGTGAAGGAAATGCAATATAAGTTGGGAATACAATACTTGGGTCAATTTTCTATATTGCGGTAAGTATGGACACATTGCAAAACATTGTACATGGATACATCTTAGAGGGAGATTGGGAATGCAGAGAAGTTTTGGTCCAATATGTTTTACTTGTTAGAAGGTTGGTTGTCTAAGAAGGGAGCTCATGAAACAAGTACTAGTATCAACTAGTGATGACAATAATGGAAAAGAAAAGGTCAATGTTGAAGAAGTGAAAAAAAAATTAAATTAATCTCGAACAAGAAATCTAATGGAAGCAGTAGTGAAAATGGTGAAGTTGTGATCACCCAATCTAATGGATTACGTAATTCTCCCATCTCAAACTAAGATAAAGAGGTATGTATGGAACTATATTTTAATTTTTCAAATCGTGCATCAGTTCCTAAGATTGAATGCATGAAAATACAAATCAACATTATATTAGATGCATAAGGTTATATGTAAAGTTTAAACTAAGAAATGTGCTTAGCTACCAAGTTTAGGTGTTAGTGATGGCTGAATGCTAGTATTTAAGTATTGAAAGTGTTAAGTGATTAAGCATAAGTTATGGTATTAACTTCTTCATGGTATTGGCTGAGTGAAATGAAAGGAAGTGAGATTGACAAGTTTTGTAGTAACGTCCAAGATAGTTGTATTACATCCACTAGAGGTATGGATTATTAATTAGGCCTTAAAATTAAATTTTAATCTATATAGTGAATTGTCTGAATCATTATCTAAACTTTTCATTCAAGTTTTTTAAGAGAATATTGAGATGACATATTCTTTGAGCTATTTGAGTTAGTTATTGAGAGGTTTGGAGCATGCATTCGATTATAGAAGTGAAGTGTGAGTATTTGTGTTAAGGCTAAGTAATGTTGAAGATTGTGATAAAAGCCAAAAATAAAGGAATGACATCAAGTTCACTTGCAACTAAGAAGAAAATCAAATTTAAGTTTAGTAATCCTTAATTAGTTGAGAACAAACCTTAACCCCTACCTATATTTTAGAGCATATCCATAGATTGTGATGAAGGGTGATTCTTTGGGTGCCTTGTCATTGATTCCACTTATGGTTATATTGATTCATGATGCAACATCACATTACATGTGTAAGATTAGATAGATGGATTATTTTTAATTGAGTAATGCATATCAAATGTTTTATGAGAATGGAAGATTAAAGGATAGATAGATGGGTTGTTTTAAATTGAGGAATACATATCAAATGTTTTATGAGAATGTAAGATTGAAGGAAAAACACAACATTGTTGTTGAGAAAGGGTTAACATGTGCCATAAATTTCCCAAGGGTTTTTAAGGTAGAATGGATAAAGATTGTCCTAATTTAGATCCATGACATGAAAATATGGTTGGAAGATGGACCAATAAGTATTAAGGAGTAGATCATCTATCATATCACGGGTTATCAAGTTATAGATATAGTAAAAACCATTATTTTTCATAGAATAAATGTGATTGAAGTCAATGCACTACAAAAGTGAAATAAAAGATGAATGACAATATCTACCACTAAGGATAGGAAGATTGAATTTAGTTCTAGAGTTATCGTACACAAATTCTATCAGTCTAGCTGGCTTGATAGTGTGTCATGCTTTGTAGTATATTTGACATGGAACACTATTGAGAAAGATTAGAGTTATGACCTCATAGAGAACTTTGGAAGCATAACAAAAGAAAGGAATAGTTTTTGTAAGCTTGGATCTCTATTTGTTTGTATTTTATTCAATGTACAATTTTTTTCCCCATCATTGGTAATGTTGTTTAGGATAGGAAGAGACATGTAACCCAACAAACAAATTATTTTATTAGTCAAATGGGTGATAATTTTGATATCATCATGGATGGGTACTTTGAAGAGTTGAAGACAAAAAGTAAGAATAGAATAAGGATTCCTTAATCCCTTGTTGATCAATTCTACAATGATTACTATTTATTAGTTGGGATAGATTATATTAATGAAAAAGTAATTATACCTAGGGTTGCATGGTTAAGATCTCTTCCATATGGGGTTAACATTTATGAAGTTACAAAAGTAATTACTACTTTTCTAGCTAAGGAGGTGGATAGTGATGATAAGCCATTCAATAGCTATGAGTGAGGACAATTGAAAATTACTATACAACTCAACACTCCAAAGATAGAAAAGAAGAGAAAGAGTATTATTCAAAAGTTGGAGAAAGCTTTATGAGAGGGAGAAGAGAAGGAAAAGCCTCTACATGTAATAGATGATGAAGGTAAAGATTTCAGTAGTGAAGAAGAAGAAAAAATAAAAGGAAAGGGAAAAGAGATCATGGCTACCTAACCACAAAAGAAAAAAGGAAAATAAATTATGATTGTTGAGCCTAAAGTGAAAAAATAGACAAGGATAGCCACCAAGCTTGTAGTCGGAGCTCCAAGAGTTACCATGAAAAGAACTAGAGAATCCACCATTGTAACTATAGTTGAGGAAAATCACGAAGTACTTATGGATACTAAACCTATTCAAAGGAAGATTCTAACAAAGAGAAAGACAAATAGTACTAGTGAAGAGGCAGAGCCATGAAAGCCTACTAAAAATTCTAGGAGGAGGCTTTTGATTAAAATTGACAAAGAGGATGATGAAGAGGAGAAAAAAACAAAATATGTAAGCCAATTCAGGATGACAGTAAACAAGCCCCATTAGAAAATTGATGAGGCATGCCACAACATCAAGAAAAGTGTTGAACTTTCTAGAATTTATTTCATCAAGTATGAAAAGTTGGTTTTTTTTTACAAGAAAAAAGTAGTATGAAGTAGTTCTATATATGATATAAGTTCAAATATATGGAATTGGAGTTAGGAGATGTGATTACTAGTGAATTATATGCAAAATTTGATGAAAGATGGTAATTTCCTTTAACAACTAAAAGACTAATTGGCACTTACTATAGTTATGCCTAAAATGAGTATAAAACAAATTGCAAATGCTATGAAGGATTAAACTAAGAAATTTGTTCCCAAGACAAGAGCCTTTGTTATTATAAAAAATAAAATTGAACATTTAGTAGAAGAAAGAAAAACCATATGTAAAAAGATATATGGACTAATTCATGTAGATGATAAGAAGGGTGAGGAAAAGGAAGATGAACAAGTAGAATTGGATAATCAAGAATTTTTCTTATGTTGATGTGGCTCAACATTGTAGAGTGAAAAGTAAGAAAGTGATAATAGAAGATGAGCTTGAGAAAAATACAATGAAGGTTGAAGATTCTTTACCAGCAAAGACTATGTTGATGGAGCAAGAATAGAAGGAGCAAGCTCAACTATTCTTGTAAGAAAAAGAGGTATTGCAAAATCCAAATCCTATGTTAGCAAAAATAATGTATACTATCCTAAGATAGATGTACAGTTATGTGCACAACTTGTAGACTTCATACTAGTTATCCCTACTGTTGGTGTTTTAAAATGTTACTGGGTTTTCAATTATGCCAATGAGAATATGACATATCTAGGGGCAGCTAACTTCTATTTTCAACATGTTCTTTCAAACATCAGGCCAAATATAAGGCTTTGACCCTTTTTCACTCCAGGCTCTACAAAACCTAGGTAGGTAGACCTCAGATTCAATCAATATTGTACTAGTGCAAAACATATTCTTGAATCTATTCAAAGTAGATAAAACCCTTATTTCTCCTAAAGAATGATGCAATAACACAGACTTATAGTAGCAAATTGCAATCTATGAAATGTATAAGTTGAGTGAGGGTTAGTTCCTTTTTAGCCCACTACAAGACATGAAAAAGTGAATTTATTTGAATAAAAAATTTTGTGCAAATGCCATTCATATCAGCTTGCATCTGATTTAGTGATCAGTGCCTTATCCATTGAAATATAGAGTCATTACTAGCAGGATGACCTAAATTTGTGCAATCAAGTTTATCAAATGAAATCCCCTAATCCCATACTTATGCAATATCCCCTCCATACATCTAGAAACCCTACAAGAATTATGAAGCATTTACTTGACTGCTTGAGTCAAAAGCAACAAAGATCTGACATATAGCTCATCCAAGCTATCTTAAATCAAATGAACATTATCCATTTAATCACAAAGTTAATGACACATGAGGAATTAGGAGACATAACAAGAGAACTCAGATAAATCATGTAAATCCCCTTTTGTATTTATCCTTGGAAAGACTAAATACACTAACTAGTAACACATAATGAAACTCTAAACAATCCACATGATCTAGCTTCAAATTTCAGTACATCAGAATAACAACACATGACATGAAAATGAAAATCTACATAGGGTGGATGTGTGGCCTTCATTGCTAGAGCTCAGCTCAATAGTTAGGAAGCAAAACCATCTACAATACTTTTTTTCATAGTAATACTAGAACCCTGTTGGTATTAGCCAAAAAAAACTGCTAACCCTTGGTTTCTCAGTGACAAAGACTAGAACCCTTACAATGGATGAAAGAAAGAAAGACATAGACCAAGATGAATTCCTAGATCTGATCTATGCCTGACATGTGTCCACTTGGAATTGAATCTCTAGAGTTTCAAAACCTCTCTCTACCTTCTCCCATCAATTGATAATCATATCGTATCTGTTTTGCCTCTTCAAATGCAAAATATCTCAGCAAAAGACAAAATTTTGCTAACTGAATCTGAATATATGCTAATTTATCAAAGTTTTAGCCAAAACACCACAAATATTAAAATAATTAGATTGAAAGGTCATTGAATGTGTTTTAGATATTTTTCCATTGAATTCTAAAACTGATGACTTGAAACACCTAATTAAACATGCAAACCAGTCTTTGATAGAAAACCCTCTGTAGCATGAACCAGTGGCATTCTGTGCAAAAACAAGCTCCAAAAATGGATAGCTTATCTTTTTTTGATTCCAATGGTATATTGGATTCTATTTTTTGAGTATCAAAAACCCTCAGAATCATAGTTTGAAAATCACTTCTCTGCTATAAGTGTTCAGGTCCGCACTTAAAATATTTTCAAAAATTCAAAAATTCTAAAGTTTAAACTTTAGAAAATAAACTTCTTTTTCAATTAAAACACAAGCATGTCACCTATTCTAAAAATAATTTTAAATTGAAACTTTAAAATCATTTCATTTTTCCACCCACATCAATTTCAGGGTCAACCTCAAGTTTGATTGGCATCATGTGTCATCTTGTGATTGGCCAACTTTGCACACTTGCCACTAAACTACCATGTGGCAACCCCTAATTGGCTACTTGGTTTCTCTATCATCATCTACATGCATGTATGCCATGTCATCATCTGTGGGACCTATTGACACATGTCAGCATCCCACATTTCTGCATTAGTTAACTTGTGAGCACTTTCCTTTTGCGGGCATGTGCCTATCGTTGGATCATGACACGTGTCATGATCTAGTCAATTTATGTCTGAACTTGCTTTGATTTCCATGTCAACACATGCACGACCCGCTGCCATGTGGTAGCATCCCGCATGCTATGCATTGCCACCACATCAGCATATGGGTGCCATCATTTAAAATTTCTCCATGTCAACATGCCATCTAGCGACCACAGCACACAGTCAACTACAGGAGCCCCACACATGTGCCTCGGCTTCCAAAATCCATGAGTCCTTTAAACAACTTATTGCATCTAAACAAATGTATTTAAACATTTAAAAAGCTCAACACATAGACAATGTGGGATATTGGGTCTATAGCCCTACTCACAGTGGCTTCCCTTTTGTTTGTTGCATGAGGCCATTCCCTTTTATATGCATGAAGCTCGTGAGTTACTCACTATTGCAGCCAATCTATTCCCTAAAAATTACCTTTCAATGCCATCAAATTTAAAACAAACTCATGCATTTTCTCCTGCAAGGCGACTCCATGTTTCCCTTTCCTTCTTAAACCTATGAATTCTCTTTGATTTGTTGTTGCTGCTAGTTAATATTTAAAGGAATAAAACAACATTGATATCCCTTTACATAGCGGCTTTGTGCTTGTTAACACCTTCCTCTTTCATTGGTGGAAAATGCAGCTTGTGGTGTCCTCCTCCAGGTCTACATATTTCTCCTTGTGTTTTCCTAGTTGTGGGCTTCTCCTTTTAACCTAAGGCTCTTCTATTCAAGGTGTGGGTTCTTTTTTTTAAAAAAACTATCTTCCATCTACACTTAAGTTGCTCGATGTGAATGCCCACTTTTTAATAGCTACTTCAAAAACAAAACTCCCCTGCTTTATTGTGTGACATGTTTCTGTTACCTTGGCACCTGATGGATGTGTCCCATTATTTCAATTTGTTGTGGTGAGTTTTAACGTGGATATTCCTTAAGACTGGATAGCTTCAGTCATCTGACATGGACATCCCTCATTTGATTTCTTTTGTTGCCTTTAATGGGCCCTTTATATTATGGATTGAAGTGGTAATTTGAATGGTTTGTAATAGTCTTGATAGGGTGTAACACTTGTTGGTTTTTGATTAAAATTTTTATAGTGGAATCTACAAGGAAGGAAGCCTCCAAAAATGTGGTTCCTTTGTCATCTTCCAAGACCCCTGCTTGGCATGGCAGTCTTCCTTACTCCCTAGTGCCCCTTTTTTAATGTCTACAATAGATGCTTTGTTCTTCTCCCTGCTAGTGTCGACTATCAGAAGTTTTAATAGGTTAAGGATGAAGAACACTCATATTGTTAGTGTTCATTACACCATGCATGAAACCAACACCCTGCCACTTTGCAATTAAAACTATTGTACGTTCTACCCATCTCACAAAACCAAGCTGCATATTTGTTACATTTCAAGTCAATAGCAAGCTTTCCAAGTCCTCTTGGTTTCAAAGAAAAGAGCTCACCTTTGCTTGAATGGCTCTTAGTGCATGAATCTAGTAAGATCCAAATCATAGGAAAGATTTAGCTACATAGAAAATAATAGCTCTTGGTTCTTCAACTTTTGGATTACCATCATAAAACATATCACATTCCACACTTTTTCCTATAGTTACAAGACAAAGAGCACCAGTTGTTGGAATACCAAGAGCATCCATGGCTTCACTACATAGAAATTCATGTATGCTACTATGAAGAACTACAAGGCCATCATCAAAGTGACTGTATGGAGTTTTTCCAGCCCCTTTCAACTAAAGTTCTCACCACTCCCCTTAGTTATTCAAAACTTCTCCAAATGTTATGGCTCGGCCATCACCAAGTTGGCCAGCCCACATTCCAAACTGATGACCCCAATAACACTATGTATGAGGGACACTTCCTTTCAAAATTGACACCCCTAAAAATATCAAAGGAAAATTTAGTCATTCAAAGTCTTTGGGGTCTAAATTAAGCAATTCTACAACTGAGTTTGACCAAACAACAAGTTGTGGATTATCAACAAGAACTGAAGGAGAAACCTTTGTATGGAAAACATGTAAAACTTGAATGAGAAGATTGAGATTTTTCATCCTTTGTTAGACCCAAATAAGGAATATTGGAAGGTTTAGGTCCAAATGCACCATATTCATCATTTGCACTTGCAAGCATTGATGATTGAAATCCTTGAGCCCTAGGCATGCCTGTTGCATCAACTGTTGCACTTGAGTTCTTCAATGGTATGTCAGAATAAAAGGGAAACTCATCCAATGTCTGTGCTACTTTATTTAGGACCTTAAGAATGTCCTTGATATTTTTCCTCTAAATTGCTATATCCTCCTACTCTTGCAAAAGTTCTTAACAACCTGGTGATTTAATGAAATTAGTCAAACCCCAAAGTGGGTCCGACTAAAAAAAAATTATGTTTCCAACCAACTAAACTGTAAAAATTACTCACTCACCCTCTGGCACTGATTTGAAACAAATTCAACCACTAGAAACAAAATCAATCATTGCTCTATCAATTAAAACTCACTTTATCACTTATTTGCAAATTATGAATTTTGTGCTAGGAGGTCCTTTGACTGGCTTTAAAAATTGATACAAACACCTAACCAAGATCTACAATCTGACACACTAAATCTCTATTCTGCACACTTGCACCCCATCAAATATCATCTCATGATGAATTCGGGGTCAAAAGATATTCGCTGTCAAAGTTGACCTCTTAAAATTGCCTGTAGATAAACATGTCAGAAAGCAATAAACTAGGTTCGGATTTGCCTTTGAAAGCTGGGAAAATGGTCACTTGGGAAGATGAAAAATGGGTCATTTGTTCCTTGTCATGAGAAAATTAAAAATCTACAATTTAGGCTTATGAAAAATAATAGGACGCAAATGGCGAGCAATCAAAGTGAGCTAGTCAAAATTGCAGACTGGAAACAATGTCTAAGAAGCAATTTTTACAAATGGAATTGACCTGGAAAAGTGTGCAAATAGATTCGTCATGCCTTGCAAACTAACACACTTAAAGAATTTTTAGAGGAAAACATAGGGTTATAATCCATTCAATCAAACCAATCATGGATCTCAATTTATGACATCCCGAACAGGGGTACCAAACGATCTGCAAATGCTAACACCAGTAAAACTTTAGAAATTGCGTTTGGAATCACGTTTGAAAAATAACCAAATGGATTCATCATAAGTTGAAACTTGAAACATAACAAGTCCCTAATATCTAAAATGCAATACAAAATAAATTTCAACATTTTGGTTAACTAGGTCAAAATTATCGCACGTCAAACAAGGCTTCCCAGAAATGTGAACTACACAAAAGCATGAAATAGTAACTGACCAACTTTGAGGGATTCAAAACCTAATCAAACAAATTCAAAACGGTTTGAAATCTGAAACATAGGTACTTAGGTATGGATAATAGACACTCCCAAAGTGGTGAGTCCTAAAACATTTCTGGGTGCAAGTTATTTGATTGCGAACACAACCTCCTATCGTTGTTTAACACTTAAGGGTAAAATGCAGATTTGACAAATGCTTAAAATGAGACCTCACAAAATGGCTCAAAATGGTAATTTAACTTCATGGAATAGGTAGATGCACTAAATGGAAGGTGTTAGAAGCATTGAACACCTCACAGGGCTCAAAAGTACAACTAGGTACAATCTTATCAAAAAGCATTTATAGGGCTTAATTCCACCAACGGTGCTCAAAATTTGGGCTACAATTTTCAGCGCCAACACCTAGTATTCCTAGGATCTTTATAGTAATTCAAGATGTAAACCAAGATGATGCTAAAGATTGTGATGCTGAGAAATGAGGTATGCCAACTAGTAAAGGGAACAATGCACATGAGCTAATCAAAGTAAATGATACTAATGAGAGAAATACTAATATAAGTGTAGAAGGCAAGAAAGAAGTTAGGAGAATCAATGACTAAGAATACCAATCTTCTACAAGTATTAGACCAAATTCGTTAAGACTTCAATAGGAGAGAATAATGGAGTTAGGATAGAAATTGAGTACAAAAGAGGAAATAACAATGGGTGAAGAGATATAGAAGGGTGTAGAGACCAAGTTGGACAAACTAAAGATGAGTCCAATGGTACATGCACAAGAGTTATAATAGATAGTTCTGAGTAGGAGAATCCAAGACTTAAAGGGGGAAAGAATAAAGAAAAATAAAGTGAAGACCCCAATAGGAATTCAAGGTAAACTAGTTACCTAAGATGAAGTGATTGTTACCCCCAATTGGGACACAAATAATTTAACATATGATCAAATGGTAATAATGAGTGATTTATTGGAAAGAAAGACTAAAAAGGCACAAATGAGGAGGGAGAAACAAAAAGGGAAGGTATTCTATGACATCATGGATGTATTTCTTAAAATACTTGTTGTTAATGAATTAGATGAAAAATCTCATATAATTTAACAATTGGGAAAGATGGTGGAGAAATTGAATAACCCTAACATTGACATAGAAGAAAAACTCATCTAGAGGTCAAAAATAAAATTCAAAAATAGAGTATTAGAAAAGGTATCCAAGGACATAGAAATACAATAGGTTAATTTATCTACTCTCATTACTAATTTGAAAAAACTAGTTACTAATGCAAATACACTATTTTCCAAATTATTTAATGATATGCCCTCATACTACAAGAGTATTAGGGAGAGGATGAATAAGATAGATGCTAATATAGAAAAGCATTGAGCATGAATCCAAATTCAAGCTCAGTTTATTATACATAGATCAAATTTTGGCATGGGAAGTAGTCTAAATTGTTACATGAAGAGTGCCATATTAGAGATGAGGTAACTACTATTCAAGCCTAATTACTACCTCATATGGAATTAATGCAAACTAATCTATAGACTAGAAAGCATCTCATAGAGGATCAATACTTATCTTTTGCTAATAACATGGTGAAGCTAGTGCCCAAAATAGATATTAAGAAGTGGGTCCTTAATACCTAGAAGACTATTTGGGACAACACAATGGCCACCATTATTAGATTGTCCCATCCATTTTTGAAGGAGTTTGGTATACTAATTGTGCCCCAATTGAATATTATTTCTAAGCCTAAATGAAAAAAACAAGGGGGAAGTAGTGTTGAGATTTCAATCATGTTTTTTATTAGTGACATACACTTGTCTAGATTGTAAGTATCTACAGACCACATTGTACAGTTAATAGTGTTAACCAATCATTTTAGTATCTACCGAGTTCTATAGTTTCTATTGAGTCCAAGGGATAGTATTCAATTTGTGCCAAGTAGTTACTACAAAGGTGTTGATTAGTAGTATAAACTAAGCATCTCAATATATGTCGAGTTTATGAGTGCAAACTGAGTTGTGTAGTGCTTACTGAGTTTGCAGTTGATGTGATGTGAGTTTAGTGTTAACCAAGACACTTAGTGTTGACCAAGTGACATAGTTTATACCAAGCTCAGAGTGATATCATTGACTAAGATATGCAGTGTGAATCAAGTGATTCAGTTTATATGTAGAGTTCCATAGTATTCACTGAGTCACCAATCTAGACCAAGTTCAAGACTACTTGGAAGCGATCAATATGGACAGAGCTTTTATGTCTACCAAGTGCATGATGATGAAAAGAATTGATAGTGGATGATGAGTATCAAACCTTACTAAGCTAGTCTTCAAAACCTAAGTTCCTATAGTTGGGCTGACTTTTTGGTTGTGTAAACTTGTATTGTGGCTGACTTTGTAATTTGTAAATTGGATTGGTATATATGTAATGTATTGTATCACATCCAAAATGAAGGTATAGAAGTAATGTAATAAGTAGAAGAGAGTAGAAGAGTAAATTACAAATCCTACAACAATAGAAGGAGCAACAAAGATTTATCTATCATAGCAAGGTGATTACTACACTTAGAGGAATCTCATTCAACAAACCAAGTTGTGGATCAGAGATTAGCTACTGCTTCATCCTAAAAGATGGATTAGTCAAATTCTTTCACAAGTAGACATAAAAGTCTTATGTAAATCTCTTTACCGAGTGCATATTTCATTGTATGTTTGTAAATCCTTTTGCAAGGTGGACCTAGTAGTCCTTATTGCTCCCAATAAGGAAGATCATCAGAAGTGATCATTATAAGCCTTAAAAGGCCAACTTTATACTACAGTACTAAAGTTTGTGGGTATCATCCCTACCCCAGTTTTACTTTCTATTTGGAAGGTTTCCGAGTCACCAAATAGTGTGTCAAAGAGTTATGAATGCTTTAATGTTTTTAGTTTCTCATGCATGTAATTAGACCAGAATACACATGAAGGATTAAGTTTTATTGGTTATTGATTCACCCCTCCCCTCTCAGTAACTTAGCCTATCATAATATTTCCAATAGTTGGTTATAGATATTTTTGGTTCTTAGGAAAGAAGTTTAATAGTTTGAGCTAAGATCAAATGCTATGGAAGCATTTAGACTTGACAAGGCTATTGACAATGAGAAGCTAGATTTAGAATTGGCTATTGGACAACTCAAGAAAGAAAAAGAGCAACTCTCTCAATCTCTAAAAAGAAGAAAAGATCTTGAAATCTAGATGAATGGCCAACTCTACATTAAAGAAAGAATTGAAGACATCCATTCAAGCAATTTAGATGAAACTAATGAAGCAATCAAATAACTATTTGTAAGCAATAGTACTCTTCAACAAGAAGTAAGAAAACTAAGAAGAGAGCAAGAAATTTAGTCAGTAAGATTGTGTGAAGTCATGGAAGAGAAAAAAAAATATAAAAGAAGAGATAGAAGGAAAGAACAATGAAATTCAACACCTATCCCTTCAACATAAAAACTTCATTGATCATCTCACCAGTGCAAATTAAGAAATCATGAATCTAAGGTCATAGAATGAAAGATTGGAGAATGATCTAAACATTGAAAGGGAAACCAATGAGAGGATGATGAAATCCCAAGAAAACATGAATCAATTGAATGAGAAAAGCCATTATAGACAAAAGGGAAAAGAAGGAATTTGATATATAGAAGAAGGTGAATCATCCAAGCAAGGAGCTCAAAAGAATCAAATACTTTCTTCCAGTCAATGTGGTAAGATAGGCCATACATCAAACAAATGTTGGAGTAATAGGGAAGGTAAATTCAATGGAAAGTGCTACAATTTTAGTCAGCATGTTCATGGGAAAATGAATGCAAAGAGAAATCTAAGATTGAAGGAAAATTTCATAAATATAAGAAGCATGGGCACAAATCCTTGGAATGCAAAACTAAGATATTAAATCTAGCAAAATAGATTGTGAAAGCTATATTTGCTTGGGACTATAATACTTGGTGAAAATGTATTTACTATGGAGAATTTGGACACATTGGAATGAATTGTGTAAAACATCACATGAGAACAAGAGACACTACTAGAAGATGTTTATTTTATACAAAACTTGGTCATCTTGCCAAGAACTATATGAATACTGGAAGAATTGAAGATGAAAAGAAGGCAAAAGACAATAACATCAAAAAGAAGATTAGACAACAATGGTTTCTAAAATCTTCTAAGAATACAAGTTCCAACAATGATGATAATTTTACTGAAGAAATTGGTGACTCCACCATTTCCACTTGATCTCTCATAGGAGAATTGGAATTATGATTCTGAAGAAGACATCTCACATTAGTTCTAGTAAGCATAATTAAAGATCCAAGTCAGCATTTAAGATGCAAATGGATCACCTAGTAAAAGATGCAAATAATTACCAAGCATGGTTAGGTTGTAGACCTGACCGAGCGAGGTCAGGTTGTAAGACCCTACCGAGCAAGGTCAAGAGCTACTATATTTGTTGAGTGGTTAGTGAGTCATGGAAGACTTTATTGAGAATTCAATGCAAGTGAAGTGGATGACAACCTATTGTTTGAGAAAAAATTATACCAGGCATTTTTGGTGAAATTTGATGAAAAAGTAGAAATTGAAGTCATTTCTCACTGCAAATTTTTGAGAGCTATATATGCAAGGTGATCTTTAGAGCATTCAAGTGATTTGAGAAAATTGTTATTGAAGAATTTCATATTCTCTCAAACCCTACTAAGTGAAGATGGAATCCACTAGTAGAAAATCAAAGAAAGGTTTAGACATGTTAGTTCAAGGAAAGGAGTGCAAGACACTAGATTTTAAGTTGAGTCCTGCAATTGCAAAAATCCTAGATTCAAGTGGAGAGCAATCAAAAATTCCACAAAAGTTACTATTGATTAATGATATATGATTGCATTTTAAATGTGTTATTCAAGAAATTTGAACATTGGAGATGGATGAATCATTTGAAGGAATTATGCATTAATGGTGTGTTGAAACTGGAACATCAACATCTTCAAACTAAAGATTTAACTCACATTCGGCATATGCCACAAGATTTTAAAATAAAATGGATAAGATATATTCTCCATTATGTACATAATGGTCAACTGTGGTTGGAACAACCTATTTTGATAACTGAGAAGATGATCCACAAGATCATTGGTCTTCCCATGTTGACAAAAGAGAAAATAACCAAAACCCTAAGTTGGGTTGAACTGGAGAAGAAAACCCTTGCCGAGTGGGATGGAAGGGTAATGAAGATTAGCTATATTACTAACATGAAACTCAAGTTAATGATACATGTCATCTCTCACAAGATTTATAGCTCAAACAGACTAAACAATGTGTCATGTGAAGTAGTGGATTTAGCATACAAAGTGGTCAAGAATAATCTATTGCTTGACCTTGTCAAGTTGATGTTGAACCAATTCAACGAGAACATGGAGATTATATCAATTTCCAAGAACAATCCTTGTAAGTTTAGTTCACTTTTGACTTATCTATTTTTCTATGTATAAAAGTTCTTCCAATCTAAAGGTATAGTAGTATGGAGGAAGGATGTACCTATTCTTTATTAGATTAATGAATATTTAGATGAAATGGGAGAGAACTATGTAAGTATTATGGACAACTATTTTGATTCATTCAAAGACAAGATGAATAATTACAAAAAAGATGTTTGTTTCATGGTTGATAGTGACAAAATATATTTTTAGATAGTTAGACCAAGGATAGTAGGGGAATAACCTCTTGGTTATGAGGTAATCATAGATGAAACTAGGGATATTATTGAGGTATTGATTAATGATCCTTTTCACCATAAAGCTACATACTTTGGCACTTATGATGAGGAAAAGATTAGAATTGAACATAAAATCAAACTCCCTTAGGTAGTCAACAAAGGAAAGAAGACAATTGCCAAACTAAAAACTAGTTTCACTCTTCTATTGACTCAAGGTAAGGGAGATGATATTAAGGATGAAGAAGCATAAGATGAAGAGAAATCAAAGGACGAAGAGCCACTGAAGAAGAAAGGTAAGGAAATTATCACCAAGCCTTCCAAGAAATCTACTATTGTGTTTACAAGAAGATAATCTTGGAAGAAAGAAAATAAAGAAGGAGGAGATGTAATCTTCAAGAAGCCTCCACCTACTTTTGAGGAAAGAATGAAAGATTTAGAATCATGATCTAGCATAAAAAATTTCAAGGCACTAAAGTATGAGACTAGGACTGTAGAGGAGAAAAAGTAAATAGAGGACTTGTTAATATCTAAAATGAGTAAATGGAAGTATTCTCCAGACCAGTTTACTCAACAGATTCCTAATATTCTATTGGAAAAGATCAAGCCAAGATGGGAGAATTCCATAAAAACTATAATAGAAATATATGAGCAGACCCTGAGGAAACTCATTTCGAGTTTAGATGACAAGGAGGTAAAGGAATCTCTGAAGAAAAATGAAGAAAATATTACTTTGAGATTCAAAGCTTGTCTTATATTATTGAATGACATTGAACATGTGCTAAGGAATGCTACAAACACATGGAAGAATATTTATCTTCTTCACAAGCTAAGTGATTTTGTTGTCAATGTTAGTGACAAGGATGAAGGTGATGATGAACAAGAAAAAGATGAGAAAATAGATAATGAAGAAGTTACAAATTTTGACAATGTAGATGATGATGAAGAAGAATAGGGGTTGGAAGCTACCAATGAAGATTTTCCAAATGTACAAGATATTGAGGAGATTGACCTTGAGAAAATTATTGCAGAATTCATAGCCTTACTTCCTCATTCTCCAAGAAAAACACTAAAAACATCAAGTCTATAGAAATCTTTAGTGGATTGATTATGAGCAACACTAAAAGCACAAGAACTCAATCAATCTTTGCACCCATTCAACTTAATACTTCATTGACTAAATTGACAAGAACTTCATCTATCAAGAAATAAACACTTCTCTCAACATCAGTTTTGCTAAATCTAGGTATTTCTACTAGAGGTATTGCGGCAATAAGTGTAGTATCTATAGGTAGTCCTAATATTTCTACAATTGTTTCCATTCTTGGCATGCAATTAATAAGTGCAAAGATAGTTGAGACCAATCTCAACCAAGCACAAAGTTTTTGGGTAAAGGGAAAGAGAAAGAAGAAGACATAGATCCTGATGAGGAGATTGTAATTCCAAATTGGGACACCTGAAATCTCAATCTTGATCAGACGCATATTCTTGGAGAGATTCTTTAGAAGAAAGCCAAACAACAAAGGCTTAGAGTAGAAAGGAACAAGGAATTCCAAATAATAGAATATGCAAAGAATATCCTTCCAGAGGCATTAAATATAGAGATTGATACTTATCAACCAATTTTGAACTAGTTAGCAGAGGTAGTCCAAAAATTCAATAATGAATTGAATGGAGAAGAGAAATTGTTGCAAAAAGCTGAGAAGTTTGAGAATAAAGTTGTGGAACTTATTTCTCAACACAGTTCTTTCCATTAGGTAGAATTATCTACTATTCTAGGCTCATCAGAGACCTCTTGCAACAATGTTTCTTCACTATTCAATAAACTCAATGATATCTCAAATTTCACTAGGGAAATAAAAGATAAACTATGAAATATTGATGAATATTTTAAGGAAAGTGCATAGTATTTGCAACTTGACTTGAGCTATAGCTCTATCCATTACAACAAGATCGAATTCCTGACTGATATTTAGGTAGAATTGCTGAGAAAAGAAGCAATAATAAGAGATACATTGATAAATATAGAGGGCATGATTCTCCTAAACATGGATGCATTGCAAAAATACATTGTACATGCTAAAATGCTCATCCATGACAATAACTTCTCCATTGCAGACCACATGACAAAACTATCAACACAAGTGCAAATTACATTACACACATGCAAGGTGTTGCAAGAGAATTAAGACAAGACATTGGCATTAATTTTGAAGGTACATTCAATTTTTTGTGTCACATTTTGGCATTACTGTATAATATATACCATACATCTTTGGCATTAATGTGAAAAAGGGGGAGAAGACGTATATTGTAAAGGGGAGAAGATATACAAAAAAGAGGAGAAAATTTATATATCAGATGTATAGTATATTATATATTATGTATGGGGGAGAATTATAATATTATTCATGTACAGATACTTAGAGTTACATATCTTACAAAACCAAATTTGAAAAATCTCAAAAATCTAGTATTCTCTACTAAGTCAGAAACAAAAGATGTTCTTAAACATTTTGAATTTAGTTTTGACTGATAAGTGCTTTTGTCACTAATGCCAAAGGGGGAGATTGTTGATATTTTAGTCATGTTTTTTATTAATGACATAAGATTTTTTAGATTGTAAGTATCTACTGACCATATTGTATAGTTAACAGTGTTAACCAAGCATTTTAGTATCTACCAAGTTCTAGAGGTGCTATCGAGTCCAAGGGATAGTATTCAGCTTGTGCCAAGCAATTATTACAAAGGTGTTGATCAGTAGTATAAACTGAGCATCTCAATGTATGCCAAGTTTATTAGTGCAAACCAAGTTGTGCGGGGCTTATCGAGTTTGCAATTGATGTGATGTGAGCCTAGTGTTAACTAAGCCACTTAGTGTTAACCAAGTGACTCAGTTTATACTAAGCTCATAGTGATAGCATTGACTGAGCTATGCAGTGTGAATTGAGTGATCTAGTTCATATGCATAATTTCATAGTATTCACCTTGTAACCAGTGTAGACCAAGTTCAAGACTACTTGGAAGTGATTAGTATGGACCGAGCATCTACATTTACTAAGTGCATTGCAATGCCAAGCATTAATAGTGGATGTTGAGTATCACAACCTCACCAAGCTAGTCTTTAGAACCTGAGTTCCTATAGTTGGGTCAACTTTGTAGTTTTGTGTAAACTTGTATTGTGGTCGACTTTGTAATTTGTAAATTGGAATGGTATATATGTAACATATTGTATCACATCCAACATGAAGGTATAGAAGTAATGTAATAAGAAAAAAAGAGAAAAAGAGAGAATTATAAAGGCTACAATAGTATAAGGAGAAATGAAGATTTATCTATTATAGCAAGGTGATTACTATACTCAAAGGAATCTCATTTAGAAAACTAAGTTGTAGATCGAATATTAGTTACTAGTTCATCCTAACAAGTAGATCAATCAAATCTTTTCACAAGGTAGATTTAACAGTCTTATGTAAATCTCTTTACCCAGTGCATACTTCAATGTATGTTTGTAAATCCTTTTGCAAGATTGACGCAATAGTCCTTATTGCTCCTAATAGGGTAGATCATTAGAACTGATCATTATAATTCTTAACAGGCCAACTTTATACTACAACACTAAAGCTTGTGGGTATCATCCCCAACCCAATTTTACTTTCTATTTGGAAAGTTTTTGGGTCATCAAATTGTGTCTCAAAGTATTATGAATGCTTTAATGTTTTTAGTTTCTCATGCATACAATTAGATTAGAATACACATGAAGAATTATTTCTAACTAAGGATTAAGTTTTATTAGTTACTGATTCAGCCCTCCCCTCTCAGTAACTTAGCCTATCATAATATTTCCAAAAAGTAGTGTATGATAAAGTAGGTATGTGTATATATTAGATTTTTTTATGTATGGAGTAATACAAAGTTTTATGGTGTAAAAAAAATATTTTGGAAATTATTTTGAAAAAGAAATTCATAGAAGCATATGTAGACTAAGCTATAGGTATTTTGTACATCCTAAGGGGGAGTACATATTTATGAATTTTTTTGGTATGTCATGTTTTGATCATGACAATTATTTTTTCCACTAATGGAAAAGGGGGAGATTGTTGAGGCTAAAGGAAATCCTAGTATAGTTAGTTAGTGCCAAACTCTTACTCATTTACTAGGTAGAGTTAGTAAATAAATACTATGACCAAGACACTCTATATATGCTGAGCTATGTAAAGGAGAAGTGTACATATTCAATTTTTACCAAGTAGTAGTGACCATCAAGAAAACCCAGTGTCACTAAGTGTATAATGGTTGCCAATATTTACAAGAGGAAACTTAATGGGAAAAGTGATACAGAGTCTAAAAAAATAGTAGAAGCCTAAAATAGTATGACTTGAAGGAAAAAATCAAGACCAAGTAGTATTGAGCATCAAGGATGTATATAATTCGAGGTGAACAATTTTTGTGTATATGTCTGAAATGACACAAAATCCTATGTAAACCTTCTTATCAAGCTAAAACCCTATATTTTGTTAGAATATTTAGAATAACTAAGAGTCGGTGAGGGTATGGTTAATTACTATCTAAGGTCCAAATGTACCAATTGAACAAAAAACACCTAAACTATTTTTGGAGATTTGTGAGCCTGAAAGAAATCCTAGTATAGTTAGTTAGTGCCAAACTCTTACTCATTTACTAGGAAAAGTTGGTAAATAAATACTATGAGCAAGCCACTCTATATAGGATGAGGTATGTAAAGGATAAGTGTACATATTCAATTGTTACCTAGTAGTAGTGATTTTTGAGAACCAAGTGTAAAATAGTTGTTGATATTTACAAGAGGAAACATCTAGGACAAGTAATACAAAGGATGACAAACATAATAAAAGCCCAGAATAGTATGACTTGAAGAACAACATTAGGACCAAGCATGACCTAGCATCAAGGATGTATATAATTTGAGTTGAACAATTTTTGTATACATGTCTAGAATAGAAAAAAATCCTATGTAGACTTTTTTCTCAAGATAAAAACCTATTTTTTGTTAGAATATTTAGAATAACTAAGAGGAGAGGGGGTGAATCAACTATCTAAGGTCTAGATGTACCAATCAAAGAAAAATACTTAAACTACTTCAGATCTTCATAATCATTACCTCGATCTTTATAGTAAACTTTTAGTAAGATCAAAAACTATTCCACTATCATAAATATAATAGACTTGAAAAATGTAAAAATTAACATTAAATCACCACAAATAATATCCACACAAGTTTGACACTAGGATTTAACATAGAACCCTAGTTTGGTAAAAATTGCCAGTACCATGTCACCAATATTTTCACTCTTCTGAAGTGATCTCTATTAGGAGCCAACCCTATTAAAGGTTCCAAAATACACTATTAAATGTGACCTTGTTAAAGGACTTAATCACACTATTAGGAGTGGCTTTGTTAGAGGACTTTAGAAAAATTAAATGGAACTATCACCTTGTTAGAGGATTTACAAATGGCTATTAAACCAACTCTATTAAGAGATTTAGAAATCACTACTACAATAGTGAGAAAGTAACAATGAAATGACTTGAATGAGATGCAACTAAATTGTTGATACAGATCTTTTTTCTGCTTCACTAGATCCTCTCTAATTAAATATTACTTTTCTGCTACAAACAATCAACACACATGCATGCTCGCTCATTACACTTTAGAATTCTCAACTTGACCTTTCATATATAACTTTTAGATTATCAAGTTGGCCCAATTACAATTTACAAATGCCAATAATCATTACCTTAGTTGGCTACAATTAATACTTGAAACAATTAAACTTTATTCCTCAAATTAAAAAAATCCTTCATTAGTCGACCTTGCTTGGTAAACACTATTCTAGAAATGATTTCGTATGTTAACCAACTAAAGCTAGGTTAACACTCCGAGCCCTGCAAAATCCTTTGGAGACCAAGTGAACTTGGCAAACACTAACTTTCCTTCATTAACCATGGGAGCTCGATCAACACTGACTTTTTCCACAAAATCCTTTGACGCTCGAGTGAGCTCGATAGACATTGTTTCCACAAAGTAATTTCCAAGAATGCTCAATAGACTCTAAAATTTTCTTTGCTAACCAACTGAGCTTAGTAGATACTATCTGCCAACTGATATGACATTTGTGTAACATCAAAGACAACACACAATTAGACAATTGTATCTAATAATCTCCCTCTTTGGCATTGATGGCAACACAACATGTCATAGCAGAATGAAATTTGAAAACAAGTCTTTCTCTAATAGAAAATTTTCTCCCTCTTAGAGTTTATGTAACAAACTTCTCTATTGCAGTAATCTTCCTGTATGAAGGAATTGCATAGCTTCTTTTCTAAATAGCAAACTCTCCCTTAAACAAATTTCAAAAAGATATGATAGTAAACTCTACCTCTTTGACAACTCATACCAAATGAGTATCAATGTACCTTGAGTATTGATTCATCTGCAATGTTTGCATGACCATGCTGCATCAACTAAAAGATCTTCAACTTGGTTCCTATTGATGCATCACTAAAACTTTATTTTATTGAGCTTCAAATACGGGAATGACCCCTAACTTACCTCTCAGATACAAGAATGCATCCTTAGGTAAAGGCTTGGTGAATATGTTAGCAATCTATTCTTTTGTATGGTCATAATCTAGTTTGATCTCCTTATCATACACCAATTCTCTGAAAAAGTGGTACTTTATAGAAATGTGTTTCATTTTGGAATGCATCACTAGATTCTTTGATATGTTAATTGCACTTGTATTATAACAATACATAACAACTAGTTCTTTGATTTCAACCTTCATGCCTTCCAACAACTATTTGAACCAAACAATATTAGAGCAGTTCACTGCTACTACAACATACTCTACTTCTGCTATAGATTGGGATGTACAATTTTTCTTTTTTCTTATCCATGATACCAACCTTTTTCCTAGAAAGAATGCTCCACCACTTGTACTCTTTCTATCATCAATGTTTCCTGCCCAATCAGCATCAGTAAACACTTTTAAGTCCAAATTTCCTCCAAATTTATACCACAATCCATCATCTCCAGTGCCTTTCAAGTATCTCAAGATCCCTTTGATTGTCATCATGTGATTTTCTTTGGGTTTTACTAAAAAAGTTGCCACTATGCCAACTACAAGTGAAATATCAAGCCTTGTATGAGCTACATCCTGTAATTTTTAATCATTGATCTTTATAAGGTCTAATCCACCTCTTTCGAATCATCATCTTTGGTAAGATTTAGTCCAGTACACATGGGAGTTCCAACTAGTTTAGAATCTTCCATACCAAACTTCTTGAGTATCTCCTTGATGTATTTAGATTGAGTGATGTAGATACCATTCTTGCTCTGTTGAATTTGAAGACTAATAGAGAATTTAATCTCACCAAACATAGACATTTCAAATTCCTTGTTCATTTGCTCTAAAAATTCTTTGCATAGATCATCATTCCCTATAAACAATGTATCATCCAAAAAGATTTCTACCAAAACAATCTTATTATCTGGTCCTTCCTTGATGTACAAGCTACTATCATCATTAGTTCTCTAGAAACCAATCTAAGTAAGGTAGTTATGCAATCTTTCATACCATGCTCTAGGGGCTTGTTTTAGACCATACAATGCTTTGTGTAATTTGAAAACCATGTTCTTTTTGTTTGGATCAAAAAAACCTTCAAGTTGCTCAATGTACACTTCTTCATCCAAAATACCATTGAGAAATGTAGATTTGACATCCATCTAATATACCTTAAATCCTTTATATGCAGCATATGCAAGTAAGGTCCTGACACCTTCCAATCCTGCAACAGGAGCAAAAGTTTCTCCATAATCAATTCCTTCTTCTTGAGAGTACTATTTACATACCAATCTAGCTTTGTTTCTTGATACCTTACCATATTCATTCAACTTATTCCTAAATATCGATTTTGTTCCAATCACATTTTTATCTTTAAGCCTAGGTACAAGAGTTTAGGTTTTGTTCTTCTCTATTTTCTCTATCTCTTCATTCATAGCATCAATCTAGCTTTCATTTTCCAATGCATCTTTGACATTTCTAGGTTCAAAATTAGCAAGTAAACAAGTACCTTTTAGCTTACTTCTTGTCATAGTACCTTCTGATTTGTCTCTAATAATCTAATCTAGTGCATGGTGTCTCCTAACATAATTGTCCAATATAGGTTACTTTCCTTTTGAATGAATTGCATTGTCATCCTCTTGCACTTAAACTTCAGGTTTTGGCTGCTCAGACTTGATAGGCATTGGCTCGGTAGCTTCAAAATGTGACTTGAGTTCTTGCAACTCAATTTGAACTTCTTGCAACTCAGTAACTGATGAAGACTTGGGAGTAGAAGTCTCCTAATGGACAAATGTGTCTAGCAAAGTATCAGGTTCAATGAAAAAAATCTCTTGTAAGCTTCTAGTTCCTTTTTACTTTCTTCTTCAATTCTTTCTGCAAACTCAATTAACATTCACATGTGCACTTTCTATGATTTTGTGAGTAGACAAATTCAAACATCTATATGCATTACTTTTGCAAGAATATCCCAAAAATATAACTTCATCACCCTACAAATAAAATTTTCCTTTTCTAGATTCTTTCAAAATGTAACATTTACTTCCAAATACTTTCAAGTAACTTACATTAGGTTTATAGCCATACCATAACTCATAGGTGGTTTTGAATGAGTCCTTCTTTAGCTATACTCAGTTCAAGGTATGAACTATAGTGCTAATAGCTTCCTTCCATTATTGATAGCAATGTTATTTTCAATCATTAGAGTCCTTGCACAATCCATGATAGATTTTTTCCTCCTTTTAGCTATTCCATTATGCTCAGGAGTTCTAGGGGTTGATACCTATCTTTTCATCCCTCTTTCAATGCAAAAGTTATTGAATTTATTGGAAATGAATTCACCACCTCTGTCTAATCTCAATTATTTCAATCTTTTCCCTATTTCCTTTTCTACTCTAGCCAAATACCATTTGAATTTCTCAAATGCTTCTAACTTCTCTCTCAGATATATAACAGTCATCATTCTAGAATAGTCATCAACAAAAATAATGAAGAACTTTTCTCTCGTATAGCTCTCAATTCATATAGGTCGACATAAATTAGTATGCAAAATTTCCAAAATATCTTCAAACTAATAGGTTTTAGTTTTAAAGCTAGCCTTTCCCATCTTACCAATCTAACAACTCTTGCATGGACCAACATTAGGTTTCTTTATACTAGGAATGCCTCTTGCTTTTTTGAATTTTCTTATCTTTACCATGTTATCAAAGTTTACATGACATAACCTTATGTTCCATAACTAGCTTTCTTCAACTTGAGAAATAAAACATGAGCACTCACCAAGATCAAGATAAAACAAGTTACCTTTTGTTTGTATGCTTGATCCAATCAGCTTTCCTTTGTCACCTAGCAGTCTTGCCTTTCCATGCATGAATTCTACCTTGAATCCAATATTGATTAGCTATGACACACTCAATAGATTATGTTTTAGTCCTTCAACCCAATAGGAATTATCACATGCAAGTTGTTTGGTTAATGAGATTCTACCTCTTCCTTTTATGCAACAAGGTTCATTATTTCTAAACCTTACACTACCACCATGATAGTCTTCAAAATGTTCAAACTTTGTTTTGTCACCAATCATATGATGTGAAGAAAAAATATCTATGATCCATGTATAATTTTTCTCAAATGAGAGATAAGTGCCATCTTATCTTCCTCATCATTATCAGATCCATCTTTCACAACAATGTAAACAATTTCATCCTCACTATTATTAGAATCCTCAGAGTCAGCCATAGAACATGTTTTCTTACCTTTGTCCTTGAATGATTTGAAATCTTTCTTGCCACTGCACTTATGACCTTTCTTCTCATCCTTGATTTTCTTGTTTGGGCACCTAGTTGCAATATGACTGATTTTCTCACAGGATAAACAAATTAGGGGAACCTTACCTTTATATTTTCCTTTGCCTCTAGAATATTTCCTTGCAAGTAGAGCGTCAACTACTTCGAGATCATTGTCAAACCTTTCTTTTGATTCTTCTTCACTTTCTGATTGAGTGTCCTTTACTTTCTTCCCTTTTTCCTTGAGTGAAAGCTTGGCTTCAAATGTAGATTCAATGTTCTTGGAAGTTGGAACATAATTGTCATAGTTATCTAGCTCAAATGTAGTCAATCTTCCTATGATGGCATCCAAATTTATCTTATGATTTGTTTCACATATTCTTTCTTGTATTGTAGATACTCTAATTGCATAAATGGGAAGCAATGTTCTAAGAACTTTACTTACAACTATTTCTTCCTTGATATCTTCTTTAGAAGCTTTGATTGCACTAACATTTGCTTTGACCCTCTCAACATATTTGGCAATGTTTTCATCCTCTCTCATTCTCATTTGATCAAATTGTCCTCTTAGACTCTCTTCTTTGGGTCTCCTCACATTGTCATCACCTCCATAGATATCCTTTAGCTTGTTCCAAATTGCAAAGGTAGTTTTATAGTACTTGATATCATCAAATTCTTCATAGCTTAGAGTAGATGCAATGTCCATCATCATGGTGTTATGAGTCTTCTTCTTAGCAATGTCATTAATAGATAATGTACTAGAAGGAGTTGTGTATTCTTCATTAAGGCATTTCAATCATGTATCACCAATGGAAGCCAGATGGAGTCTCATGAGACCTTGCCATGCTGAAAATTTATCCCTACTAAGCCTTGGAATTTCCCTCTTGTAAGACATCTTGATCATTAGCTTAGGTCCTTGAAACCCTTCCTGCAAGCACCAAAAGCTCTGATACCAATTGTTGAAAATATAGATGAAGTAACTGAGAGGGGGGGGGGCAGGATGAATTAGTTACCAGAAAAATAAAATCAATAGATCCCTTAGATGTCTAATAAGACTAGTTACTACTGTCACTTGGTAAATATATAGAAAAATGTTGTAACTTGGTAGATGCAGTGTATGTTAAATTTTACAAATCTTAAACATTCACATTGATTAACATGCAACCATAAAATAAATAACATGAACACATGAGATGCCAAATTTAATGTGGATATCCAATACGGGAAAAACCACCAAGTAACTAGCTACTAATTTTTACTCTTTTGAAGTGAGCCCTGTTAGGAGCCAACCTAGTTAAATGCTACAAAACACATTGTTAGGTGTAACCTTGTTAGAGGATTTAATCACCCTATTATGGGTGGCCTTACAAAAGGACTTTAGAAAAATTCAATGGAATTGTCACCTTGTTAGAGGATTTACAAACGGTTGTTAAACCAACTCTGTTAAGAGATTTATAAATCACTACTACAATGGTGAGAAAGTAACAATGAAATGACCTGAATGTGATGCAACTGAATTACTAATACAGATCTCTATTCTACTTCACTAGATCCTCTCTAATCAAATATTAGTTTTCTGCTCCTCAAGGATATCTGATCATCCTTCAAAGTTTGGTCACACTTTCCTCTTCAAACAATCAACACACTTGCATGCTCACTCATTACACTTTAGAATTCTCAACTTGACCTTTCATATATACCTTTCAGATTATCAAGTCAGATCAATTACAATTTACAAATGCCAATAATCATTACCTCAGTCGACTATAATTAATACTTGAAACAATTAAACTTTATTCCTCAAATTAAATAAATCCTTCATTTGCTGACCCTGCTTGATAAACACTATTCTAGAAATGATTTCTTATGTTAACCAACTAAAGCTTGGTTAACACTGAAAACTCTACAAAATCCTTTGGAGACTGAGTGAACTTGGTAAACACTAGCTTTCCTTCGTTACCCATGGGAGCTCGGTTAACACTGACTTCTGCCACAAAATCCTTTGATGTCCAAGTGAGCTCAGTAGACATTGTTTCCATAGAGTAATTTCCAAGAATGTTTGGTAGACTCTAAAATTTTCTTTGTTAATCAATTGAGCTGGGTAGATGCTGTGTACCAACTAATATGACATTTGTGTAACATCAAAGACAACACACAAATAGACAATTGTATCCAACATACACATCATCATAGATCTTAGGGTTAGCTCACATTCATTGAATCCTTTCAACATTTCATCTCCTCCTATTTGTTCTAGAAACTTCTCCAAACTTCTCCAAACTTCTCCATGAATATTTGCATAGAAATGTGCAAACATGGTTTCCCTTGATCTAATTGTCCTAAGTCATACATCCTTATCTTCAACATAATTTAAATATCCAAAGAAATCAACTTTGTTAGCTGGAAATTATGATTTCTCATTAATTGGTAAAATATTGTCCCTCAGATAACATTGTGTTTTGATGCTTAGTCATCATTGGATTACTTGCTTCCTACTAATTTTGTTGTTCATCAAATATAATATCACTCAGTCAATATTGACGCTTATTTAACACTATTTCTTCTTGGCACTTGCTATGGCTTAGTCAACACTAGCATCATATGACATGTATTGCATGTTCCTTAATCTTTTGCTCTATTGTTTGGTCAAGCTTATGTATTTGGTCTATCTTTGATCACTTCTTTAGGATGTTAGTAAAACTATCTTCTTCTCTTCTAGTATGATTAAACAATCACTTTATCTTGTCAAATTATAACTAGTCAAGTGTCCATTCATGGTTTCTACCTCCATAAGTCAATCTTTCCTCAAGGTACTTTTCTTATGACCAACTTCTCAAATCCTCTTTATCAATCAAATAGATATGACCCTCAAATCAAATAGCAAGCTATCTCACCAATAAGGTTTGACATCGATGAAAACATAAAAATTGTTCCAATTATAGTTCAAATTATTTTTAATATTAAGGAGCTAGTCAAGGAGGTAATTATGCCTACAATTACATATCATTAAACTCTATGTAATAAGATTGACCAATCAAAAAATTAGAAGGACTAAGTGATAGAAAGGATGAATTTGGGTCATTTCTTGAGATATAGAAACTTCTAAAATGGCTATTTCACATTAATTCCAAGCCATAATTTTTTTGTTGATAGTTGAAGGATTTCATGTGTGTGAAGCTAAGGTGAATAAGAAAGTTTTAAAGGAAGGAGACCTAGCAGTACAGTGAGAAATTAGTGCAAATCTATCATAGAGAGGTGATTGTAAATTGGAAAGGGGTGGTATGTCCTCAGCATTCAAGTGCAAACTAAAGGATCAAGTTATTGTTTCATTTGAACATGTGTATCAAGGTGAATCTTTTATTAGAGTGGTCTTAATAGGTCTATGTAAAGATCCTAATAGACTGCTCACTTAATTGTGTAGTTTAAATCCTTTTTAATCAAGTTAGAGTTAATAGTCTCGTAAGATCTTAATAGGGAAGAGCCCTCATAGGTGAGATCATCATAAGTGGTCAAAATTTGAAACCATAGTAGGCACAGTTTATTCCTATACTAGTGAATATTTTGTGGCTTTCATCTCCACCATAGTTTTATCTTCACCTTGGAGGATTTCTACATTACCTTATATGGAGTTATCTATTGATTATGTGTTTAAATGTTTTATTCATGCAAGTGGACATAATATTTCATAAAGTTTCATTGTTGATTACATACAACATTAAGGGAATTGAATGGTGAATTAAGTGTGAACATGATTTATGTTTGACAAGCTAAAAAATTTAGTGATTTTGATTCATTCCCCATCTCAGTATCTTACTTTCCCACTTGATTTTAAAAATTTCTTGGTAACAAAAATTAGTGTAGAGGGTGTTCAAAGATATCAAATTAAAAAACTATTCGTGTTTATTAAAAATAAGCATTAAAATTCATAAAAATACCAGTCTATAGTGCAAGAAAAATTTTCATTTCTTATTTAATACGGACAAACATGAGTCTTATTATTTTAGTCTTTATGAAATAAATAAGAATGTTAATTTATCATTATATAGTCTCCATAATTAAATAATTCAAAAAAAATCTAAAATAAATTTATATGTTCTTCTATGCATCTAAATATATTTCATCGAAACATGTTATGAGTATTTTTCAATAAATGAAAAAACATAGTACCTCTTGCAATGCAAAACAAATTAAGGAATGTGGTTTGGCTTCCCATCCTCTAGGAGATGATCTAAAAATGTTGAGAAATTAGTAGACTATGTATGGAACTAGATATTTTTCAAAACTTCTTTAACTAGTAGTGCTTGCACCAAATAATTTCCAACAGTGTAGCCAAAGTGTTGTACACCTAAACATGTTTTATGAGCCAACTGTCTACAAATGGGAAAAGAAATATTAAAATAGTAAAAGAATATTTTTTATCTAATGAAATTTTACAAAAGATTGTCAAGGAACTCATAAAAATCATCAAGTTATTAGTAATGTTCATCTTTGAAGTTTACAAAGGAGATATAGAAATAGTTAATACACTATTATTATTAGTCCCAACTAGTACTTAGATGGGGTTGAATCACTACAGACTTTTCTATTAATTAAATATTCTAACTCAAATTATATTCCTAACACAAGTTGTCTTTAAGGATAACTTTAAGAAACCCCTCCAAAAAATATACCTAAAATGTTGGTGAATCCAATATTTTATGGGCTGGAAAATTTTCATGTTGAGGAAATATTTTTTGTTCCATGTAGGGAAATAAAATATTATATGATGATGATTTTTTTCTTTCCCTAACAAAAATCCTTTTAAATGTGACAAATTACCAAAATTTCTTGCTGACAGATAAATAAATGATGGCTATTGTTTATTTTGCTAAAAAATTGTTTGTAATGTCAAAAGTGAATTACTTATTTTGTGGAAAAATGAATAATAATGGCCTTGGCTAATCTTTAATGGTAAACTAAAAATTTGATTAATTTGAAAGCAAATTTGCCAAGTGTATTGGCCAGGGACATTTAAGGTTTTATAGTTGCCAAGTGTACTGACTAGTGTAATGTCTAATATTAATAATGTCAGTGTTATGATTAAAAAGTTGGACATATAGTTACTTTGGTATAGTTGATATGATAGTTTTATTGACCATTGACTAATTAGATATCAACGTCAGAAGATGTATTTTAGGGCCAGTTGCTTGAAATGACCTAGAGCCACATGAAATTCTCCAGAATGGAGACACATGGAAAGTTTTGCACAACAACCATTAAGTGGAATGTAGTGAACTATTAGAATTCTTTAGAATAGCTTGGGGTGTGAATTAGTTATCCAAGGTCAAGATGTATAATTAAAACTTTTTACAACTTAGTGAACCCATATCCATAAAACATTTTCATCATGCATGCATCCATTAGATTATGCAATCACTTGAACTTGTAGGTTACTGTTAAATCAATTTTTAGATGCATAAATATGAAACATAATGGATTCAATAACAAATTTCACACAATGATTTAATGTGGAAACCCAATTTGGGAAAAACCATCAGTAACATGCAACTCATTCACACTCTTTTGAAGTGATGCATCATTACCAAAGCTTACACTATTTCCATCATAATAATTCAAAGTAATGAACCTACTTTTATCGATGGTCATGTGATGTGAATGCCCATTCTCAATGATCCATATGTCATTCTTGTTCACATAAGACACTAGTGCAATTCTCTCATCTTCATCAAATTCATCCTTTATTAAAACATACACAACTTCATCATCATGATCTTCACATCCATCTTTTCTTTCCTCTTCAGCAATGTAGCAAGACTTCTTGCCATTGTCTTTGTATTCTTTGTTGTCTTCATCTCTTCTACTTTTGTACTTGTGAGCACCTCTATAATTCTTCTTCTCTGGACATCTAGCAGTAATATGACCAACCTCATTGCAATTGAAACATATGATAGGTAGCTTACCTTTAAACTTTCCTTTACCTTTGTGAAATCTCCTTGCTAGTAGTGCTTCAAGTTGATTTACATCGTCCTCATCTATATAACTATCACTAGATACATATTTTAACTTTTCCTTCTTCTCATTGGGTTCCTTCAATGACAAATTGGCTTTAAAAGAAGATTTAATATCTTCAAGTTTTTAATTATCAAAATTAAACAGCTCAAAAGAAATGAGTCTACCTACCAAACCTTCAAGAGTTAGATCATTCCCTAGTATACATCTTAATTCCTGTATTGCATAAACTCTATTAGCATCGATAGGAAATTTTGTTCTCAAAAATTTTCTTAGTACAATATCATCATCTATTTTACCAGTACATCCTCTTATTGCATTAACAACTTAGAAAAATTATGAGCAACATTCTCACATTCTTGCATTCTTATATCATCAAACTTACCTCTTATACTTTCAACTTTTGCTCTTAGAACATTTTTGTTACCTCCTAGATAATGTGTAGAGCATCCCGCATTTTCTTTTTACTATGACAACCCTTGATATCATCAAAATTGACAAAGCTTATAGTAGAAGCAATCTCCAACATTTCCCAGTTGTGTTTTTTCTTCTCTTTTAGATCTTTAGTAGTTAGGGCTCCAGGAAGATTACTATGCTTAACAACAATGGTAGATTATGATGATCTCCAAGACCTCCTAAGTGTAGCTTCATCAAAAATTTCCATGTAGGAAATTTATCTCGATTAAGCTTGGGTACTTCTCATTTTGACATCTTGGTATTTGTTCTTCTAGTACCTTCAAACTAGTCCTCTTAACTAGATGACTTTGATACCAACTATTGGAAATATTTAGAATAATTGAGAGGGGGGTGAATCATATATCTAAGGTCCAAATGTAAAATTAAAACTTTTCACAACTTATTTTCCAATGAAGTCTCTTCTGTCAGGTCACTAAATGAAACAAATGCCCTAGACTCCTTGTCCTCCTTAGGTTCTTTCACATCAACTCTTGCTTCTAACTAGCCATCTCTATAAAGAGATAATTAAGATATTTTTTTGTTACAAATTCCATTGTCCATTTTAGGGTTATATTAGATTAGATAGGATTCAATGAATCTACCCCTCATTTCATTTCATTCCCTTCTAGAAACTTCTTCTTCAATCCTCTTTGAATTCAGGTTAAAAATGGTTGATCTTAAATTTTGTGCTGCTAGCTCATCAACCTTATTTTCCACATGGTTCACACAATCCAAGAAAATAAAATTGTTAGCTTCGATTCATCGAATTCTCAAATTTTCTCATAATGTTGACACTCATCATTAACTAGCTTCTGATGCTTGGCATATACCATGTTGCTCATCATCCACTATCAAAACACTCAACGTGAACTAAAGTTTACTAGTTCCTAGCATCAACTAAACTTTACTCAACTTACACTATTTCATTTGGCCTACATTGAAATTGACTTTTCTAGGCTCCAACTGATTTTTTGCTCAGATTGCTCTAACTTTTCTCAGAACCTACTATCCACTCAATCAAACTTAGTAGACAAACTTCATTTAACTTTTTCTTCTAAATTTACTTAGTGTAACCAACCTTTACAGCCTTAAGTAGATTATCAATTCATACTAATATTGATGTCTTAATATATCCTTACACTCTTTTTTATATGATAACTCAACCTTTCCTCTAGGTTCTATTATTACCTCATGTTATCAAATCCTCTTCATCAATCAAAAAATAATAGTACTTAAATCATATAAGCAATTGTCTTACCAACAAGTAGAAAGTTTGACATCAGTGACAAAACAATGATTGAAACATATTTATCATACTTATATTAGTCTATTTTAAAAAATATCCCTCTTTGGCATTGATGGCAAACCAAACTGACCAATCTTTAATCAATATGACCAGTCAAAATACCAAAAAGAAAATAATTCCTTGTATTGCAATCTCTCCCTCTATCAACAACTTTCATCTTCTAAATAGGTTACAAAAATCATGTTCTGATCAACAGACAATCAAATAATCCTTATGACTTCTTATATCTCCCTCAACATTATCTCTCTCTTACCAGGTAGATGTAATCAGAAGGTAGACTTTCTCCCTCAATAGTTAGAATTTATCCTACAATAGGTAGGCAGATCAGGATTTCTCCTTCATCTCCCTCAACTTTCATAAAACTTAGTACACTTCCTTGTTGGAAATATAATGGAGCAACTGAGAGGGGGGGGGGGGGGGAGGGGGGGGGGGGGGGGGTGAATTAGATACCACAAAAAGATTTTAGATCCCTTGGATGTTAACAATAAAATTTATTGTTGTTGTTATTTGGTAAACACATAGAAAATGTTGTAACTTAGTAAAAGAAATGTGATTTACTTTTAACTAATCTTAAACATTCACAATAACTAAGAATAAAAGAAATAACATGAACACATGAGACACCAGGATTTAATGTGGAAACTCAATATGAGAAAAACCTCCAACGTAACTAGTTACTATTTTTTACTCTTTTGAAGTGAGCCCTATTAGGAGCCAACCTGGTTAAAGGTTACAAAACACACTATTAGGTGTGACATTGTTAGAGGATGTAATCACCCTATTAGGAGTGGCCTTGCAAGATGTCTTAAAACAATTCAATGAAATTGTCACCTTCTTAGAGGATTCACAACTGGCTGCTAAACCAACTCTGTTAAGTGTTAGGATTAAACAACAAATAGAAATAACAATTAATAGCAAATATAACCAATAATAAAAAATAATAGATCACACAAAGAAGAACACAAGACACCAAGATTTAATGTGGTTCACCCAATCCCTGGGCTATGTGAACTAAATAGAAAGTCCAATATTATTACGATCCAATGATTATAAGCTGATTACAATCTATAATCCCTTATAGCTCAATACCTCTACAAGAACCAATTTTGCATCACAACTATTTAACAATCCCTAACCCTAAGCTCTTTTATAAAAGTATTTTTACCATTTTAGGGTTATAATTAATAATTATATGTTGGCCCAAAATCCTAATAAAATAGGGCCCAAATTTATTTATTTTTGGGGCAATGCCTTGAGCCCCAAAGAATTTGTGGAGTATGTACAATAGTTTTCTTATTAGTCACAACAAATCTAACAATCTCCCACTTGGGGGCTGATCAAGCTCCACACTAAACAATAATCTCCCACTTGGAGACTGATCCTATAGCTATATTGCTATTCCATGAGGCTTTCACTAGATCAAACCACCCTGGACTCTACTATTCTTTTATTCATGTTTAGTCTAGAAGACCAATCAAACCTGAAAAGGAGTTTAGCTTCTCCCTTGTTACTACCTTTGTCAACATATTTCCTAGATTATCATTTGTATGTATCTTCTCTATCTTTAATTGTGCAACCTCCAAAACTAACCAAATGAAATGGTACCGCAACTGTATGTGTTTGGTTTTTGAATGTAGAGCTGAATTCTTTGCAAGATGAATGGAACTTTGACTATCTATAAACAAATAATTATCCTTCTAAGGGTGTCCTAATTCTTCCAAGAGGAACTAAATCCATATCATCTCCTTGGCTACCTCTGTAGCAGCTACATACTCTGCCTCTATAGTGGATAAACCATTAACCTTTTGTAACCTAGAAACCCAACTCACGGTTGCTCCACTAATAGTAGAGACATAACCTATAGTAATCCACCTGGTATGAATATCCCCTACCAAATCTTACTCAACATAACCCTTTCAATTAGTAGTAGAGCCCCCAAATTGTAAACACCTATTGGATGTTCCTCTCAAATATCTAAGAATCCATTTGACTGCATTCCAATGCTCAATTCCTAGATGACTCATATACCTGCTAACAACTCCTACTACATGTGTAATATCTGGCATAGTACATACCATAGCATACATCAATATTTCTACAGCTAAAGCATAGTGTACCTTGGACATCTTATCCTCCTCTTCTTGTGTCTTGGGACACATCTCCTTAGTCAACTTGTCAACTTCAAATGACTAGGTAAAGGTGTGCTGATAGCTTTAGCACTCTCCATCGAGAAATGTTGAAACACTTTCTCAACATAATCAGCCTAAGATAGCATCAATGTTCTATTCTTCCTATCTCTATAATTCTTCATACCAAGGATTTGTTTTTCTACCCTCAAATCCTTCATATCAAATGCATGCGCTAACTAGCATTTTAGCCCCTTAATGTGATCCATGTTAGACCTAGCTACAAGAATATCATCAACATATAAAAATAAAATAATGTAGCTATGATCATCCAACCTCTTAAAATAAACACAATGATCTAAATGTCACCTATTGTATCCATGCTGATGCATAAAACTGTCAAATTTTAGATACTATTGCTAAGGTGCTTACTTCAAGCCATATAAAATTTTCTTCAATTTACACACTAAGTTGTCCTTACCTTTGACTTCAAATCCCTATGGCTGAGCCATTTATATCTCTTCATCAAAATTACCATGAAGAAAGATTGTTTTAACATCAAGCTACTCTAAATGCAAACCTTCAGTAGCCACACGACTTAAAACAATACAGATACAAGTCATCTTAACAACAAGAGAAAATATCTCATTAAAATCAATGCCCTTTTTCTATACAAATCCTTTCACAACTAATCTAGCTTTAAATATTTTCTTACCTCCTTCCTCTTCTTTAAACCTATAAACTCACTTATTCTATAAATCTCTTTTACCTATAGGCAACTTGCATAAATCCCATGTTTGATTCTCTAGCAAAGAGTCCATTTCATCTTTCATTGCAAACTCCTAATGAATCTTAGTATCCATCTGCATAGCTTCATCATAACATTTAGGTTCACTAGCATCAATAAGTAAAATTGAATACAAAGAGGGAGAGAATCTTTCTAGAGGTCTAATTTTTTTCGTTGACCATCTAACATTCACCGGTGTGTGTGATATTTATTGTTGTGGTTGTTCCACATTGTGATGAATGGCTAGAACATCAGCTTTTAGAGTATCATACAACACTACATAACCATCTTCTTTCTTCTCATGTTGTTGCAATAGATCTTTTTACAACACTTTCTCATTGAATATGACATCTCTACTTCTTACAATTTTACAATTTTTAAAATCTCAAACCCTATATAATGCCATATCCAAAAAATACACATTTCTTTGACTTAGCTTCCATCTTGGTTCTATTTTTAGAATCTATGTGCACAAATGCTTCATAGCCAAAGGTTTTGAGAAAAGAATAACCCACATTATTACTAGTCCATGCTTCCTCTGGAATACCACAGCCCAAAGGAGTAGAAGGACCTCTATTAATCAAATATATAATAGTATTGAGAACCTCTACTCACATGTGTAAGGGCAACCCAACATGCAACCTCATGCTCCTTGCATGCTCCATTATAGTCATGTTCATGTGTTTAGCCACTCCATTTTGTTATTTAGTCCTTGGAACAATTTTTTGTCTATGAATACCATTAGTGGAGCACTAATCTTCAAATTCATGATTGAAATATTTACCACTATTATCAAATCTGAGACATTTTAATTTCTTACCAATCTCATTTTCAACCAAGCATTTCCATTTCTTAAAAGTTTGAAATACATCAAATTTCTGTCTAAGGAAATAAAACCATAATTTTCTAGTTGCATCATCAATAAATGTAACATAATAATGAGCACCACCAAGGGAAGATACCTAAGTTGGTCCCCATACATCTGTATGTACAAGCTCTAATTTATCCTTTTTGTTTTCCTTCCCAGTCTTTACAAAACTCACTCTCTTTTATTTTCCATACACTCAACTTTCATAGAAATCTATATCAACACATTTCAGACTTGGTAAAACTTTATTTGAATAAAGTACGTTTATATCTTTCTCACTCATGTGCCCAAGTTTTTTATGTCATAGTGTTGTCTTAGAATCTACAGTAGCTATTTATTCTCCCTACTCAATTGCAACAATTATCCCTAAACTTTCATTTTTCTCTGAAACAATTAAAGTAGAAGGAACAATATGACCTATACAAAGCTATAAGGTGTGTACTTTCACACCTTTTTCTACTACAAGGGATCCTTTTGAAACCTTCCAATTTTTATCATTAAAAGTAACTGCACAACCCTCATCATTGAGTTGCCCTAATGAAATTAAATTCGTACTCAACCTTGGAACATGTCTTACCTCATGTAGTAGCCAATGATTCCCATTCTACAACTTAATCTTAATTTTTTCCTTTCCAAAAATTTGAAAAGGTTCATTATCCCCCAAATAAACAAGCTCAAAATCTCCTTAGACATAATCAATGAAATAACCTTTATGAGTTATAGCATGAAATGAAGCACTAGAATCTAAAACCCATGAATCATCAACACTTTCTAAAGATAGAAGAAAAGCATCCTATTTGGATTATTTACTTACCACATTTGCCTCATTTTCTCCATTTGGTTTATCTCCTTCATTTTCCTTTCAATTCTAGCAATATTTCTTTTTATGACCTAGTTTCCCATAGTACCAGTAGTTGTTTGGTCCTCTTGATTGAGACCTCCTCCCTTTTGACTTTCCTCTTAATTTTCCACGATTTCAAGAATCACTTTCTCCCTTAGTTTTTTTGCCCCTACTTTGTGCATTCAAAGCACTTCCTGATATAGATCCACCTAAGGATTTCCTATGAGTTTTTACAGCCATTACCAAGCCATTCCAGCTTTCAGACAAAGAACAAAAAATCAAGAGAGCCCTAATTTTTTCTTCAAAATGGATACACAGAGAAGATAATTGACTAGTAATAGTATTAAACTCATTTAAATGATCTAAAATAGGTCCACCTTCTACTATTTTTATATTAAATAAACACTTCATGAGAAATACCTTGTTTGAAACTAAGGGCTTTTCATATAGTGTCACTAGGGTTTTCATCAACTCTTCTATTTTCTTTGCTTTTGTAATATTAAATGCCACTGATGGTGCCAAGCATAATCAATTGCTTCCAAGTGCCTTTCTGTCCAAAATATTTCATTCATCATTTTACATAGATCCCTAATTCTTGGCTTTTCCTTCTAATGGCTTCCATATATTCTTCTGATAAAGATAGTCTTCCATATGCATCTTCCATATCTGGAAGTTCTGCCCATTAAACCTATCAACCCTCAACTTACCCTAATCTGCCATCGCTCCCACTCAACTATGAGACTCCCACTCAACCATGAGACTTTCCTATAGAGGATAATTGAAAAAAAAATTTGGGCTCTGATACCACTTATTAGGATTAAATCACAGACATAAATAACAATTACATGCTAATATAACCAATAACAAAAAATAATAGATCACATAGAAAAGAACACAAGACACCAAGATTTAATGTGGTTCACCCAATCCCTAGGCTATGTCCACCAAATAGCAAGTTTGATATTATTGCGATCCAATGATTATAACCTGATTACAATTTGTAATGCCTGATAGCTCAATACTGTCGCAAGAACCAATTTGGCATCACAACTATATAACAATCCCTAACCCTAAGCTCTTTTATACAAGTTTTTTTACCACTTTAGGGTTATAATTAATAATTACGTGTCAGCCCAAAAGCTAGATAAAATAGGGCCAAAATTTTTTTCAAGGTGATGCCCTGAGCCCCAAAGAATTTATGATGTATAGTACTTTCATGATCAGTCACCACAATCTAACATTAAGAGATTTTGGATCACTGCTACAATGGTAAAAAAGTAACAATGGAATGACCTAATTGAGATGCAACTAAATTGCTAATTATAGATCTTTGTTTTGCTTCTTACTAGATCCTTCCTAATTGAATATTACTATGCTTCTCCACAATGATATCTGACCATCCTTCTAGTTCACTCACATTTTCTTCTCAATCAATCAATACACTTGCATATATTCACACACATTAGAATCTCAACTTGACCATTTATTTATACCATCCAGATTATCATGTCGGCTCAATTACAAATTACAATGACCAATAAACATTACCATAGTTGTCTAGAATCAATACTTGAAATAATTAAACTTCATATCTCAAATAACCAAAATCCTTTGATAGCCGACCCAACTCAGTAGACAGTTGTTCTGAAATGATTTCTTATGTTAACCAATAGAAGCTTGGTTAACACTATGAACTTGCAAAATCCTTTGGCAACCAAGTGAATTCAGTTAATACTAACTCTATCCAACTTTCTTTCATTAACCATGAGAACTCAGTTAATACTGATTTCTACCATAATTTCTTTTGATGCTCGAGTGAGCTTGGTAGACACTGTCTTCATAGAGTAATCTCTAGGAATGCTTGGTAGACAAGAAAAGTTATCTTGCTGACCAAGTGAGCTTGGCAAGCATAGACTGGTAATTGATATGACATTTGTGTAACATCAAAGACAACACACAATTAGACAATTGTATCCAATAATCTCCCTCTTTGGCATTGATGGCAACACAACATGTCATATCACAATGAAATTTGAGAACAAGAATTTCTCTAATAGAACATTCCTCCCTCTTAGATTTTTATACCAAAAGCTTCTCTTTTATGTAGTAATCACCCTCTATGAAGGAATTACATAGCTTCTTCTCAATTTTTTTTTTAGAAAGATATGATAGTAAACTCTCCCTCTTTGAGAACAAATGCCAAAGAAAATAGATAACAAATGAGTATCAATGTACCTTGAGTACTTATTCATATGCAATGTTCTCTAGATTATGAAACATCAACTAATAGATCTTCAACTAGGTTCCTATTGATGCATCACTAAAACTTTATTTAGCGAGCTTTAGATAGGGGAATAACCCCTAGTTTACCTCTTAGATACAAGAATGCATCCTTAGGTAATGGCTTGGTAAATATGTCTACAATTTGTTCTTTTGTATGGACATATTCCAATCTGATTTCTTTTTCCTGTACAATTTCTCTGACAAAATGATATTTTATGATAATATGCTTGGTTTTGGAGTGCATCACTAGGTTCTTTATTATCACAAAAAATGACAACTAGTTCTTTGATCTCAACCTCCATGCCTTCCAACAACTGTTTAAACCCTAAAATATTAGAACAATTCACTGCTGCTACAACATATTGTGCTTTTATTGTAGATTGGGATGTGCAATTTTTCTTTTTACTTGTCCAAGATACCAACCTTTTACCAAAAAATAATGCTCCACCACTTGTGCTTTTTTTTTTCATTAATATTTCCTACCCAATCAGCATCAATAAACACTTTTAGGTCCAAATTTCTTCCAAGTTTATACCATAAGCTATAGTCTTCAGTAAATTTCAAATATCTCAAGATTCTTTTTATTGCCATCATATAATTTTCTCTAGTTTTTGTTGAGAATCTTGCCACTATACCAACTACAAGAGCAATATTAGGTCTTGTATGAACTACATACTATAATTTTTCAATCATTGACTATATAAGGTCTAATCTACCTCTATTGAATCATCATCTTTGGTAAGCTTTAGTCCAGTACACATGGGGATTCCATCTAGTTTTGAATCTTCCATACCAAACTTCTTGAGTATCTCCTTGATACACTTAGACTAAGTGATCTAGATACTTTTGGGCATTCATCTTGCACGAGGTCAATGGTAGGAATCCATAGTGTAATTCCTCTCTTGAAAAGAAAATATTTTAAGGGTCCACTCCAAGGTTCAGTGTTTGTCTTGTGATGTACCAAAATTCGCTCAGTAGAAGATAAATGTGAGTATTCATGAGGAGGCCTTTGCTGGTTCTAAAAAAAAATCTTGTCTTGGAATCGAAGTAAAATCTATTTGCAGTCTCAAAATATCACACCAAAAGAACAATATTTTTGTATTTTCTATTTTTCAATGAATGCAACTCTAACAATGCAGCTAGTATGAGGTCCTATTCTAACAAGGGGTTAGCAAAGAAAACAAAAAAAATGAAAGCAAATAACATGAAATCAAATAACTTGAAATTGAAATTCTTAAACGAACATAAGCTACAGAACACAACACGCTGCGAGTTAAACCTTTGAAGAAATCGATAGGAAACCAATGAAAATAGGAGTAGTGCTTCTTAGAATCCACTGATGCAATTGTCAGTGAGAATCTTTAACAAATAGAATGATGTTTCACTCTTCATTAAATCACAAGGCCACAGAAAGTGCGCTCATGCAAGATAAAAAGCTCTGTAGACACAATCAAATGATTTCTTCTCAAGCTCGTTACGTCAATGAAATTCATATATCTATAGCAAACACAATAACTAAAAGATCACACAACTAAAAATAATGCAACAAACCTTTGACTCAATCAAAATCTCATGAATAAAATCCACAAAATAATGACACATTCAAGCAAGAATAGCTACACTCCAAATGCTAGCATCGAAAGCATAATTTTATTGCATAATAATGGCGGCCCTTTTTACATTTTACAATGGGGTATTTATAAGAAATCCTCTCCTTAATTTGTGTTGAGAGTGAGAAATATCTTGATGGAATAAAATACTTTTAAAACATTAAAACAAACTAAATATATACAAATTGATAATCTAACTGGTGCTTAGAGGGACTCCATCCATATTTTATTCATTAATTGGATGTATGAGCCCTTTACATGTCAAAAACAATGAAAGCATGAGAGAGAAAGTAAAAGGAAGCCATCAGTCAAAGTAGAAGTGCATGGAGACACCAAAAATAGAAGTTGGCCCTTCACTTGATGTGTGTCGGAGTTAACTTGCCATCAAAATGAGTTTCTAATGCATGGAAAGTGCTATTTTTGGAACTGGCAGTCAATTGTCAGTGCACCTTTGAATTGTGGAGCTACGGATCTACGGACCTGTAGAGTTGCGGACCTGTGGAGTTGCGGAGCTACGGAGCTCAATTTGCCAAAAATTCAAAGTTCTCAATTTTGAAAATAGTTTCTAGGGTTTGCTCAAATGAGGTTTTAGATCACTTTTTTTTATACGCCCCATGCCCCTTTCTAATGATTTACACCCTCTTTATAGCCAATTACTTTCATAAACTTGCACTCCCTCTGCTTCTTCAATCGAAAAATCTCAAGGCACCTGCGTTGAATCTTGTCCCCAATAGCTGCATAAGATGAGGAACTTGATTTTCTTTATGTGTCCAGCCTCTGTATCTTTGACCTTTGTCTTCTCTCCACCTGTCCAATCCTTCTTGATGAGAAACCAAGTGATCTAGATTATCCAAGACAATCAAATGTTCGCAACTTTTTCATATTTTTTCACAAATTTTCTAATAGTTTTTAAATGACTTTTTTGGAGATCTTTTTCTCAAAATTTCAAGTCAAAACCTTCATCGATCCCTAAAATTGGATAGCCAAAGGCTCACTATTTTAGGGACTAAAATTAGATCTTTAGTTCTTCTTTCCAATGGTGTAGGCGGTTCTGAATTTTGAGGCCTGAGTTAAAAGTTATGATCTCGACAAGTTGAGGATGTCATTTTTAGCTATAAAAGAAGCAAACATTAGTCTGTAGAGTTAACAATGCATAGCAAAGACACCAGTGACTCAAACAAAATTGGAGGTAAATCCTAAAATTTGGCTAAGTCAAAAATTTTGAAGCCCCAAAATTTGGCTAAGTCTGAAATCTTGAAGCCCTGAAATTTGGCTAAGTCTGAAATCCTGAAGCCCTGAAATTTGGCTAAGTCTAGATTTTTGAAGCCCTAAAATTTTTTAGAATCTTTACCTTATCTCGGGGAGGTTTGAAACCTATCTCAAAAGATTTTTCGCATATATTAAAATATATCTTAAGTATAAGGAATTAAGAATTAATTAAATATACATCAACTTATACTCAAACGATATATTTTAAACCCCTCTTATGACTACTCAGACAAAACTATAGGTGAAAGGGCAGCTTGGCAAGGGCATATGGTGCTTTGGGAGTGTGCAGCATGAATGCGCATGAGGAGCCTTGATTGTGTGCACACACACACACACGAACCGTGGTGACATGATCGCGTATGCGTGAGTCGCGTAAACCCCTCTTATGACTACTCAGAAAAAACTAGAGGTGAAAGGGTAGCTTGAAAAGGGCACATGGTGCTTTGGGAGCATGCGGCATGAATGTGCATGAGGTGCCTTGATTGTGTGCACACACACATGCATGAACTGCAGTGATATGTTCGCGTGCGCGCGTGAGTCAGAACGGTGGTTAGGCGCACGTGCGCGAGTCATGATGACCTGTAGGTGTGCTCACGTGCGAGTCGTGGTGGCATGCATGCTAGTTGTGATGGCACATAGGTGCTCGCGTGTGAGTCACGGTGACATGGACGCATGACTGTGAACTGCATAGGCACTCATGCGTAAGTCACGACTGCATGAACGTGCGACCGTGAGCTGCAACAATGCGAATGAGTGACCGCATGAGCCACAGCTGCATGAATGCACATAGTGCGAGTTGCAGCGGTGCAAATGTGCCCAATAGGAGCACAGAGCGCAAACGCACTTGGTGGCACAAATGTGATGCTTTTTCAAATTTTTTAAATTTTTTAAATTTTTGGGGTTTTTTTCAATGTTCCAATTTTTTTGTGATTTTTTTGAATATTTGACTTTAGAATCCTAATGTCTAAAAAAAATCTTCTTCTTCTGAATTTCGAACTATGAGTCTAGGAGTCAACAAAAGTAGGGGGTCACCATTCCTAGTAAGGAATGGGGCATGTGTTGTGGACACCACAACAGATACCATTCCTGCTCTATTGTATCTAAAGTCCAAAACAAAATGTAATCTCACCAAACATAGACATTTCAAATTCTTTGTTCATTTTTTCTAAAAATTATTTACATAGATCACCATTCCCTATAAATAAAGTATCATTCACAAATATTTCTACCAATACAATCTTGTTATCTAGTCCTTCCTTGATGTACAAACTATTTTTATAATTAGTTCTCTGAAAACCAATCTTAATAAGGTAGTTGTGCAACCTCTCATACCATGCTCTAGGAGCTTGTTTCAAACCATACAATGCTTTGTGTAATTTGCAAACCATGTCCCTTTTGTCTAGATTAACAAAACCTTCTATTTGTTCAATGTAGACTTCTTCATCAAGAATACCATTTAGAAATGTACATTTAACATCCATTTGATTCACCTTAAATCCTTTATGTTCTATATATGCAAGTATAGTCACGACACCTTCCAATCTTGCAATGGGAGTAAAAGTTTCACCATAATCAATGTGTTCTTCTTGTGAGTATCCTTTACATACCAATCTAGCTTTTTCTCTTGATACCTTACCATCTTCATTCAACTTATTCCTAAATACCCATTTTGTTCCAATAATATTTTTATCTTTAGACCTAGGAACAAGGGTCCAAGTTTTGTTCTTCTCTATTTGCTCTATTTCTTCATTCATAGGCTCAATCCTACTTTCATTTTCTAATGCATCTTTAACATTTATAAGTTCAAAATCAGCAAGTAAACATGTACCTTTTAGCTTACTTCTTTTCATAGTAGCTTCTAATTTATCTCCAATAATATGATCTGGTGCATGATGCCTTCTAACATACTTAGCTAATATAGGTTCTTTTCCTTTTGAATGAATTGTACTGTCCTCACTTTAAACTTCAAATTCTAGGTTTGGTTGCTTAGACTCGGTAGGCATTGTCTTGATAGCTTTAGAATGTGACTCGAGTCCTTATGATTTGATTTGAACTTATTGCAACTCAATAACTAAGGAAGACTCGGGAGTAGAAATCTCCTTATTGATACATGTGTTTTGCAATATATCAAGTTTGATGTAAAGAAATCTCCTTGTATCTTCTGGTTCCTTCTTGCTTTCTTCTTTAGTCCTTTCTGTAAACTCATCAATTCTTACATGTGCACTTTCTATGATTTTATGAGTAGACAAATTTAAACACCTATATGCCTTACTATTACAAGAATATCCTAAGAATATACTTGCATCACCTTTAACATCAAACTTTCCTTTTCTAGATTCTTTCGAGATATTTAACATTTACTTCCAAATACTTTTAGGTAGCTTACATTGGGTTTATAGCCATACCATAACTCATAGGGAGTTTTATACAAGTCCTTCTTCAACTATACTTGATTTAAGGTATGAATTGCATTGTTGATAGCTTCCTTCTAGTATTTGATAATAATGTTATTTTCAATTATTAGAGTTCTTGCATAATCCATGATAGATCTATTCCTTCTTTAACTATACCATTCTACTTGGGAGTTCTAGGGGTTGATATCTATCTTTTGATTCCTCTTTCAATGAAAAAGTTATTGAATTCATTAGAGATGAATTCACCACCTCTGTTTGATCTTAAGAATTTTAGTCTTTTCCTTGTTTCTTTCGTTATTCATGCTAGATACCATTTGAATTTCTCAAATGCTTCTGACTTCTCTCTTAAATACATAACAATCATCATTCTAGAGTAGTCATCAACAAAAAGAATAAAGAATTTTTCTCCACTTTACCTTTCTATTCCAATAGGTCCACACAAATTTGTATGCACAATTTCCAAGATATCTTCAAATTGATAGTTTCTATTTTTAAAACTAGTCTTTCCCATTTTACCAATCTGAAAATTCTTGCATAAACCAACATCTGGTTTCTTCAAACTAGGAATACCTCTTACTTTTTTGAATTTTTTTATTTTCACCATGTTATCAAAATTTGCATGACATAACCTTCTGTGCCATAACCAACTTTATTCAACTTGAGCAATAAAACAAGAACAATCACCAAGATCAAGATAAAATAGGTTACCTTTTATTTGTTTTCTTGATCAAATCAAGTTTCCTTTGTGATCTAGTAGTCTTGTCTTGCCATGCATGAATTCTACCTTGAATCAAATGTTGATTAGTTGTGCCACACTCAGTAGATTATGTTTTAGTCCTTCAAACCAATAAGCATTATCACATACAAGTTTTTTGATTAATGAGATTTAACATCTCCCTTTTATGCAACAAGGTTCATTGTTTCCAAACATTACACTACCACCATCATAGTCTTCAAAGTGTTCAAACTTTTTTTTATCACCATTCATATGATATGAACATCCACTATCTATGATCCATGTATCATTTTTGTTCACATGAGAGATAAGTGCCATCTTATCTTCTTCATCATCAGATTCATCTTTCACAGCAATGTAAACTATTTCATCTTCACTATTATCAGAAAATTTAGCCATAAAATAAGTCTTCTTACCTTTGTCCTTGAATGATTTGAGATTTTTGAAATCCTTTTTTCCATTTCACTTATGACTTTTCTTCTCATCCTTGCTTGCTTTTTTTGGGCACCTAGCTACAATATGACCAATTTCTTCACATGAAAAATATATTAGGGGAATTTTACCTTTGTATTTTTCTCTGCCTCTAAAATATTTCCTTGCAAGTAAAGCTTAAACAACTGCAAGATCACTATCAAAACTTTCCTCTAATTCTTCTTCACTTTCTGATTGAATGTCCTTTATTTTTTTGCCTTTCTCCTTAAGTGAAATCTTAGCCTCAAATGCAAATTCAATATTCTTGGAAGCTGAAACATAATTGTCAAAGTTATCTAGCTCAAAAGATGTCAATCTTCCTACTAAGGTATCAAAAGTTATCTTATGATTGTTTCACACCTCCTTTCTTGAATAAAAAATACTCTAATTTCATAAATATGAAGCAATGTTCTGAGAACTTTACTTACAACATTTTCTTCCTTGATATCTCCTCTAGAGGCTTTAATTGCACTGACACTAGCTTTGATTCTTTCCACATATTTGGCAATATTTTTATCTTCTCTCATTCTCATCTGATCAAATTGTCCTCTAAGGCTCTTTTCTTTGCCTCTTCTCACATTGTCATCACCACCATAGATGTCCTTTAGCTTTTCCCACATTTCAAAAGTGGTTTTGCAATCCTTGATATCATCAAATTCTTCATAGCTAAGAGCAAATGCAATATCCATCATCATGGTGTTATGGTTCTTTTTCTCAGCAATATCTCCAATAGATAATGTACTAGTAGGAGTTGTGTATTCTTCATCATGGTATTTAAATCATGAATCACCAATGGAAGCTAGATGAAGTCTCATGAGTCCTTGCCATGCTGAAAAGTTGTTTATGTTAAGCTTTGAAATTTCTCTCTTGTAAGACATCTTGATCTTTAGCATAGGTCCTTGAAACCTTTCTTGCAAGCACCAAAAGCTTTAATACCAATTTTTGGAAATATAGATGGAGTTACTAAGAGGGGGGGTGAATCAGTTATCACAAAAATATTTTAGATCCCTTGGATGTTAACAATAAAATGTATTGCTGCTATTATTTGGTAAATGCATAGAAAATGTTGTAACTCAGTAAAAGCAGTGTGATTTAATTTTAACTAATCTTAAACATTCATAGTGATTAAGCATAAAAGAAATAACATGAACACATGAGACACCAAGATTTAACATTGAAACCCAATATGGGAAAAACCACCAATGTTAGGAGCCAACCTAGTTAAAAGTTACAAAACACACTATTAGGTGTGACCTTGTGAGAGGATATAATCACCCTATTAGGAGTGGCCTTGCAAGAGGTCTTAAAAAATTTCAATGGAACTATCACCTTTTTAGAGGATTTACAACTAGATATTAAACCAACTCTATTAAGATCTTTTGGATCACTGCTATAATGGTAAGAAAGTAACAATGAAATGACTTGATTGAGATGCAAATGAATTATTGATTATAGATCTCTGTTCTACTTTATACTAGATCTTTCCTAATTGAATATTACTTTGTTGCTCCACAAGGATATCTGACCATCCTTCAAGTTCACTCACACTTTCCTTCACAATCAATAAATATACTTTCATATATTCACATGCATTAGAATCTCAACTTGACCTTTTATTTATACCATCGAGATTATCAAGTCAGCTCAACTACAAATTACAATGACCAATAAACATTACCATAGTCAGCTAGAATCAATACTTGAAATAATTAAACTTCATATCCCAAATCAACAAAATCCTTTGATAGCCAACCCAACTTAGTAAACACTAGTTCTAAAATGATTTCCTGTGTTAACCAACATAAGATTGATTAACACTGTGAACTTGCAAAATCCTTTGGAAACTGAATGAACTTAGTTAATACTACTTTCTACCATAATTTCTTTTGATGCTCAAGTGAGCTCAGTAGACACTGTCTTCGTAGAGTAATCTCTAGGAATGCTTAGTAGACAAGAAAAAATATCTTGCTAACCAAGTGAGCTCAACAAGCATAGACTAATAACTAATATGACATTTGTGTAACATCAAAGACAACACACAATTAGACAATTGTATCCAACATTTCTCACTTTTATTCTCTTATTTCAATTCCTTTATCTCCCTCTTTGAAAAAAATGTCAAAGACTTGTCATCTTCATATGCAAATATGAACATTTTTTAGTTTTTGCCTCTGTTACCTTGCTTGTGAATTATTTGTAGTTCTAGCTCTATGATTACTTTAGGAAGCTCCTAAAGTAAGATCCAATACATCAATGTGTAACATATTTTAATTAGCTTGTTTGATGTAAGGCACTCCTTATGCTTCTTAGATAGCCTTTGATAGGGGTATCACCCCTAGTTTACCTCTTAAATACTCATGAGCATCCTTAGGTAATGCTTTTGTGAAGATATCAAGAATTTTTTCTTTAGTGTTGGCATATTCCATCTTCACCTCTTTATCTTGAACTAATTCTCTAAAGTAATGATACTTGATTACAATGTGCTTAGTCTTTGTATGCATCACAAGATTCTTTGATATATTTATAGCACTTGTATTATCACAATAAAGTATCACAAGTTCGATGATTTCTTTCTTCATACCTCTGAGTAGCTATTTGATTCATACAATGCTTGTATAATTTATCATGGCAGCAATATATTTAGCTTTAGTAGTAGATTGAGAAATGCAGTTTTGTTTCTTGCTAGTTCATGCAACCAACATTTTGCCTAAGAAAAATGCTCCTCCACTAGTGCTCTTTCTATCATCAATATTTCTAGCCCAATCAACATTAGTATAGGATCTCAATTCAAATTTCTCATTTTTCTTGTGGTATAGACCACACTCTTCTATTCCTTTTAGATATCTCATTATTCTCTTCACTTCCATCAAGTGATTCTTCTTGGGATTATCAAAGAATCTTGCAACTATCCCTATATATAATGTAATATTAGGTCTACTATGTACTACATATTGTAATTTATCAATCATATACATGTACATTATTTGATTCATCTTAGTTGAATTAGTATTCTTTGATACTTTATGTCCTATCACCATACATGTACTAACTAGCTTGGAATCTTCCAATCCAAAATTTTTTAGTATCTCCTTAACATAATTTGACTGAGTGATGTATATACCATATTTTATCTGATGTACCTGCAAACCCACAAAGAACTTGATCTCTTCAAACATAAACGTCTCAAATTCTTGCTTTATTTCATTTGAAAAAGCCTTACACAAATTATCTTGACCTCTAAATATGATATCATCAACAAACATTTTAGATAAAAGAATACCTTTTTAAAAAAAATCTATCTTCAAGTACAGATTGTTGTTATCACCAATCCTCTCAAAAATAATCTTTACATGATAATTATGAAGACTCTCATACCATGCTCTTGGTGCTTGCTTCAAACCATAAAGAGCATTATGTAGTCTACATACCATGTTTTCATTGTTAGCATCAACAAATCCTTCTGGTTATTCTATGTAAACCTCTTCCTCCAATATACCATTTAGAAATGTAAACTTAACATCCATTTGATAAAATTTTAAACCTTTGTATGCATAATAAGTAAGCAAAGTTTTTACTCCTTCCAGTCTTGCAATAGGAGCGAATTTTTCTCTTTAGTCTATTCCTTCTTCTTGTGCATATCCTTTATAGACTAATCTTTCCTTGTTTCTTGTGATTTCACCATTTTCATTTAACTTGTTTCTATATACCCACTTGGTACCAATCACATTTTTTTCTTCTAGTCTAGGAGCTAGAGTCCATGTCTTTCTTTTTTCAATTTGTTCAATCTCTTCTTCCATGGCTTTACTCTAGTCCATATATTCTAAGGCATATTTCAATTACTTGGGTTCTTTCATGCTCAATAAACATGTATCATTTCTCAACTTTTTCCTTTTCATGGGTCTAGCATATTTGTCACCAATTATTTATGCAGCAGGATGATGTCTCTTGACATACATAGACAATCTTGGTTCAACTCTATTTTCTACATTTGGTCTCTCAACTTATAGATCACTATGTGCATCTCACTTAGATAGTTCAACATCTCTTTCATGTACACTAATCCCAAAATCAAAATGTGCCCCAACTTCATTTTGTAACTCGACACCTAAATGTAGCTCAATTTCTAAATGCAACTTGACATTCATAGTATGTGACCTGAGAGTCACTGAAACTTGTTTTTGGTTTTCAACATGATTTACAAAATTTTCTTCAGTAGGCATACCTTCATAAAAGTATACAAATGATTTGTATTCTTCTACTTCCTTCATAGGTTCAACCTCATATACTTCTATGTATTCATCAAATTTCACATTTCAGTTTCCACAACTTTCTTAGTGTTAGTATTTAAACATTTATAAGATTTACTTCTTATGGAATAACCAAGAAATATTCCTTCTTCACTTTTTGCATCTAATTTACCATGTCTAAAATCTTTGAGAATATAACATATGCTTCCAAATACCTTAAAATATTTTACATTGGGTGAGTATCCACTCCATAGTTCAAAAGGTGTTGAATGAGTATCTTTCTTGACTTGTACATGATTTAAGGTATAGACAGTTGTACTTATAGCTTCTCTCTAGTATTTTAAATCAACATTTTTCTCCATAATGAGTGTCCTAGCATAGTCCATTATAGATCAGTTCCTCCTTTCAACAATTCCATTTGATGGAGGGGTTCTAGGAGCAGATGTCTATCTTTTGATTCCTCTATCATTAAAAAACATCTCAAACTCATTTGATGTAAATTCTCCTCCTCTGTCAAATCTCAAAAATTTTAAACTTTTACCTATTTCTTTCTCAACTCTTCCTAAGTACCACTTAAAAATTTAGAAAGCATCAGACTTCTATTTTAGAAACATAATTGTCATCATTTTAGAATAATCATCAATAAGTAGCATAATGTACTTATCTACTTTATATCTTTTCATTTCAATTGGTCCACACAAGTAGTATGAGCAATCTCTAATATTACTTTAGAGGTATGATTATTACTCTTAAAACTTGACTTTGTCATTTTTCTTGATTGACATTGTTTGCAAATTATATTGTCAGGCTTTTTTAACTTAGGAAAACCTCTGACTCTTTTCATGTTACCTATACTAACCAAGTTATAAAAATTAACATGACATAACCTCTTGTGTCATATCCACACATCATCAAATTTTACCACTAAACAAGTAGCATCTTCTATATCAAGGTAGAATAGATTACCTCTAGTTTGATCATCTTTTCCAATTAGTTTTCCATCAGTATAATGTATCTTAGCAATTTTGTTCTCAAGCTTAATCTTATAGCCCAAATTATCTAGTTGTGACACACTCAACAAGTTATAGTTAAGTCCTTCAACATAGTAGGCATTGCCACATTAAATCTTTTATTTTAGCTTGATATAACCTTTTTCTTTTATCATACATAGTGCATCATTACCAAAGCTTACCCTATTTCCATCATAATAATTTAAGGTAATGAAATTACTTTTATCTTCAGTCATGTGATGTGAACACCCATTGTCAATGATCCATCTATCATTCTTGTGCACACACTAGTACAGTTGTCTCATCTTCATCAAATTCATCCTTTATTGCAACATACACAACTTCATCATCATGATCTTGACATCCATATTTTGTTTCCTCTTCAACAATGTAGCAAGACTTCTTGCCTTTTTCTTTGTATTCTTTGTTGTCTTCATCTCTTCTACTTTTGTACTTGTGAGAACCTCTATAATTCTTCTTCTCTAGATATCTAGCAACAATATGACCAACCTCATTGAAATTGAAACACATGATAGGTAGCTTGCCTTTAAAATTTCCTTTACCTTTGTGAAATATCCTTGACAATAGCGCTTCAAGTTGATTTACATCTTTCTCATCTATATCACTATCGTTGGACACATATTTTAAATTTTCCTTCTTCTCATTGGGTTCCTTCAATGAAAACTTAGCTTTGAAAGTAGATTCAATATTTTTACGTTTGTAATTATCAAAATTAGATAGCTCAAAAGTAATGAGCCTACCTACAATACCTTCATGAGTCAAATCATTCTCTAGTGTACATCTTAATTCTTGTCTTCCAAAAACTTTAATAGCATAGATGGGCAACAATGTTCTCAAAACTTTTCTTAGTAAAATATCATTATCTATTTTACTAGTAGCTCCTCTTATTGCATTAATAACATCTTCTATCTTAGAAAAACTATGAGCAACATCCTCACTTTCTTGCATTCTCATATCATCAAACTTATCTCTAAGATTTTCAGCTTTGGCTCTTAGAACATTTTGGTCATGTCCTATATAATTTGTAGAGCATCCCACATTTTCTTTGCACTATAAAAAACCTTTATATCATCAAAAAAGACATAGCTTAAGGCAGAGGTAATCTCCAACATTGTCTAGTTGCGTTCTTTCTTCCTTTTTGGATCTTTAATAGTTAGGGCTCTAGGAAGATCACTATGCTCAACAACAATGGTAGATTGTTTATGATCTCCAAGACCTCCTAAGTGTAGCTTCATCAAAATTTTCCATGTAGGAAAGTTATCTCTATTAAGCTTGGGTACTTCTCTTTTTGACATCTTGATATTTGTGCTTCTAGTAGCTTCAAACTAGTCCTCTTAAGAATATGACTCTAATACCAACTATTGGAATTCTTTAGAACAATTAAGAGGGGGATAAATCAGGTATCCAAGGTCCAAATGTACAATTAAAAAATTTCACAACTTAGTGAACCCATATACATAAAACATTTTCATCATGCATGCATCCATTAGATTATGAAATCACTTAAACTTGTAGGTTACTGTTAAATCAATTTGTAGAAATGTAAACATGAAACATAATAGATTCAATAACACATTTGACACAATGATTTAATATGGAAACCCAATTTGGGAAAAACTACTAGTAACTTGCTACCCATTCTCAGTCTTTTGAAGTGATGCCTCATAAAAGGCCAACCTTGTTAATGGTTACAATACACACTGTTATATATGACCCGATTAAAGGATTTCATTCAACCTATTAGGAGTGAGCCTTGTTATAGTACTTTAGATCATTCACTTGGAATGTCACCTGGTTAACGGATTTACAAATGACTATTAGGTCAACCTTAATCCAAAGGATTTACCCTAGAGTGATACAATGATTAGAGAGTAACAGCAGGCTTGATCTGATAACAACTTACAACTCACTTGAAGATTAAAAATCTTTGTTTTAATCCTCCATTATTCTTGGCTTTCACCCTCTTTAGCTCTGATAGCTTGTTCACCCTTCAAACATCCATACCCTTAAGCCTTCTTGCTTTATTTTCCAATGTAGTCTCTTTTCTTAGGTCACTGAATGAAGAAAATACCCTAGAATCCTTGCCTCCCTTAGGTTCTCGCTCATTACCTCTTTCTTCTAACTAGCCATATCTATAAATAGATAATTAAGATTTCTTTTTTGTTTCAACCTCCATCGTCCATTTTATGGTTAGGTTAGATTAGATAGGATTCAATGAATCTGCCCCTCATTTTATTTCATTCCCTTCTAGAAACTTCTTCTTCAAGCCTCTTTGAATTCTCCTCAAAAATTTTTGTCTTGAATTTTGTGCCACCAACTTTTGAATCTTATTTTCCACATGGTTTACATAATTCAAGAAAATAAACTTATCAGCTCAGATTCGTTGAATTCTTGATCCTTTTGATAATGCTAACACTCAACATTAACTGGCTTCTAATGCTTGGCACATACTGCATTGCTCAGTATTCACTATCAAAACACTTAGCAAAACTAAAGTTTACTAGTGCTTGACATCAACTAAACTTTACTTGGCTTACACTATTTCACTTAGTTTACACTAAAATTGGCTTTTCTTTCCTCCAACTAATTTTTTACTTGAGCTGCACTAATGTTTCTTGGCACCTATTGTCCACTCAATCAAGCTTGGTAGACAAACTTCATTTAACTTTTTCTTCTAAACTCACTCATTGTAACCAACCTTTGCAACCTTAAGTAGATTATCAATGCACTATAATATCACTATCTTAATTGATCCTTGTACTCTTTTTTATATTATAACTCAACCTTTCCTGTAGGTGCTATTGTTACCTCATTTGATCAAATCCTCTTCATCAATCATACAAATGATAATACTTTAATCATATAAGAAATCATCTTACCAACAAATAGTAGGTTTGACATTAGTGACAAAACAATGATTGAAACACATTTATCATACTGTTAGTGAATAGATTGTCTTTCTTTCTACACAATGATAATTTTCTCTATGCCCAAGATTTTAGAAAGTACAAAGATGTACACAACAGTTGAGAAAAATTTGTGTTATTTTTTTTCTCTTTGTATTTATAGGTATAGCTTCCTTTGAAATATTTATCAATGAATTCAAACTAATTTTTCACTTTTTCCAAAAAGAGCATAAGGACTCTCACATACTCTTCGGTAGTGAGGTAACAATTCATTCATGCAATAAAGGAAAAATGATTCACAAACTTTCTCCAAAAACACTTATTCAAAGAAAGGAACGATATAACAACTTAATAATAATCATTCAAGAAATTTAACTAAAATCAACCACAACAAAAACAACAATGGATATCTTTAATCAATAAATCAAATTTCACAAAGTAAAAATGATTTAAACACATCGAACACCAAGTTTCAAACTAGGATCTAAGATGATATATATATATACTTTCTTCAAGCATAGGGTCATTCAAAATAAAACATATATATGCTATCTGTCGATTGATGTTAAAGTATCTATTTATCAAACTATTTTCTAGCTATCTATTCTAACCCCTAATTAGTTCAATGCCCCAACATTTATAGTTTCATTACAAATCTGAAAGGCCTCCATTAAAGCCCAACCATTTTAGTTCAAATAGTTAAGATATGAACAAAAAATGGTTATTTAAAATGGTTTCCAAATCATGACTGGAAGTAACTATCTCAATCAAACTTCATCACTAGTCTTTTCTTCTTCACCCATGGTTTGCCTCATCAATTTCTAGCTTCTAAAGGTATTCATGAACTCTTGCATCACATGGGAATGGGGGTTCTTCAAACTCAATATCTTATCCCTACACGTGTCCTTTTTCCATTTAAATTCTTTGACTTTTAGGCTCTGATGTGGCATGAGATTCTTGTTTAGACATAAAATGGATTCAATATTTGCTAGTGTGGTGAAATCACTAGGAGTAGGCGATTCATTATCTTTGATATTTTCAATAGCACCATTGAAGCTCTTTGTTAATGCTTCAAGATCCATGTTCCCATCATCAAATTGTAAAATTCCCATAGGGTTTACTATATTCATGACTTTAAGAAGCTCCTCATGCATCCTAGAAATATTTCTTTCAATGGATTGCATCTCTTTAATTACTTCTTTATAAATCAATTCTTTCTACCCCATGTTTATTTTCATGATGAAAAAAATACAGGAATCCACATTTTTCATCGAATTCTCACTTAGAATCTTAAGCACTCCAAATATTTCAACTTCATTTACCTAAAACATAACTACCTGGCACCGGCTTCATTTAGTTTCCCAACCTAGAATAAGAGTTTGAATCTCTCCTAAGAGTGTTTCTCCTTCAACATACACAATGGTGAATTCTAGGATAAACTTGTTACATTCTTTGATAATAGCTCTCACGCAATCCTAAATTGCATCTGAGAGTAGCTTTCCCTTTTGTATCTATTTTACCAATTGCTGGCTATCCACAGAATTAGGGTCAAAGGAATAAGGATCTTGAACAATTGGTAAGGCTTTGAGATTCATCAAAGAATCAATATAACAAGCCATACTTATAACAAAGGCCATGCTATCCTTTTTAGATTGGGTTAACATATGATCAGTGGAAAACTTAAAGAAATTATTGCCCATATTTCTATTAATGTTTTCAAGTTCAACTGAAGTAACTTTGAAGCCTTTGCTGTTAATTTATCTAAATTTAGACTTTTTCTTATATGTAGCCAACTCTACTGTAGTCTTCCCAGTTACTAGGTCTTTGGTTAAATGGGCATCAATTTTCATCTTTTTAACTTTGGAACCACGCACTGCATATTTTGTTATAATGTCTTTCACAAGTGTACATACTGGCTACAAATTTCTTTTCTTGCTGACTGAGCTTGACAACCAAGATGGAACAACAGGGTTAGTGAAGATTGCTTGGGTATCCTAAGTAGGGTTCATGAATTTAGGTTAGTCTACCCTAGGAGCTTCAATAAACTACACGTCACCATCAAGACTTTTTGAGAAACCAAAACCATCACCCAAATCCTGTCCTTGAGTCAACATATTTTCCTTTTGAACTTCTTGCTACATGAGGGCTTCAAACATAAATTTAGATCTGGTTCAAGGATCATGTTTTGTGTGAGTACTGGCATTTTTTTCTACTTGGTGAGAGTTGGCACACCTACAAAAAAAGATGAAACTTGGATGTTAGAGGTTAGTGGTTCTGAAAAAGAAACCATTTTTGGACACAGTTCATTGACTACTTTCATGCTCTGCCTCCTTGTCCAGTTGTCTATATGAGTAGGAATGGATCTAGTTCTCAGATTTATATCATCTTCCTCTCCTTGATTCTAATCCACTTCCAATTATCTTAACTCACTGGCTTCTTCTCATCAAGGTTGAATAATATCTGAACCATCTTCAATTACTCCAAGTTGAAATTTCAATTTGAGGGAATTGATCTATTAAAGTGTTAATCTTGAATGGTCCTTTTTTAACACTTCTTCATTTTTATAGTCTTTCCATAAATCCTCCAGGTGTTGAATTGTGGATGACTAACCTTTCAAGACAAGAACTCAAGACACAAATCCCTTACCATTAAAATCCCTTCTTCCCTGATAAGACCCAAAACCAAAGCCAACCAAATTACTTCCTATGACTTAAGCATTGATCATGCTGCTACAAGTCAAAGAACCAAGCTTGATAGGGAACAATGACTCCCAAGTTTCTTGTAGGAGAGTATCCTTAATAACAAAGAATAGCTACCTATAGACCTCACCTAAAACAAAATAGTCAAGTGCATAATGTGGCAACCTTATGGGCTCATCTTCAAACCCACATATTCTCAAATAGGTGAACTTTGGAAACTATATGTAATAGCTTCCATAATTTTGAATTAGTTTTTGGGCCTCTAAGGATAGGCTGGGCATGGGTGTCTTTTTTAGAGATAAATGTACACTTTCTATTAATACATTGTGCACCTTTCTAAATTTTTTGAACACCTTATCTTTTTGCAACAGGGGACAATATTGATAGATTGTTATTTTTTCACTCCAAATCTTATGGGGTAGGGAAGTGATATTACTAACACAAGCTATGCAGTATGTAAAATAAGAAGTGATGTATAAATTCTACTTGGTTTCCTCAGCATGTGTAAGTTGTGTTCTTAAAGAGCTAGCAATTATTTCTGCCCAATCCATCTATTTTTCTCCCTTTAAAATAATTTCAACATAATGGAACATCAGCTAAACCCGTAACTCTATGCAACATCAGTACAAGATCATGAATATGGGGCTTTAGGTGATTAGTTGAACCCTTAACTCTATGCAACATCACTACAAGATCATGAATATGGGGCTTTAGGTGATCCTTTGTGATTATCTTGGGTAGTCTTGAACCTCCACCACCTGGTCATTCCTCATTTCAATCAAGAATAAAGAAAAAACAAACAATTAACAACTAACAAAATAAAATAGAAAATAATTGATACAAAATACCATTCAATTGACTCTACAAGATCAAGTAATTTATACCAAAAATTAGCTGGCCTTTTATTAATCTTTCATTATCATACATATAAGATTTTGAGATGACCATTACAATGGAAGTTCAATTGGTTCATCTCCTCCAAAATGAAAAATGGCGAGGAGCTAGTTTCTCTATTACAATCATTACATAAAAAAATGAGAAAGGTAGAATATGAATCACTTCACCTTCTTTCCTTTTTCTACATTTTCCCAATAGGCTTTGGTAGTAACAATGATTGGAATTATCTCTTTGTGTTTATGGACATATACATTAGTGTATCTCAAGAGCCACTTAGAATGATCTTAGGCTAGATCTTTGACGACACCTAACCAGTCTTGTAATTATTTCATGGCCATGTGCACTCATCAACCAAGCCTCTAAAGCTTATAAGTTCTATTCTCATGACAAGATGTCATTCCTATCAAACAATCTATGAAATTAGAGAAATTTTTCTGCATGAAAGCTACTCCAATGATCGCCTTCCCTTTCCCACTAGACTGTGAGTTTGTATGCAAACCTCTCAGTAGTTCATAATATCTATGTTGCTCCTTCTTTACTTTGGCTTTAGTTACTTTAAGTCCCTCCTTTACTACAATGATCATTTCAGACTTGAACTACATGCTCTAAAACCACTCAACTAGGGGCTCGTCTCTTTTAGGTAAAATCTTTTCTTCAACAGCCTTCTTTACCTTCATGTGGATGATCATCTTCAACTACGAAAAACCATCATTGCTCTTGGTTTTCTCTGCAACCAAGGTGGCTCTATTTGATGATATGTTATCTTTCTCTATTTCCAATATTAATATAGAATTACTAGTGTACTCTATAATGGAGAGTCCTTCTACCTTGATCTTCTTGCTCCACTCTCTACTAGTTTGTGCAAAATGCTTATCTTCTTGGAGCTAGGAGATAAGTGCATGAACATCTGTGGTGGTGGGATCTATAGTAATGGGTATCCAAAAGATGTTTTCCAAAGTGGTGACTAATTACCTTATGAAACCATTCAATTCTTGTACTTTTTCTTTCATCTAGACCTTTGACAACTTAAGGCTTTCGAGTTGTCCTTTGATCACCTCATTTGTGGACTTCCACAATCTAACTTTGGTATCATGTTTGGCATCCACAAGTTCCATCTAATGCATGGTGAAATCATCTATAGTCATGTCCTCAATGCTTCCTTCTTTAATAGGTTTTGTTATTTCCATTGTTAAACACCTTGTTTTAGGGTCTTGTCTAAGGATAGAAAAGGTATTTTGTTTCTTAACCTTAGTCAATGCAGATCCATAGCAAACAACAAGGGATAAGGTATCCTTGTTGGGAGCACCTTCATCCTTCCTCTTTCTCTTACTATCTAGAGTATCTTCCAACCATGAATATGTACCTATTACCTTTGAAGTTGTCCCAAGAGAATCTATGCTAAACATGTTCCTTTTGACTGGAGTGATTTCTTTTGTGATCAAGGAGAAGGGATTCTTTTGGGCTTGTGAAATGAGCTTTGAAAAATCTTGGCCTTTCATTATCTCTATGGTATTCTTGGTTTCCTCATCTAATTTTGTGGACTTGCTATCAGTACTTCCTCCATCTCCTAAGTCCACTACCTACACATAAGGCTTTCTTGGTAGTAGAAGTGCAGTGCTTGCTGATAGAACTAGGCTAGTATGAGGTGAGGGAATTTGAGTAACAACACCATCTTTCAATTCATCCACCTTCTTCTCAAGTTTTTTTTGGGCACCAGTTACTGGGAGGGAACCTTCCTAACAAGTCTTAGCCATAGGGATATTTTTGTCAGCAGGTTGATCACCTCTACCTGATGATTGAGTTGGTCCTTTTGTTATGACCAAGGTTACACCTAATGTGCCACCTTGAGAGGAGGAAGCAGTGGCAACTGCTAGAGAAGCTTGAGTGGTTGTGCTTTTACTTTGAATCCTTTTTTCTATAGTCCACTTGACCCACTTCCTAACCCTTTTAGTAATTTGGGCCAACATGACATCTAGCTCTTCTCTAGTATCCTCATAAGGCTCTAAGCTGATAGGAGTATTTTTTAGCTTTTTTAAATAGGTATACTATACATATTCTTCCCATTATCTTCCACTCCCTCTACATTAATATCAACCTTATACATTTTCACTTGATCAAATGTGAGTTTAGTGAAAGCACGATCATAGCTCTCGAATTCATCCTTGCAATCAACCTAGAAGTCTTCAACGATGGTGATGTGTTTGATAACACTTCAAATTTGCAACATGTCTCTTGCATATCCAATTGGATCAAACATAGACATCAAAACCTCATACATCTCCAATTTATATTTCATCTCAAATGCCTTTAACATGGTCTTTGCATTAGAATGAGACTCATAACTAAAAGCTCCCACCTTCATAGGAAACTTGTAACCTTTCTTCTTTTGACTCTTGCTCAACATATTCACTTCAATCACTTGCCTCACAACCTTGATCAACACGATCGTATTGCTTGGATATCACGGTAGCTTCAAGGGGAATCCATCAAAAGCTACAAAACACAAATATCAAAATGATGACAACTAGATAAAATAACTCTCGAATTGACTAATGTCTTCCATAGCTTCAGGACTAAATATCCTCTCTAGGAATCCTTGGAGCTCTCTGCAAATTCTCATGGTAAATGCATCATTGACTCTTGTATACTCTGCATAACTATTTTCCAATTGTAAACATGGGTAAAACTCAAAAGACTTCACATCATTAGGTAAATTTTCTACCCTTGGGAGACTCGGCTATAATTTTTGAGAAGCTAACATGTAAATTTAGAAAGGATGACATATAGAAGGTGTTGTAAAATTTCATAGCACAAAGAGCATTGGACAAAATATCGCTTACCTCATGAGCCAAATCAATATATTGGGTGTTAGAGCTGATAACTTGCACCAAAAAGAAATATTTCTCAAAGAAGTTTAATGTTTCTACCTCACCTTTCAATCTATGCAAGAGAACCAAGATGTTGACAATCTCAGGCTTGAGATTAGTACCAAAAAGAGTCTTAGGAACCTTAATCTTGGCCCTCTGTTATTTTTGAAACCATGATTGCATGATTTACTTTCTACAAACCATTTTCTTTGCAGAAAACTCGGAGATAGCTTCACCAAATGTCAAATCTAAAAACTCCTCCCACTTTGGAACTCAAAGGCAATTTACCACAGTTTGTCTACTAGTGGAGATCAATATTGTGTCATTTGGCAATACAATCTTTCTAGTGTCTAGGTTATAATGATTTATGAATTCATATATCAACTCTAGAGCTTTGATTGCAACTAGAAAGCTCACTACTTTGACTAGCTTGCATCTTCAAAGCTTCTTAATAATGGGATGAATAGGCTCTGATCTCACTCTCTTCTAAAAATCTTGCATGTCATGGAAATGAAGAGATGTGTCTATGAAATTTTGTAGTGAAGAATTCATTCCATTCAATCCCTCAAAACCTAAAAATTTAGTTGCCATTCTGTTTGAAACTAAAATTTGAATCTAGAAAACAAAAGGAATAACAAATGTGCAAGTACTCGCTTGTTGAAAAAGTAAGAGCAATAGTTTTGTAACTATTCATGTTTCTAGCTATATAGGAGCACCAATTCATCTCTTGATCTTCAAAATTTTTGTTACATAAATGAATTGAATGAGAGATCCATTGAAATAGTAAATTAATGGTTTTTAATGGGTATCTAGGTGTCATTTTACTATTCTATTGGCCCAACAGTAACTTTCTATCTTTCGATACTTACTTTTCCATTTTCCATTAAGTTTTACGAAGTTATGAATAGAGTACTTTGTAAGAAAATATCCACTAAATCAAATTCTACTTAAAAGATATTCACTGCAATGGTTAGATTGTTTCCATTATCATCTTGAGATATTTTGTACATGAAATATGGGTTCAATTTACATACAAACTTGATTTTCTTTAAAATTTGAAAAATTGTCCTCATGGGTTGAGAACCCGTGAAGGAGAAGGCAATTTACATTTCTTTGCCTAGGCTTCGCTTTTACCTTTACCTTTGATTATTTTTTCCCTTGAATTCAAAAATGTAGAAAATTAGTGCACAAAATCATTAGGGACCCACCTTTTGCTTCTTTTCCCTCGAAATTACCTTTTGTGAGAAATAGACTTCATGGGTTGAAAACCCACCGAGGAGAAGTCAATTTTTAATTTTTCACCTAGAATGATTATAAGAGCTAAGATGAGTCCTAAATACTTCCTATGATAGATAAATGTAAGAGGAAGATTAATTTTTCATAGGCACCTTGTTATCCTCTTATTTTGACCTATATGCATCATTTGGTGCTCTCCATAGGAAATTGCCTTCGTGGGTTGAAAACCCACTAAAGGAGAAGACAAAATCTAAATATTTGCAAGATTCAAATCTCATGGAAAAAATGATGGGCCATAAGAAAATTGCAAATAATTATTGCATGTTTTGTGAATCTTGATCAATTTAGGTACTAAGCTACCTACTACATCCCTTGACACAAAGGTAGAAAAGAATCATCCCACTATGAAATGTGGAGAAGGGGAAATGAAGAATTTGATGAATATTCCTTCCATCTAAGGGGAATTAGACTTGAATATACCTAGGACCTTACTAAAGCACAAATTTTCACTTTGCAAATTTGTTAAAGGATGAAAAGTGGGGCAATAGCTAGCTCTGACTAGGGACTTGGGTAAGTTATACCCAAGAAAGGAATCCAAAATTTATGGTTTCACAAAATTAAAAGGAGGTTGTACAATAAAACTAAAGTAAGGAAAAAACAAAGAAAAGAAGAAAGCAAGGGAAACCTAACTAGGAAAACACAAACAAGAACTAAATGTGACTATAGCACAATATAGGGGTTACCTTTTTTCAATTTGAAATTTGATAAAGTTTCAGATCTTGACCATTGTATTTCAGGGGTAGCACCTCACCATCTGGATATGCCAATTTAAATGAGTTTTTCTTGAATGCCTGATCAATACTAAATGGGCCTTTCTACAAGGTATCAAATTTCTTATTCACACCTTTTGGTGTTCTTCACTTATCCCATAGTAACAAACTGTCTCCTCTCATGAATTTCCATGGTTTCACCCTTTTATCAAATAGGCTCTTCACACGAATCTAGTGTTGTGTGATATGATCTCTATATTCTTCTCTTTCCTCTTCAAGTTTTCTCAAGTAAAAAATTCTCTTTTCTAAACCATCCCTATAGATATCATCTTCAATTACTATCCTTAGTTGGTTTGTAGCTAATTCCAAGTGTAATGGAAGATTAGCTTCAGTCCCATAGACCAATTCAAAAGGAGATACACATATTTCCCTTTTTGTTATCATCCTATCTACCCATAGTGCCTCATGAACTTTCTTATGCCAAGTCTTTTGATTATTTGACACCAATTTCTTGTTAATATTCATCAAATTTTTGGTATTGGATTCTACTTGACCGATTCCTTGTGAGAAATAGTTAGATGAATAGCTAACTGTGATACCATACTTGAAACAAAAATTGGTGATCTCAATTGAAGAAAAATATGCCATGTTATCCATCACCAATTTAATGGGGACACCAAACCTAACCAGGATTTTTTCTTTAATGAATTCACACACCACTTTACAAGTAGTTTTCTGAGTTACTTTGGCTTCTACCCAATTGGTGAAGTAATCAATTATAATTATAACATACCGATGACTAGCATTGGACATTGGATTGATAGGCCCAATGAAATTGAGACACCATTATTAGAAAGGACCTTCAACTATGATAGGTTTGAGAGGTAGAGCAGTTAACTAAGGTTTTTTGATGAACATCTTACATTTCTAACATTTTCACACACAGGAGTAGGCATCCTTAAATATTCCAGGCCAATAGTAACACTGTCTCAATATTTTGACATTTGTGACTGAGGATAAGAAATGTCCAGTACATGCTTCATCATGAAATATTCTTAACAACTTTTCTTGTTGTTTCTTGTCGATGCATTGGAGGAAAGTACCATCTATAGCTTTTTTAAGCAATTTGTTAGCCCAAATTTCATATTTAGCCACTTCCAACTTGAGATCTCTTCTTTATTTTGCTGTCATGTCTTTTGGACATTCTTGGTATAATAATATGTAAGTAATATACTAAAACCAATAATCTTGCATATTAATTACCAGTACAAGTTGCTTCTCTCCTACTTCCTCTATTTCTTCAACAATTCTATTTTATGCAATTTCTTTGCACAAGGCATTACCTCTTGCTAGCTTAGTAGGCTTGAGTTCAATGTCATACTCTTATTTTTTGCTATCCACATCCCTCTAGCATTACACCCTACATCCTATTGTGTCAACACACTTTTTATTTCTACATTTAGTACGTAGACCACAAAATGCGAGTGCAAGATATAAAACCTAAAATTCTTTAGTGCCTTAACTACTGCAAAGGAATTCTTTTCAATTTGTGAGTATTTCAACTCATGATTTTTTAGAGGTAAACTCATAAAGGCTATAGGGGCTTGTATCACTTCCTTGTTGTGTTGCATCAGGATTGTTATTAAATTGTGTTCAAAGGGATAACAATAAGTGATGAAATCCAATTTATAATATGGACGACATAGTGCTAGAGCATTAGCAATGGCATTCTTTATGTTCTGGAAAGCTTTTCCTCCAACCTCATTGCATTTAAAATTTGAATTTCCTTTCATCATATCTAGAATGCATTTAGTAATCTCTGCAAAATCTAGAATGAATCTTCTGAGGAAATTTACCTTTTTGAAAAATGACTTAACTCCTATTTTATTTACTGGTAGGCTTAACCTTCAAATAGCCTCAACTCGCTCCAAGTTGATTCTGATACCCTCCTGGGAAACTATATGAGCAAGAAGCTTTCCTTCTATAATGAAAAAAATAGATTTTTTTCGGATTTAGGAAGATTTTGTGTTCCTGACACCTTTGCAATACATTCTTCAAATGCTCTATGATTTTTTCTTTTCTTTGAAACTCAGTGAGATCATCCAAGTATATAACAGTAATTTGGTCTTTTAAATCAGCAAAAAAAATTCTCACACATATTTGAAATGTGGTGCTAGTATTAATGAGTCCAAAAGGCATTCTATGGTATGCAAACATACCCCATGGAGTAGTGAAAGTCATTTTTTAGTAATCTTTCTCCTCCATTTCTATTTGATTGTACCTTGAGAAACCATCAAGCATGGACATCATTTCAGCTCCAACTACTATTTATAATAGGTAATCCATGCTAGGAAAAGAAAAATTGTCTTTCAAGGATGCCTAGTTCAAATTCCAAAAGTCAACACATATCCTTATTTCTCCATTCTTCTTCCTAACCAGCACCATATTGGCTACCTAGGTGGAGTGATGAATAGGATAGATAATCCTTGCTTTTAACATCTTGTCCACTTCCTTGAATATACCATCAGCTACTTTAGGATTATAATTCCTTTGTTCTTTTCTAAAGGGAATTACATTAGGCTTTAGGAGAATTTGATGTTTTACCTTCCCACCCCTATAACTTTTAAAATCTTCATAGCTCCAGGTGAATACATCTTGGTATTCTATGAAAAGTTTTCTAGCAACTTCTTTCTCTTTAGGTGAACAACACTTTCCAATGCTAATCATTTTGGGACTATGAGTATCTCCAATATTCACTCCTTCATACTCACCTATATTAGGACCTTTTTCCATTCTCTTTCACTTGATGTAGGCATCATGTTTATTAAACAGTCTTTCCAAAGATATAAAATATGGGGGGATTATATTACCTCGCAATTTGACTTCATCAATTTGATCTTCTCCTTGCCCATGGTTGAGGTCTCCATGGTTGTATTCCTTTGATGAGTGTTTACAAGTAGCTTTGTCATTTTCTAAGAACAATTGTAAACACTTGTCATCTTAAAATACTTGCCAGAATTTTATATTGTCTGTGATAGAGGCTTGATAAAAAATCTCAACCTAGTATTTCTTATCCTTGAATTCAGGATGAGGTAGTAGCAAGGAAGCATAAATGGCTAAGGAATCAACTTTGGTATTCATCTCCCTTTGTACTGCTTCAATAGCAAAAGCATCAAGGTCTTCTATTTCATCCCAAACTCTATCTTTATAGTTTTTCAACTTGCGATTCTTCATAGAGTATTGCCCTTTAATTTGTCTCACAATAATTTCTACATCAACTTGAGCTTTCATGATCTTTATTCCTTTTTCCTTTGCAGCTATTATCCCAAGGAGTAGGGCTTCATACTCTTCAATGTTATTAATATTTCCAAACTCCAATTTAAAAGCCATGGGTTCAGGCTTTCCTTTGGGAGGTATTAACACTACACTTGCACTAGATCTTGACGAGGAACAACTTCCACCAAATTCTAATGTCCATATGGATGAAGACTCTTTTTCTTCACCAAGGATCTTTGGTTTCAAATATTTGATTCCTTTCTCATTTAGATTATCTTTAGTAACTGTCATGTAATTGCCAAACTCTAGTTCTTGATAGAGGACCTATGCTTTAGGTTTGTCTAACTTTAAGACAATATATTTTTCCTTTTCATTAGGTTCCAACTTAAATTTCTTGCTCCCTATGGGAGTAACTACTTAAGACTATTCAATTTTTATTTCTCCCCCAAAATCTCAAAAAGAACTCCTGCTTAAGAGAAGCCCATAGCTTGCTAGAATATCTAAAACCATAATAGTCAAGAATAGTTTCCTCTCTAGATAATAAGCTAGGGCTACTTGAGCATATTTGATTTGTCCAAGAAAGGGGACATGTTTAGCATCCATAGAAAAACACCTTCCATGAAATTTAGTAAGGGTGAGGCCCAAGGCTTTAGCTACTATATAAGGCATCACATTGTCTAACACACTTGAATCTATTATACAGTTACTAAATTTGGATCTATTGATATACATTGAGATGTAGAATGGATTAGGTTTTTTCTTGGGAGAGGTCACTACGATAGTGGAATCTTCTTGGTGAAATAGGTTAGATGAAAAAGATTCATCTTCCTCCTTAATGGTCACATTATGATTCAAATTTGAAGCATTCTCTTTATAATGATCTACTAATGTTTTGAACTCAGAGGGATGAGATTTTAGATAATCTATCAAGGATATTTGAATTTTTGACTCTTCACAAAATTGGATGAAATCAAAAGGGCTCTTGTCCTTGCCTGTTTGAGACATTGATGCTCCTTGATCAATGTGAATATTATTTGATGAAGAGTTGGGGTCACTTCTTGGAGCATGATTGGATTATTGATTTTTGACCTTTTGAGCTTAGGTTAATACTATATAGTCACATAACCTTCACCCTTTGGCTTAGAATTGGATTTATATTCCAAGAATAAGTTTCCAGAGTCTCCATTTGAGTATGAATTTGACTCAAGGAAAGGGCTTGTCATGCTCAACTCTTTAGCGGATAACAACTGCATCATATGAGTAGTTTTTGGGTAGCTTTCACTATCATGATTTGTTGTCAAATGAAAAACACACATGTTTCCTTTCTTTGGTGCCGCTTCAATCATCAATCTTGGTTGTTATCCTGTAAGTTGGGGAAATTTTCCATCATTATTCCTTCTAGGTGGGTTTTCATAGTTTCACTAGTAAAATTTATTTAACTTAGGTAATTATCTTTTAACTACTACTAGTTTGTTTGATAAATTTTGAACCAATTTGTCAAATGAGGTGGTATTGCTAGAACTTACCTTGGTTTGGAGTTCTCTTTTCCACTTCTAGGCAGAGATTAGGTAATCTTCAAATTTGACTGCCTTCTTTTGTGCGTCTACTAAATCTATGGGATGAGACCTTCTTAAATCATAATTGATGTCTAGTGGCATTGCGCTTATAAATAATGTTTTCAAATTGCTAACAATAGGTCTATTAGCTATTGCGATTGTGCTAGTGATCTTATTAAAAGTTGTAAAACAATCCCTCATAATCATGGTGGGTTGTTTATTAATAGATGTGAACTATGTTAACAAGAAATTCTCATCTCCTGTGGTCTTGAACCTTGTTTCAAAGTCCATCCTCATTGTATCCCAATTGATGATTGAGCCATCATCCAGATGATAAAACCAATCTACTACACTTTTCGTCAAGGTTTCTACAAATAGTCTTATAGAAACATCTTCATGAGCAACTCCTAAGATGTGAGCAACTTAAAGGAAGGCCTTAATATGCTCATCTATAGTAACCTTCCCATCACCTAAAAAATTAGTGAAATTCTTCCTTGCAGTAGATGGGAGTGGGTGATAAGCTGTTAGTTCTAATGGACTTGTTGCTGCAGCCCAAGGAGCAGCCATAATTGTTGTAGCAAGGTATGGCAGAAAATTGACAACTAGGGGAGTAGTAACTCTGTGCAAGGGCAATACCTGGCAGGTAGTATGTAAAGAGATTTTATTTCTAATAGGTGAAGGTGGTTTTTTTTTACTTCTCTTTTCACCTTTTTTCTTAGGAATATCTAGGATGGGAAAAGCAAGTTATATAAGCTTGTCAAAAATAGGGTCTTTCCCATCCTGTTCTTTAATACTTTTGAGGAACCTTGTCTATTCCAAGGTGCTAGACTAATTTTTTCTCTAAGATTCACATCCTAGCCATCTTTCTACCCTTCAAATTTCTCTCCTCTTAATAGCTATTTCTAATGCTTTAGCCTTAGATTCTTCTTCTTCCAATATTTGGTTGGCATTCCTATAATGCTCATCTTTCCTCTGATTTCTCCAAACAAATGTATTAAGGGATGAGATTATATCTTCTTGGTCATCTTGAAAGCCAAGATCAGGTTGGAGTACTAGAAATATGTTTCCATGAGGTAATATTATTTTTCCTCATGTTAAAGGCTTATTTAGTCAAGTGACTATTTGTGTCCCCAGCATAGTCACCAAAAATCTATTGGTAAACAGATTTTTCTTTCTAATTTTAATTCTTCAATGCCCTAATTTGTAAGCAACATCTAATTATAATAGTTGGAAAGTTTCTTCTGAAAAATGTTACTTTCCTCTGAATTATTAGGTACAACTCTCTATTGCAAAATTTGCAATGAATTTTTTTTACTCCTAAATCTAAACAGGGTATGTTCTTAACCAGAGAATAGGAGAGGTAAACCAAGTGAAACCTATAGAGGATTTACTTAGGCAAGAAATGATATTTTGAAGGTTGATTAAGTTTATGCACTCACACATCTTATGAACTCATAGTTAATACGTACTAAGGCTAAGTGATCTATCTAGAAACTAAATTGTAGAGAGAGAGAGAGAGAGAGAGAGAGAGAGAGAGAGAGAGAGAGAGAGAGAGAGAGAGAGAGAGAGATTAAATTGAATGAAAACATCTAAGGGATATCTTCTAAGCCTATGATGACACTACTTATAATATTCAACTCACTATTTCAAAATAGGGGAATGAAGCTTTGTTCATTCCTTGTTTCAACCTAGAAGAAAGAGAAAACAAACAACTAACAAGAAATAGAATGGAACAGAAAATAATTGATACAAAATACCACTCAATTGACTCTGCAACATCAAGTACTTCACACCAAAAATTAGCTGACCTTTTTATTAATCTTTCATTATCATACATATAGGATTCCAAGATGACCATTACAATGGAAGTTCAGTTAGTTCATCTCCTAAAAAATGACATATAGCAAAGAGCCAATTTCTCTATTACAATGATTACATAAAAAATGAAAAAGGTAGAATATGAATCACTTCACCTTATTTCCTTTTTCTACCTTTTCTCTATAGGCTTTGGTAGTAACAATGATTGGAATTAGCTCTTCATGTTTATGGATGTGTACATTAGTGTATCTCAAGAGCCATTTAGAATGCTCTTGGGCAAGATCTTTAATGCTGCCCAACTAGTCTTTTAATTCTTCCATGGCTACATGCACACATCCACCAAGCCTTTGAAGCTAAATTTTTTTTCTCTAGTGGCTAGAAATCATTGCTGTCAAACCATCTATGAAATTGGAGAAATTTGTCTACATGACAACTACTCCAATGATTTCCTTCCCTTTCCCACTAGATTGCAAGTCCGTATGTAGACCTCTTAGTAGTTCATAATCTCTATCTTGCTCCTTATTTACTTTGGCTTCAATTTCTTTAAGTCCCACCTCTGCCACCATGATCATTTCAAACTTTAACTACATGCTCTGAAAACCACTTAACTAGGGGCTCATCTCCTTTAGGTAAAATCTTTTCTTCAAAAAACTCCTTTACCTTCATGTGGATGATCATCTTCAACAAGGAAACACAATCATAGCTCTTAGTTTTCTCTATAGTCAAGGTGGCTCTATTTGATGATGTGCTATATTTCTCTATTTCCAATCTTAATGTAGCATTACCAATCTTCTCTATAATGGAGAGTCCTTCTGCCTTGATCTTCTCACTTCACTCTCTACCAATTTTCACAAAATTCTTATCTTGCTAGAGTTGGGAGATAAGTGCTTGACCATTTGTAGTGGTGGGATCTCTAGTAATGGGTATCCTAGAGATACTTGCTAAAGGGGTGACTAATTGCCTTATGAAACCATTCAATTCTTGTATTTCTACTTTCACTCAGACCTTTGACAACTTAAGGCTTTCTAGTTGTCCTTCAATCACCTCATTTGTGGACTTCCACAAGCTAACTTTGGTATTGTGTCTAGCCTTCACAAGATCCACTGAATGCATGGTGAAATCATCTATAGTCATGTCCTCAATCCTTCCTTCTTTAGTAGTTTTTTCTATTCCCATTATCAAATTCCCTATTTTAGGGTCTTTTCTAAGGAAAGACAAAGTCTTTTGTTTCTAAACCTTAGTTAATGTAGATCTAGAGCTAATAGAAATAGATAAGGTATCCTTGTTGGGAGCACCTTCATCCTTCCTCTTTCTCTTCCTATCTAAAGTATCTTCCAACCATGAATCTATGGCTATTACCTTTGAAGCCATCCCAAGAGAATCTATGCTAAACATTTTCCTTTTGATTGAAGTGATTTCTTTTGTGGTCAAGGAGAAGGGATTCTTTTGGGCTTGTGAAATGAGCTTTGAGGAATATTGGCATTTCTCTTCTTTGTAGTCTTCTTGGTTGTCTCATCTGATTCATTGGACTCACTATCACTACTTCCTCCATCTCCAAAGTCCACTACCTACACATGACGGTTGCTTGGTAGGAGAAGTGCAACACTTTCTAATGGAACTAGACTACTATGAGGTGAGGGAACCAAAGTAACAATACTATCTTTTAGTTCATCCACCTTCTTCTTAGATTCTTGTTGGGCACCAATCACTAGGAGAGATTCATCCTAACAAATTTTAGCCATAGGGATATTTTTTTTGGAGGTCGATCACCTCTACCTAATTCTTGAGCTAGTCCTTGAGTTATGGCCAAGGTTACACCTAATGTGACACCTTGAGAGGAGGAAATAGTGGTAGCTACTAGAGAAGCTTGAGTGGGTGTGCTTTTACTTTGACTCATTTTTTATTTAGTCCATGCAACCCACTTCCCAATCCTTTTAATAATTCAAGCCATCATGACATCTAGCTCTTCTCCAGTATTATCATAAGGCTCTAAGATGATAGGAGTATTTCTTAGGTTTTTAAAATAGCTATTACTATACATATTTTTCCCATCATCTTCCACTCCCTCCACATTGATATCAACTTTATACATGTTCACTTGATCTAGAATGAGTCTAGCGAAAGCAAGATCATGACTGTCGAATTCATCCTTGCAATCAGCCCAGTAGTCTTCAATGGTGGTGATTTGTTTGATAACACTTCCAATCTACAACACCTCTCTTGCATATCCATTTGGATTAAACATAGGCCTCAAAACCTCATACATATCCAATTTATATTTCATCTTGAACACCTTTAACATGTTGTTTGATTCAAAATGGAACTCACAACTAAAACCTCTCACCTTCATTGGAAATGTGTAAACTTTCTTCTTTAGACTCTCGCTCAGCATGTTCACTTGAATCACTTGCCTCACAACCTCAATCAACATGATCATATTTCTTGGATATCTCAACAACTTCGAGGGGAATTCATCGAAAGCTGCAAGACACAAATATGAAAATGATGAGAATTGAATAAAATAACTCCTAAACTAACTAATGGCCACCATAGATTGGGGACTAAATATCCTCTCTGGGCATGCTTGAATCTCTCTACAAATTCTCATGGTAAATGCATCATTGACTCTTGTATACTCTGCATAACTATTTTCCAATTGTAAACATGAGTAGAACTCATAAGACTTCACATCATCAGGGAAATTTTCTACCCTAAGGAGACCAAGTCATAATTATAGAGTACCTAACATGTAAGTCATAAAGGAGGACATATAGAAGGTGTTGTAGAATTTCATAGCATAGAGAGCATTGGATAGAATCTCACTTACCTCATGAAGCCAATCAATATATTGGGTGTTAAAGTTTCTTAATGAAGTTTAAAGAAATATTTCTTAATGAAGTTTAAAGCTTCTACCTTACCTTTCAATCTATTCAAGAGAACCAAGATGTCAACAATCTCAGGCTTGAAATTAGTACCAAAAAGAGTCTTAGAACCTTACTCTTGGAACTCTATGTTTTTTGAAAGCATGACTGCATGATTTTATTTCTCTAAATCATTTTCTTCCTAGAAATCTCAAAGATGGATTTTCCAAATGTCAAGTCTAAAAACTCTTCCCACTTTAGAACTTGAAGGAAATTTACTATAGTTTGTCTATCAATGGAGATTAGTACTTTGTCATCTAGAAATACAATCTATCTAGTGCCTAGGTTATAATGATTTATGCATTCATATATCAAATCCATAGCTTGGACTACAACTAGAAAACCTACTACTTTGAATAGCCCACACCCTCAAAGCTTCTCAGTAATGGGATGAATAGGCTCTAATCTCAATCTCTTCTAAAAACCTTGCATGTTATAGAAACAAAGAGAAGTGTCCATGAAATTTTACAGTGAAGACTTGATTCCATTCAATCCATCGAAACCAACAAATCTAGTTACCATTATGTTTGAAATTGAATTTTGAATCTAGAAAATGAAAGGAATAGCAAATGTGTAGATACTAGCTTTTTGAAAAACTAATGCAATATTAATAGAATAAAAGTTCAAGAAAGAGTGGTAGTTTTGTAACTGTTCATGTTTCCACCTATATAGGAGCTTCAATTGATCTGTTGATTTTCAAAACTTGCACCACATGAATGAATTTAATGAGAGATCCATTGAAATAGTAAATGCATGGTTTTTAATGGGTATCTAGGTGTCTTTTCACTATTCTATTGGCCCAATAGTAACTTTCTATCTTCCCATACTTACTTTTTCATTTTCCATTAAGTTTCGGGAAGCTATGAATAGAGTACTCTATAAGAAAATGTTTACTAAATCAAATTGTACTTAACAGATCTTTCCCACAATAATTCTATTATTTCCATTATCATCTTTAAATGTTTTTCACATGAAATATGGGTTCAATTCGCTTACAAACTTGATTTTCCTCATGTCCTCATGGGTTGAAAGCTCACCAAGGAGAAGACAATTTTCATTTCTCTGCCTAGGCTTTGCTTTTAACTTTACCTTTGATTATGTTTTCCCTTGAGTTTAGAAATGTAGAAAAGTAGTGTGCAAAATCATTAGGGACCCACCTTTTGTTTATTTTCCCTTGGAATTACCTTTTGCAGGAAATAGACTTCATGGGTTAAAAACTCGTTGAGGAGAAGTCAGTTTCTAGTTTGTGGCCTAGAATAATTATAAGAGCTAAGATGAATCATGAATACTTCCTGAGATAGATAATTATAAGAGGAACATTAATTTTTCATAGGGCACCTTTTTATTCTCTTATTTTGACTTGTATGCATCATTTGGTACTCTCCATGGGAAATCACCTTCATGGGTTGAAAATCTGCCGAGAAGAAGGCAAAGTCCAAATTTTTGCAAGCTTCTCTTTTCTTGGAGAAAATGATCGACCACAAGAAAATTGTAAAATATCTTTGCATGTTTCTTGAATCTCCATTGGATTAGGTACTAAGATACAACCAACATCCCTCGAGACAAAGGAAAAAAAGACCATCCGGTTATGAAATGTGGAGAAAGGGAAAACGAAAAATTCAATGAAGTTTCCATCCACCTAAGGGGACTTAGACTTGAATATAATTGGGACCTTACTAAAGAACAAATTTCCACTTTATAAATTGGTTAGAGGATGAAAAGTGGGGTGAAACTTCTACAATTTGCAAGTTATTCAAATTCAAAATTGGTGAAAACATGGGATCAAAACAACAAAGAAAGAAGAAAATATGAGTTCTAATAAATGAGAAAATCGTAACAAACAAAGAGAATGAAGCACAACACCAATGAGTGAGAAGACAAAGAATTAGAGAGTTGAGCAATGTTTCAGAGGAGAAAGACATTGAGGATACTAGGATAGATGAAGAAGCTAAAGAAGAGAACCCTATACAAGGAAATTTGGGTTCACATTCAAATCAAACATTCAATACAAGTGTGTCTCTAAATTCTCGAGTTTTTTCTAATGAAGAAATTGGTGATTTTTTGGAAGGTTACAATTCAAATGATTTTAAAGATTTTCTTCATGAGAATAAATTGCCAAATGATCACGCACAAAAAACTCCAATGAAAATGCATGCCCCAAAAGAAATACCAAGAAAAAATGAAAATGAGATTAAATTTCCAAATAACATTGAAAATAAAATGCCAATTGAAACTAAAAATAGTATGAATGTAGACATGGAAACACCAAGTACTAAACAAATATGTCTAAATAATACTGAAGAGCATGAACATTATTTTTATTTTTCTAATGATGTGCTAGATAATCTTCATCGATTAATTTTATGGAGACAAATTAGGACACATGCTAATAGATTATATAGACATTTTTTTATAATAAGAAATTTGGGTTTCAATGTAAATTGATGTTGCAACTAATTAAAATGTTTAAGATGTGAAAAGAAATGAAAAGGTTAGGAATGTATGAAAAACCCAAGGATAAAAATGAGTCTTTAAAATAAGTTTTATCCACTATTGCTAGTGCCTTTGATGTTATCAGAAAGAGAAGTCGCTCTAAAGATAAGAATGTAGCACAATGAGTAATAATAATAGCTTTAGCTCACAAATCAACTACTAAAGAAATATTAATTAGTAACATAAGTGGATACCTTAATGTGAAATATAAGACTTCAGAAACAGTTGTAAAGAGAAGAGTTTGCTAGAAATATTCAACACTATGCTAGGTTACTGAGAGGGGAGGGGTGAATCAGTAACCTCAAAAACTTTACCAAATTCAGATCTTAATTGCAATAATCTAATAACCATTTAATTCTTTAAATCATATCTAACTACATGCATGAGAAATTGAAAACATAAAATATTAATAACACTTGAACACAATAATTTGGTGACCTAGAAACCTTATAAATAGAAAGTAAAATTGGGGAGGGGATGATACCCACAAAACTTCAATACTATAGCATAAAGTTGGCCTATTAAGGCTTACAATGATCACTTCTGATGATATTCCCTATTAGGAGCAATTAGGACTACTCAGTCCACCTTGTTAGAGGTTTTACAAACACACAATGAAGTATGCACCTAGTAAAGAGATTTGAAAAAAGACTATTATGTCTACCTTATTAAAGGATTTGGACTAGTTCACCTATTAGGATGAAATAGCATATATCTAACTTACAACTGGATTTCTAATAGACATTCTTTGAATTACTAATCACCTTTACATGATAGATATGGCTCTTCTACTCCTTTACTAATATGGCCTTACAATATAATTTGTCTATTGTTGATAGGCATTCACATGCTTCTTTAGTCTCACACATTCATACTTTTTCATACCTTTTCATACATGGATATGATACAATAAATTACATACATATCAATCCAATTTACAAAATTATAAAGTCGGCCAATATAGAAGTTAACACCAAAATTACAAAGTTGGCCTATGTGTAGATATTCAGGTTCTGAAGACTAACTTGGTGAAGTTCTAATATACTGCATCCACTGTCACTACTTGGTATTGTCCTATATTTAGTAGAAGTAGAAGCTCAGACTATACTAATCATCTCAATGTAGTCTTGAACTTAGTCTGCACTGGTGACTTGGTAGATACTATGTAACTCGATAGAAATTGAATTACTCATTTACTATGACTACACTCGATAAACACTAATATCTATACAACTAAGTTAACACTAACTTCACTTCACATGAACTGCTAGCTCAGTAGAAATTGCAAATCTTGGTAACCACTAAAATGCTCAAGTTGAACTGCTGGACTTCACACTACCTGATTCTGCTCGGTTTGAACTATTGCACTTCACACTAACTAAATTCTCTTGGTAACCACTAGAATTCTCTGTAGGAACTATAGAGCTTAGTGGCTACTAAAATTACATGGAAAACATTATAGACTATTCAATGAGCTTGACATCCATATAGAATCTAAATAAGTGTTGTCACTAAAAACTTGACTAAATGTCAACAATCTCCCCCTTTGGCATTAGTGACAAAAACACTTATCATCCAAAGCTTATCTTAGTGTGATACAGACTCGATAAGGTATAGTACTTTTGAGATTTTTCAAAAAATTTCTTTGTAAGTATATACAGTATACTATATCTGCAAATTCTCTGCTATATACACTTTCTTCAATTTGCATGATTCTCCCCCATATAATATACATAGCATGACTGGTATCTTTCACTATATATGGCATATTAAGTGTCTCTCCCCCTTTTATTGTCTCACCTCATATATAGCATACTAAGTGTCTCTCCCCATATATACGTATTGTCTCTCCCCCTTTTTGACAATAATGCCAGAGATTTATTCAAAACTTATTTACATGGAGATACCACTATAAGAAAGAAAATTTTAATGTACCTTGAGAATAAGTGCTAGATTCTTATCCCAATTTTCTTGAAAAACTTTGCACATATGTAGAGCAATTTCCACTTTTGCAAAGAGTTCTATCATGTGATCTATTGTGGAGAACTTATTGTCATGGATCACTATTTTGGAATAAGCAATATACTTCTGCATTGCATCCATGCTGGGAAGCATCATATTATGAATATCTATTAGTGAAGACCAGATCCTTGCTTCATCTCTCAACAACTCTGCCTATATATTTGACAAAAATCTGATTTTCATATGATGTGTGGAGCCTAAACTAGGGTCAAGTTGCAACTATTGTATGCTAACCTTCAAATCTTCATCAATCTTTGTTGTTTTCTCTTTATTTCCTTTGTGAACTCAGTAACATTACATAACTTTCCAAAAAGTGATGTTACATTTGTGCAAGAGGTTTCAAGATTTGTCAAAATTGAGGAAAGCTCCACTTGCTTAATGGAAACTTGCTAAGCAATGTGCTCAAGCACTTTATTATCAAATTTCTTTTCTACTTTCTCAATCAATTTATCTTGAGCACTAGAGTCCTCATTAAACTTCTAAATTGCCTCTTCTAATTAAAATTGAATGTGTTGAGAATTATCAACTTCAACACCTAATGCCTCAATCAAAAAATTCTTGGCATCATCAATGATTTTATATTCTCTATCTCTGTCCTCTCTCGATTTCTTCTGTAGTGCCTTCTTTTGAAGGAGTTGACCAGCTATATGCATTTGATTTTTAAAGAACACAGAATTGTAGAACATATTGTACTCATTGTTGATGATTCTAACTTAGGAGCTAAAGAAGAGAGAGGTTGTAGCTTGGTAGATGAAGTGGTAGGCACTTCTATCAATGATGTGCTAAGCTGTGAGGGAGCAAAGAGTGATTGTATATTTGATGTATATGTTGTGGTTAAAATCAAAATTGCTGAAGCTATATTTGAGTTTTATGTAGCTGCTAATTCTCTTGGAGAGTGAGGAAGTGAGGCAATGACTGTGGCTACTATCTTTATAGGATTAGTCTCCTCATCATCTTCTTTATCTTCCTCAGTAGCTTCTTACTCTTTGTCTTCTTCAACTTCTTCATTGTCAAAATGTGTTGGCTTAGAGTATGTTTCTTCTTCTTCATCATCACTATCATCATCCTTGACTTCTACTGGGAAGTCACCCTATTTATGCAAGTGATAAAAATTCTTCCACATACTTGTGGCATTCTTAACCACATGCTCTATATCCTTTAACAAAATTAAACAAGTATTGAATCTAAGAGTCGTCTCATCTTCATTTTTCTTTAAAGATTCTTTTACCTCAACATCTGTGATGCTCAATAGCAATTGCCTCAGTGTTTGTGCATAGATATCTTTTTTCCATTTGCATATTTGAGTCCCATCTTGGCTTTAATTTCTCTAATAATTCATTACAGATCTAGGAGGCTATCTAATCAGGGGAATACTTCCATTTTCCCATCTTGGTTAGCACCAATTCTTCAACCTCTTTCTTCTTAGCCTCTGTCTTGGTCTCATACTTCAATAATTTGAAGTTGGTTATGCTAGTACCTTCTTCTAATTGTTTCAATTTTTCTTGGAAGGTGGGAGGAGGTTTTCTAAACACAACTTTACTGCCTTTCTTCCTAGATCTCTTGGTGGACACTCCAATGGATGGCTTGGTGATGATCACCTTTCCTTTCTTCTTCACTAGTTCTTCTTCTTTTTTCAACTCCTTTTCATCCTCTGCTTCATCATCATCCTCTCCCTTACCCTTAGTCAACATAAGAGGTGTGCTTGTTTTGAGTTTTTCAATTCTCCTCTTTCCTTTGTTAACTACTTGTGGAAGCTTGATTTCAATTTCTATTCTTCCCTTGGCCTCATCATATGTTCCTAAGTGTGGTACCTTTGGATCAACAGGTTCATTTATCAAGGCTTCAATAATATCTTTTGCCTCATTTATATTCACCTCATAAGGAAGAGGTTTTACCCATACAACTTTGGGTTTCACTACCTAAATGTATATTTTGTCACTATCTACCTTGAAACAAACATCATCTTTGTAATCTTCAACCAATTTCTTAGGAATCCTGAATCTGTTATTCATTTTCTCCTTGAAGACATCAAAATAATTATCCATTATACTAACAAAATTCTCACCCATTTTTGCAATATACTCATTAATTTGATACAAAACTAGTACATCCTTTCTCCACACTACCATGCCTTTTGAAGATAAAAACTTTTGAACACAGAAAAATAAACATATCAATAATGATCCAAATTTGCAAGGGTTATTTTTGGATGTCCTTATAATTTCCATGTTTTTGTTAAGTTGCTTCAACAACAAGTCTGCAAGATCATATGACAAATTATTCTTCACAACTTTGAATGCCAAGTCTACTACTTCACGTGACACACTGTTTAGATGACTAGAACTGTAGATCTTGTGAGCTATCACATGTATGCAAAATTTCAGTTCTATATCTATTACACTACTAATCTTCATACCTCTGTTATCCCACTTGGCTAGGGTTTTCTTTTCTTACTCCACCCAACCTAGGATTTTTACCTTTGCTCTACCAAAATTTTAAAAATACTTTGAAAGGCTTGCCTAGCTTGAGATGCATATAATATACAAATTATGCTACCAATGCAATACTTTCAAGTTAATAATAGTCTCAATCATCTCCAAACTTGGTCTTTTTTCCTAATCCATTTGATTTGGAAACTTTGGGGCAGGTGGGGAATTCCAAATGTTTATGTTTGGGTTTGAGAACACCATTCACATACAATTTACCTAGGGTATCACCCATCTTTAGGGTTCCAATTTATTGAATTGCACACTTAAAATGAGTTTGGATATCATTAATGAGAAGTAACTTAGGAGGGATTTGTGATTGTGCTCCATTTGGATCTAGGACTGTCGACACAAGTTTGAAATCAAGAGCTTTCCATTTGACTCCTTGGACCAACATTTATGACCCTTTCCTTACCTTGCTACTTAGTAGGTTATGACAAACATTGAAAAAATTTATTGCAAATTTCTCTTGAAGTTGTTTGATCGCTCTACAAATTTCTTGATAGCAATAACACTTAAAATTCTCAGTGCAAATGAATTTGATTTCATACTTTTTTATAAAACTTCAACATTAATGGTCAGTATGAAGGTAGCTATGATGACATCATTATGCATGACAAGCTATCATCCACTATCTATTTGGATTTCTCAGTAAAGGCTTTAGAACTTGGTAATCATGTATGAGTTATTACTCCTGACTTTTCTCGATAGAGTCCATGACCCGCCCTTGCTCGGTAGATAAGTCAACTTGGTGATGACTAATATCAATCTTCCTTGATCATCCTTTTGTATCTTGAATACTCATTTGGATCATTTCTTCCTTTCAATTTTGGAACTATTTGGATGTGATTTTGATAACGTGGTTCCAATTCTTCTTGAAGAACTTAGTTGGTAATGGTGGAGTCACCCACTTCTTGAGTGACATGACCATAATTGCTTGAACTAGCTTCCTTGGTGTATTTAGGAATCCATTACTGCCTCATTTTCTTTCTGATGTTATCTACTTTTTCTTTTTTTTCATCTTCAATTCTACATGTGTTCATGCAATTCTTTGCTAGATGACCAAGTTCTATACAAGTGAAAAATCTTATGGTGGTATCTCTCTTCCTTGTGTGATGTTTAACACAATTCATGTCAATGTGTCAATATTCTCCATAGTAATGACATCTACACCAAGTTTTATAGTTCCAACCAAATATTGCTTTCACAATTTTCTCTACTAGATTGAATGACTTGGTTCTATAGTTTGATGCCTTGTAACCTTGTTTCTTGCATTTATGACACTTGCCTTCAAATTTTGGTTTCTCTTTACATTCATTAGCCTTGTGACCATGTTGATTGCAACTATAGCATTTACCATTGAATTTTGCTTTACCATTTCTCCAACATTTGTTTGATGTATGACCTATCTTACCATAGTGATTATAGGTAGGTCTTTGATTCCTTTGAGAAACTTGTTTGGAGGATTCACATTCTTCTTTGTATCCAATTCCTACTTTTTCCTTTTGTCTATAGAGTTTACCCTCATTCAGTTGATTCAATTAATTCATGTCTACTAGGGGTTTCATCATTCTTTCATTGATTTTATTTTTAGTGTTTAGGTCATTTTTCAATCTTTCAGTGATTTTATTTTTAGATCTCAAATCACTTCTTATTTTTTCATTGATTTGTCCTTCCAAATTTAGATCATTTCTTAATCTTTCATTGATCAGTCTCTAGCTCATGATTTCCTCATTTGCATTGGAGATTTGATCCATAAGATCTGCATGCTAAAGGGATTGGTTTCGGATCTCATTGTTCCTTCCATCCATTTCTTCTTTCATCTTGTTCCTTTGCTCCAAGATTTCACATAGCCTTACTAACTAAATTTCTTGTTCTCTTTTGAGCTTTCTTACTTCTTCTTGTAGGGAACCATTTTTCTCTAAGAGTTCTTTGATTGCATCATTTGTTTCATCTAAACTACTTGAAAGGAAAAAGTCTTCAATCTTTTCTTCAATGTACTGATGATCATTCATTTGATTTGCAAGTTCCTTCCTTCTTTTTAGGGATTGGGAAAGTTTCTCCTTAGCTTTCTTGTGTTGTGCAATGGCCATTTCTAGATCTAGCTTTTCATTGTCAATTGCCTTATCAAGTCTGAATATCTTCATTATCCTTGATCTTTGCTTAAGCTATCAAGCTTTATCCTGAGAAACACAAAACTCTAATACCAATTGTTGGAAATATTCAAGACTATGTTGGGTTACTAAGAGGGGAGGGGTGAATTAGTAACCTCAAAAACTTTACCAAATTCATATCTTAATTGCAATAATCTAATGACCATTTAATTCTTTAAATAAGATCTAACTGCATGTATGAGAAACTAAAAACATAAAACATTCATAACACTTGAACACAATAATTTGGTAACCCAAAAACCTTCCAAATAGAAAGTAAAACTAGGGTAGGGATAATACCCACAAAACTTCAATACTATAGCATAAAGTTGGCTTGATAAGGATTACAATGATTACTTCTAATGATCTATCCTATTAGGAGAAATTAGGACTACTAGGTCCATCTTGCTAGAGGTTTTACAAACACACAATGAAGTAGACATGGTAAAGAGATTTGACAAAAGACTATTAAGTCTACCTTGTTAAAGGATTTGGACTAGTTCACTTGTTAGGATAAAACAATAGATCTTTGACTTACAACTAGATTGTTGATAGAGATTCTTTGAAGTACTGATCACCTTTATATGATAGATATGGCTTTGCTGCTCCTTTACTGATATGGCCTTACAATATACTTTGTTTGCTGATGATTCATATTTGCATGCTTCTTAATTCTCACACATTCATACTTTTTCATACATGCATACATATACATGGATATGATATAATACATTACATATATACCAATCCAATTTACAAAATTACAAAGTTAGCCAATATACAAGTTAACAGCAACATTACAAAGTTGGCCCATGTGTAGATACTTGGGTTCTGAAGATTGACTTGGTGAAGTTCTAATACATGGCATCCACTATCACTACTCAGTGTCGTCATGCATTTGGTAGAAGTAGAAGCTTGCTTCATACTAATCATCTCAATATAGTCTTGAATTTGGTCTACACTAGTGACTTGGTAGATACTATGTAACTTGGTAGAAACTAAATTACTCATTTACCATGACTGCACTCGATAAACACTAATCTCCATTTAGCTTGGTTAACACTAACTTTTCTTCACATGAACTACTAGCTCGATAGAAACTACACATCTTGGTAACTACTAAAATGCTTGGATTGAACTACTGGACTTCATACTACCTGATTCTACTCAGTTTGAACTATTGCACTTCACACTAACTGAATTCCCTTAGTAACCACTAGAATGATCGGTAGGAACTCTGCAGCTTAGTGGCTACTAAAATTACATGGCAAACACTCTAGACTATTCAATGAGCTTAGTAGCCATACAAAATCTGAATAAGTGTTGTCACTAATAACAAATTTGACCAAATGTTAATAGGGTTAACTTTGAATGTGATCTAGCAAATATCAAAAGTTTGGTTGAATTTTTTTGGCAAGATACTACAAGTGTATCACCTAATTCAAGAGATGTTCTTAAATTGAGAGTTGGCTCAAAAATACGTGATCCACATCCTAAACACATTTTGGACATGACTCAAACTGAATTGTTTAGAAAATTTGTAGATGGTAAGGTGTTAACTATTACGACTAGTCAAAGATCTCTTGAAAAGTGTAAACCATGTTATGTAATGATTAACAAGGAAAGAATAATATGTTGTAAAACTCATGTTCAATTTCATTACCATTATTATGTATTTCAATTTATACATGGTACTATACAAAGTAAAGAAATTTTGTAGGAATGTGGTATAAAAATACCACCTCAAACTATAAAGGATTTCATATTAGGTTTGTTTCGTAAGCCACCTAATGACCAATGCTTTCTTTGCAATGTATGTCTTTCTAGTACATGTGATATGTGTGACAATCTCTCTTTGTTAGATGAATGTTTGCACAGAAGTTTTTTGATACTTTTGGACAACAATTAGTTGATGTAAAAATATCCAAAACTATTGAATATCCATTAAAGGATGGGAAGATTGGAAGAGTGTGTGATCTAGTTATAGATAAAGTTAGTTGTCATGCATTTATGGATGAGTTTAAGAGTGTGATCATACCAAAATATGTTAAACATTCTCAATATGTTGGATGGCTTGATGAAAAATTTCTCATATTCAAGAATACATATCCAATTGGTACAATACTTTTAGTTTTTAACTTTACATAGAACTACACACTTTCACTACAAGATGATGTATAGCCACAATATTACAACTCAATGCAAGTAACAATTTATGTTATATATAGTTTCTAGGCATACACCTAATAGTACAAAGGAGGATCAAAAAATATTGAGAGAGTACCATTTTTATTTGAGTGATAGTAAACTTCATTCATTTGAGTTTGTCAAATATTGTTTCAAGGTTTTTTATGATAATTTAAAAGAGAGACAAATTCAAATGACACAACATTGGATATGGTTAGATAATTGTATAGGACAATTCAAGAATGCTAAAATGTTCTATTGGTTGAGTAGAACACATAGGTAAACTAATATCAAAAATCTATGGAGTTTTTTTGAGGTTGGACATGGTAAAGGAGAACGTGATGATGTTGGTGCATGTGTGAAGAGAGCCCTTAGTAGACGACACTTAAAATTTGAGGAAAAAGCCAAATTCAAAAATGCACATGAGATTGTGGAATGGTGTAAGAAATATTTATACATAGGATCAATTCAAAACTCTACAATCAGACATTTCTTCTACCTAGTTGAAGAGAAGAATATCCTTTCAAGATATGACTATGACACAATTAATAAGTAAGCTAAATTGCATTCATTTAGGAGTTCAGATTCTAACACTTTGACTATATAGATTAGGGAGCTTGCTTTTTTTTGTTAGTTTTGTCTTGAAGGTGAATGAGAAGAATGCAAGAATATAGAATGGGTTGAAGATTGGCAACATAAATCATTAGCACCTACAAACACACATTTTCAAGATGATATTGTAAATGAAGGCTAAAATCTTACTTTTGCATCGAAAGACTATGGTCATATTTCAAACCTCATACAACTTGGTATGCACAATTTAATTAAATTTTTTCATAATCATGCTTGAATTTATATTATTTATTTATATATGTGTCATTAATATAATTAAAGTACATGTAATTAATATATTATTTACATATGTACACATGTGATTAAAGTGTTTATGTAGTTTTTCTTATCTTGTAGGACATGCTTATGTTGTTATTCCACCTAATCAAAATGATGAACAGACTGAGTATTGGCTATCTAGATGTGTGGAACCTAAGAAAAAATTGATATGTCATCAAGTAGATGATGATGGTTTTGAGTATCCAATTTAGGTCTGTCGTTGTAGCTAGCACCTAGCTACCTACATACTTAACAAGAAGAAATGGTTTAATAGTATTTGAAGACTACCATCCAAAAAGAAGATTTTACACTATTCTAATTTGGTTGTGGCAAAAAATATCAAATTAGAAAGACACAAAAGGAGACCTACCAATAAGGTATTATGGACAATTTCAATGGATGAGAATGAGACAATCATAGATGTATTGCAAAATAGAGAGGATACAGATGGTATAGTGGGATGACTACATTTAAATCAAATAGATGTAAGTTTTTTCTTTATTTTTCTATTTTTATATATGTACTTATATAATTAAATTATATGTATGTATGCATTGTTAGAAGAAAATTAGTGAACTTATATGTACCTCTTATTCAACTCTCAATTACAATTTATGCAAATTTCAATGTTTAAGGTGGATCAAACATTGATGTCCTATGCAATTACACATAGTGAGTACATACATTACACATATTTACATAATTCAAATAGCTCATATTATTTTAGGCTTTTATTAACACATATTTTTTTTTATAATTTTATTTTGTAGGACCTCATTTGAAGAAATGTGTTGAACCAATTTTATATTTTGAGTTCACTTCTATTTATAACATTCACATTGTCTTACATATATTGTGAGACATTTTGTAAACATTCAAAAACATGAGCCCACTTCTATTTGAAAGTTAAAGGTGTGCACTTGATATTAAAAATTAATTGTCATTTCAAGTAATGACCTCCTATTTTTTGCATTACTTTTACATTCAAACATGTTTAATTTAATGTTGCTTTTTAAAATTATTAGAATTATTAAAATTATTTTTCATGTACCATATAATTACAAAATTTGTCATGACATGAATAAAATATGTCACAAAAAAGAAAACAGTTCATACTTACAACATGATAACATAATAATCTATACTACATACACTACCATGATAAGAAGTCATAAAAATGTAGTATGTGGTCTAACATGTCATAACAAGATCTATGAAGTCAAAAAATACATATAATATAATTAATTTTCCTAATACAAGGTGTATCAAAATAGACAATGTATCATTAAAACACAATCTAACAATGTCAAAAGACCTAATCTATATGATATGTAGTCCTCTTTACTCCACATGAAGAGGACTCAAATGGATCATCTTGTGTAACATGAGGTATCTCATCATGTGGGACACCCTGTGGGGCATCATGTGTTACATCTTGAGAAGACAATATGTACATGCTTAATTGAAATGGGTTTCAAGATCTAGCTTGCAAATAAGTTAAATATTTAGTACATAATAAAATTATTATACCACAAGAGATGGGTGTCCCTCTATAATAGTAGGAGGTGCACTATGAAAGCTACCAAATGTGGTAGTGGTGAGGTCCTGTATTACAATACATAAATTTTAAAAATTTGATAAAGATTACAATGAACTATGTATGTATGTAAATCACAATACCGACCTCAAAGGATGATGTTTATACCTCCATATGGCTTAGTCTCGTAGTCATAGCAACACTCATGGTGACATCATCCTAAAATTATGGATAGATAAACCTTGAGTCAAAATTATATATACATGAATTACAGAGTACATAATTTACACTACAATTTTTTGAAATAAAAACATATATATCATACTTGAGTAGTACTCAATATCAAAAATGTGTCTAAAGATATGCTACCATGATTATCATAGCCATGTCTCAAATGATCAATAGGTGGAGTTGAAAATAAACTATATTGAGGCCTATATGGATAAGTATGATCCATCTCCTATTTATAAAACCAAAATACATAAAATTATACATGAATCAAATTTAAAGGTAAGTTAATAACAATGTGTACATAAAAATAGTACAAATTATTTATCTTCAAAAGTTCATACAATATGTATTTGAGGCTGTACCTTAGTGGTTGATGGATCAGGACCTATACAAACATCAAGCTATGTAACATATGACAATCCTTGCAAAATTAGATAAAAATGACATATGAGCACATGCTATTAAATTTGAGTTCAAATGTATATTATTCATAGTGTAATTCAAAGTGCATATTGTATGAGAGATGCAAACATTTGTATTTCTTGAAAAAGGACTATACTACCTCCTAGGAGGTGTAGGATCATCCATCCTTTGTCAGTTGAAAATCAACATACATTAATATGGTTAATACAATTGTGCATTTATGTAGAAAGTAAATAATTATGTACTTAATAAATTTTAATTAAATTTTTACCTACTACTCCTGACTATATCTCTCTCCATGTAGAAGGTCAAAAAATGATGATAGATCAATATCATCACTACCATCACCATGAGAAATGTATGTGTCATCATCAAAATTAGTGCCCTAGGCATCATGAGCATCATGTGCCACATCAACATCACTTGGGGGGGCTCTATATAAACCTCTACATTACAGTGAGAATGAGATTTTACATCAAGGTTAATACTATGTTTAGGTTTAGTATGTAGTTTTATAAAAAATGATATGGTCATTAAATTATTGAAAATGTTGTTCTAAAATTTATCTTACTAAATAATGAAATGATAAATGGATATGATGACACATAATTTGGAGTATGTGATTTAAAATTACATTTCATTTGGAATGGAAACATTAGTTATTGAAAATCACAAATAGAATTCAAGAGAGTTTACATTTATGTCATAATTAGGACTAAGTTTGTGTTAAGGATTTGGTTACATGATTGTTTAGGATTACAGTTTTAGTTAATGTTAGTATTAAAGAGTTTGCCTTACAATTAGAGTTACCTAAATCTAGGGTTTAGAGTGAAAATTATCATTTTAAGGTAAGAGAGCACATTAAATTACTTAGTTTTATGTTTAGGGTTTAGATTAAATTATTGTAAAGTTATGGTTAGGTTGAGGTTAGACTTAGGAATATAGTTAGTTTTACATTTTTTGTTATAAGGTTTACAAACTAATTTATAATTAATTAAGTTATTTAGTTGAAATAAATCTAAAACATCAATATAATTACATGTTTAAATAATCTAATTTATATCCATGTAATCATTCATCACTAAAAAAATTATTAATTACACTGAAATGTCTAAAATAATAATTTTTAAACGATTGTCTACAGAAATAAAATTAAAATTAATGTAGATACAAAACTATTTAAATTAATAGATATAATAATCTAAATAGACAACTACTAACAATGGAAATTTACAAGTTTACATATTAAAAACTATTAAATGTAAAAAATAATAATAATAAATTGATGGAATTAGAAATCGTAAAACTGAGAACAATGAAATAAAATTCTAACAAAAAAAGTAAAATACTTGGTACACTTAAAAATAACAGTTGGGGCTTAGTAGAAATCCAAAAATGCACTCTCATTTCTAAGCTTAAATTGGGCTTCTATTTCTAAAGCCAATGAAAATGAGCATAAACCCCATCAAAAGTGGGTTTAATATCTTTTAGAAATCGAGTAATTTTTAAAGCACACTTTGGGTACCCAATTCATATTCAAAAATTGAGTACCCGATTTTTAAATATAGATTAGGCACCTGAACCATAATGGGTACTCAATTTGTTAGAATCAGGTACCTATTTCCAAAGAGGTCCATTTTGTGGAATTGACTTTCACAGAATTGGGAACCCAACTTTGTGCATTCACTCGTCTTAGGTTTATAATTTACAAAAAATTTAATTAGGGATTAAAAAAGAAATTTGTGTAATAATTAGTAGTAGGCATGGGCAAAAAAAATTCAAACTAGTCTGAGTGCAGAGAAAATGAAAAGAAAGACATTATAGAACTCAGACAAGTGCTAAAAACCCCAAGCTTTACTGATGAATATCACAATATTTTTTATACTATTATCTATGGAGATTTGGAATCATGGCAATTATACATTCATTGTTTAATAAGTGGAAAGATCTACATAAGGGGAGAAATTATTTCAAATATAACAAAAGTATTGGTGCACATACAAATAAACTAGTCAGTTTGATTAGTGGACTAGCAAACCTCATTGTACCTAAGGTATTCCCTTTCACTAAAATTGTAATGCTATGCACTCAAAATATGATGAAAATAGAAAGACAATTGTAAACCAAAATAATTAGGAGGAAATTTTATGCATAACTAAGAGTGAAATTTTCACTCTATTAGACACAAGGCTAGGGTTTAGAGTAGAAAGCTTTAATGAACACATTGAGTTAGATAATCGAGCACATGCTTATGATAAATTGGATAGTGTTTTTCATGATTCATTTATTAAGGGTTTGATAAAATCAAATTCATCAATGTTACTATTACACTAGACATAGATCCTAAGCCTCCTTGTTAGTATGACATTTTTGTGCCATGGGATCATAATATTATTTCTTTTCTAAAATTTTGTCTAGGATTGGATAGTAAAAATGAAGTGGAGGCTAGTGTTTTTAAAATGATTTATAATATCTATTTTCGAAGTTAGTTATTTGAGAAGGTAGAATTAAGATATAATTATATTCAACACATTTTTGAATCTATGCAAGAACAATTACTAATGATTAAACAAAGTAAAACTATAGGAAAGACAAAGACATTTAAGTTCACAAGTTACTTGTGCTACCTTTTTTAGTAGAATATCACCCAATATTTGAGAATGAGAACAACAAGGTTGATATTGAGGTCTATAAGTTTGATGAGAAAACCCAAAAGAAATTAGAGACTCCAAGTCGAGTATATGAGTGGACACATAAGATGACGATGACTGGTAACAATAATAACTACAATAATTTTTTAGAATTCTTTTTGGAACCTATTCACCAAAAAATTATGAGCATTCTGATGCCTATATTTCTCATATCTTGTAAAGATTGCATTCAATTGGTTACTGGTTCTTCAGGATAAGTACATTGTGCTAAGGTTTTATGGTTTAGCGATTGAACCATGCAAACTTTCAATGCATGTTATAGAAATGCTTTTTGCACCAGAATATATATGATAGATGGAGATGAAAAATAAAAATCTTCAGTGGATGAAAAAAAATGATATTGTCTTTCTTGTCTTCCACAATTGGAGGCCTCACATTTGAGAGAAAGGCTTTCAAAGTGGCAAATGAATTGGTAAATTTTTTCAGCTTTGATTTTCTCAGTCACTAGAATTAGGATCCACTAAACATAACAAAAACAACATTTATTGCCAATGGGAATTATACAGGCAAATATCAACATCAGGAGATGGCATTGATAGAAAAGTTTAAAAACATGGATTTGTGGGATCAGCTTAAGAAAGAGATGGAGAAACATGTAACAAAAAATAATATTTCAATGCAAGAATTTTCATCCCAAATTATGAAATTTCATATATTAGAGTCACACAAATCAAATCCTATGACATATTTCAATTTCTACAAGAAAGCATCTCAATATTCTAAGAGTTCTATACCAAAAGAAATTAAAGAGGCATGCAGATCTAAATTATAATGTCAAACCAAAATGAATGCTTCTTGGGAAATGAGAACAAAATTGCGTAAACTAGAGACATCAACATCTTTTGAGGAAATTGAGGAGGATGAAATTTTTAATAATTATTGGAATAAAGAGCATCCATTTGTAGTATATCAATTTGGGCCTTATAGTGATAGTGATAGTCAAAGACATAAGGACTCTAACTCTGATGAAGATATTTAATATACCTAGGATCTTCGGTCAACCAAGTGTATTGTTAAACTTTAAATGAGTGGTTCTATTTAAAAAAATGTAGTAGAGGGGCAAATATGATACAAAAATGGGTTACTTATGTATAGGGCCCATTGGTGCAAGTGGTGAAGGGATTTGGAATCCAATTGTGATACTAAACCCACCCAAAAATGGAAGTAAACTAGTCATTGGACTCTTTGATAATATCAAAGATGATTCATATAGAAATGTTGGAAATATAAGAGGAGTAATTGAGAGGGGAGGGGTGAATAAATTACCACAAAAAAAAATCCCAAATCCCTTAGATGTCAATACAAATCAAAACCAAACTCTGTTTAAACTAAAAATACTGTTGTAACTCAGTTAGCACTGAATTACTTGGAAAACACTAAGAATTACTGTTACTTGGCAATCACTAAAATAAATCTCTTAATATTTTCAATGAGATTAACCACAACTAACTTAGTAGCATAATTAGAGACCAAATAACATGAACACATATGACACTAAGATTTAACATGGAAACCAAATTTGGGAAAAACCACCAGTTGTAACTAGTTACCATTTTTCACCCTTTTGAACTGATCCCTATTAGGAGCCAAACCTATTAAAGGTTACAAAACACACTATAAGGTGTGACCCTATTAAAGGATTTAATCACCCTATTAGGAGTGGTCTTGTTAGAGGTCTTTAGACACTTTAATCTAGAAATACTACATTGTTAGAAAATTTGGCAAATAGCTATTAAGCTAACTCTATTAAGAGATTTGGTACACTAATACAATTATTAGGGAGTAAAAATGATACATCCTAATTTTTGATGCAACTAAATTTCTAATTTCAAATCTTGCTTCTAGCTTGAATACTTGATCATCCTTAATCATATAATACTTTGCAACTCAGTCAACTTAGGATACTGTAATGCCCCACCTGAAGATCCTTGGAATAAGGATTCAATTCAAGCCAAGATATTTTTTTTACAAGTATGAATGCACATGTCAACATCTTATAGGAATCACAAATATTACAATAGAATAATTAACCACCATCTTGACAACCAATGAATCTCCAAACTCAACTACCCAAACTAACACACTCACAATAGGAAACATAAATCCAAAACGATAGCAATACCAAGAATCTAAGATCTACCAGAGCATGGTAATTTAAGTAAACCTAAATGGTACTAGATTCATCAAAAAATTGATCCTCAAAAACTAGTAGAGATGCCCCTATTTTTTGTAGGAGGACCACAGACTAACGAGTTTTCATGCGAAGATGTTCAACATGCCCCATGAGAAAGTGCATTTTGTGTGAGGATGTACACCATGTAGTGCGATGAAGTGCTTGACCAAATAGCCACACACCGAATACTAGTGTTGGGTTTTTCACAAGGAAGTGCTCTAGCACATGAAGAAACCCAACATGCCATGCGAGTTCTTGCATCCTCGCACAAGGACACATGATTTTGCACAAACTCCCAGAATAACAACCAAGGAACAAAAAGATAATAGATTCAAGGGATAACATTTCCCAAACCTGGGAGTACTGGATCCACATCTCAAGGCAAGGACACTCAAACAATAACTAACAGATAGAACCATAATCTAACCATCTAATAATCAATGAAGTTAAAGTACAAAAGGTAACATTGCAGTGTACTTAAAAAAACATTGCAATAGATGAAAACAACATGGCATGTGGAAAACAACAAAACTAAGCACATAGTTCCTTCCAACTATCGATAACATCATAAGACCATCATAGATCCTAGCCATCCCCTACACGTAATATCCCAAACTATCAACTAGATCACTAGTGTTATCTTATGAGGATGTCACAACTAAAATGTGCTAGAACATAAGATTAAGGAAATCTAACATGCTAACAATAAAGCATTACATAATCCAATAAGTCAACTACATCATCTATCATATGCTAAACATCATATGAATAGGAAATCTAACATGCTAAAACAATAAGCAATATATATGCTAACAAAGCAATTCACATAATCTAATCATATACCGAATATCATAATATAGAAATGCATCAAATAAACTAGCATAATCTAAACATGATATCCAAGCATCCCAATGAGAGTATAAATCACAAGAAAGCATACTCTAGAACCCAAAGTACCAAGTGAAAACATCCAACAATGGTCGCACTGGGATAATAGAACATCTTTATACACTGGTCCCTAGTAGTGATATAAGTAGCTATGTCTCCCAACCATATGGAACCCATAGGTCCACACCCTTCATGCTGATGGAGATAATGATCCAACCACAAACACACAAAAAGCACAACATCCAAGGCTAACACTCATGGCAAGCAGTATGATGAGTAAAACCAAGAAAAGACAATGCAAGTAGAATAGTTCCTAGTTAAACACTCAGTAGTCTACTAAGTAGGGGATGAAATTATGGAGATTCTCTTGGAATCAACAAGCCCAAGCTCAGATCATGCAAATACAACTCTCACAATGAAAAGGCTCTCACACATACATTTTATTATCTTAAGTTTTATTACCACTCACACATTTTATTTATTTATCACTTAATTAAAACTTCTATGCACCATCCCTTAGGAAATAGGCACTGGCATGAGGAAAAGAATCCCCCTCCATATGCTACCCTACCCTACCCATGCTCATCCTATGACAAGTTCTTGTGAACATGCATATTCCCAACCCAACTCCAATGGTCATAGTTTCTAGAAATACCATGAAAAGTCAAGACTCACAAGTCACTCAAAAAATGTATGCACACATACTCATGTGTGGTGCACCACCATCACAAAGATCATAACACAAGGACTGGATGAGAACACAATGCAAAATAACCCTCAACCAAAAACAAGTCGGGAGAATACACTCTACAAAAATCCCAAGAAATAGTAAAACCATACATCTTGAAATCACTCAGCTAGCCTCAATATGGGAGTATGGATTCTACACAAATCTCAATGATGCAACAAGATCAAAAATCATGGACACACTCAACTAGCTTCAATCTAGGAGTATGGATTCTACACAAATCTTAGAGTCCAAAAAATAACAACAAAGGTCTAAAAGAAACAATAACACTAGGTATAAAGTAACTCAACCAAACACAACATTGGGAGTATAGATGTAACATGCATCCTAATGCAAACACAAAAGAAAAATAATTATCTAACTAACATCCTATAGATAATCCAATTCCACAACCAATACCATGCCATGAAAACCCTAGAAAACTGGTGAGCACGTAAAATGAGGTAAGAACCCCAAAAAATTTGGAAAATTTCAAAATTAAAACCCATTTGACCTTTGGGTAAAAAAATACCAAAAATCCAAAAATAATTAAGTTTGAACATTGTATGCAAAAATGGTTAGCATAACAGTACAAAACCCCAAATCCTCATGCCAAAAAATAGGGAAATGCTCATTATCGACCAACTAGGTAGAACCAACAATCAGAAATGGAGGGGAACACTATTTCTTAGCCTCCTAACAAATGGCTACCAAAAAAAAAGTTGAAATGGAGTAAAAATAATAAAATGGGAGAGTCATACCTCATAGCCAAAAGGGAAAAAAAGAAATCTATACTAAAAAAAAAATGCCCATAGAAGTAGCTGAAAATTATGAAAATCCAAGCTCTCCCCAAGCTGGATCTAATGAGATTGATCTTGCGATGATCCAACACCTATAGCTCTCACAATGAAAAAAATAGTATATACTCATGAAGAGGATTTTGGGTTTTACTCTTCAACTTTCTAATTAAAAAGTGAAAAGTGAGGAATTAAATTCCTTTTTGGATATTTATTCACTTTTTGAGTGAATAATTGATTAGAGAAAATAACCAGCCAACCTAGTTAAACCCCGAATTGACCCAAATGAAAATAGACTATTCCTAGTAATAGGAATTAATCTATGTCAAAGCTACTAGAAATTAAAATAAATCAATTAAAATCCTAAAAACCCCAAAAAACAAAACTTTCCTTAACAACTTTCGCAATAATGTGAATCTCTAAATGAATAGACATGCTCACTAGTCTAATCACATAATGCAAATGAGTTTGGATTTAATAATCATCAAAAGAATTAATTAAAAAATTAAACTAAGGATACGTCAACCATACCGGGGTGACATTGGTAAAATATGAATGGTTGAATCACTAACTCCATGTGCCACTGCCAAGGATATAAATCTTGCACACTAAACAACACAATCAAGTGCAAATGCATATAATAGCATAGCCAAAGAAATAAATGCATTAAATCACCTTATTTAACCATTAATATAATTATACTAAAATAATTCATTTACATCACTCATGTTCACATAAAGCATAATGACACATGAATGAAGTAAATAACCATAGCATTAAATTTATCACATAACATAATTAGAGATATGTCCAAATACCCAATAATCAGATATCATCATAAAACACATTGTCATCTCAAAATGGCATCGTCATGCAATATGATCAACTAAACAACATAGTAGTCTAACACCTATGATACTGAAATCAAAGTATAACATCTGACCCTCAGGTCATCTCAAATGTGAACCATATCATGAGAAACAATTATCTCTCGAATCAAAATATAGGAAGGTAAATATCCACAACACATAACCAAAGAATCCAACATGGAAAATCTATTTATAATTATTTAAGCATTTAATAATGGTTTTTTAAACATGGAAAGGCACTTAAAATATATAAGTGAACACAGTCATAAACATGACTAACCACTACTACAAGAACCTAGTCCAATGTAACACAATTATAGTACATAGTGCAATCTCTGCACACATTTTAGGGTAATCATAGAATAACATCATGATACCACATCAATATTGGTAAGCATTGGAACAAACCTTAGTGAACCATAAATCACATCATAATCTCATAAATTAACCAAAGCATAATCAAAGCAACTGATACAGAACATAAATCCAATCACCTCAATGGTGGAGACCACTCATGGTCTAAATAATCATTCCTTCTTAAGGAGAGATCAAAAAGGTTTCATCCATTGGGATGAATTATAAAAGTTAAATTGGAGAGGCACTACATCAACCCCCCCCCAAATACTAGGCTTACTCTTAGAAGCCTACAATCTAAGAATAGAAACCAAGCACACCAAGTGTAAAAATCAAAACTGAGCAATCAGAATGACTCACCGAATTCTCAACAAGTCCTACCAAATCACTCCAACATTCTCAATCCATCACATCAAACCCAAAAAGGTAAACCACAAGAGAAAAGGTGTCACACTGACACAAGGTCCTCCAACAACAAACCTTCTATGCACTAGGAAAAACCCATCTAGCCATAAAGTCAACAATACAAGGTAAGGGAAAAGCCATTGTACCTTGTCCATAGCTGTCCAACTTCAACATGCACATACCAAGTGACCACAAAACTAGGTCAAAACACTATGTGTGGAAAAATCTGATTACATCACTAGATAATTGTATTTAATCATCTCTTAGGACATTACTGATTAAATATTTATTATTTAATTAATTAATCGTCATCCCCTAGTTAATGAATTAATTTAATTAATTATAATCCAATTGATAAAATCAAATGATAACCCAAAATCAACTTATCAATTAAATATCTATTCCTCTATTAAATTAAATAAATTCTCAAATAAATTTAATTTAATCCCATATCCCCATTTTATCAAATAGATCATTTAATAAAATATCTAAACCCCTAAAACATCCCTGAATCCTATCTTTATCCCTAATCCAACCCATCCACCCATACTAACCTCACTTAGCCAACTAACTAACCCATCCCATCAAAGCTAAGCCACTTACCCCCAACTCCCTTTCTAAGCTAAGCCTAATCCCCCTCCTAAACATGTGCACAACTTTAAGCAAGGGTTAAGACTTGCTAACCCAAGCCAAAGTCAACAATCTCATCCTCACCCTCACCCTCAAACATTTATAGCTCTTACACAAGAATTAAAGTTCTTACAAAGCATTTACAAACATTTATGAAGCCCTTATATCTTGAGCCTCCTTTTTTGACTATTCATCTTGCCCCTTCTCTTCATCCAATCACCCTGTAACATATGTCACCTCATGAATGGCTCTAAGCTAGCACAATCCATGTGATTCCTTTTAGGACATCCTAGCTCTCTATAAGCTTCTCCCAATGCTTGCATCTTGACCATTCATCCCTCTACCCCTTAGCCTATAAATGGCATCCTCTCCGTCCACAAATATAATCCATTTTTCATGCAAACTTATAATACTCCACTAACTACTCCATCATAGCCATTTTAGACCATCATAATGTTCAAATCCATCCATACCTCCATTGTTGAAACCCTCACCCATTCATACACTTGATAATCTAGCCATCCATTGGAAGCTTGACAACATCATGAGAACATACCTCCATCCATCAGGGACATATCCACATCATCAAAAGATAATACCATAAGGAGCCTACCATTCTTGGTTTTCCTTCTTTTTTCTAATAATCTTGTCCTATCATAAGTGTTAACTATTTAGATTTGTATATTCTTTCATTATTAGTTAGTATTCCTTTACTACATTAACTAGATTAGGTGATACATTTTGGCACACCTGGTGGAAACCTGCATTCGAGTCACCATAATCATGCTCTTTTGTTTATTTTGTTAAACTAATCCACCTAATAGTTTGTGCTTATTTGTGAAGATAGGTTGTGTTTTTAACATTTTTGGAGGCACCAAGGTCTATTATCAATAATCATGCTCCTGGCCATGAGAGAAAATTCCAACTTAAACCACTTTTTCTCACCTCTTGTTTGCAATCCCATGAATGCCAAATAGCAAACCTGTGGCTATGAGATCATGAACCCACGGCCCCAAGATCACAACCTAAACTCATGAGAATGCGAACCCACAAAGTCAGGATCACTCTCTACTCCAAACCTACCATCCTGTGCTACTATAAATATCCCCCACATCCTTGCCGACCCTATTCCCATAGGAACACCATTTTTTACCAGCATGATTGTTGGAAAAGACCTGTGAGAATGCTTAGCCTAGTTAGTCAACCCTAGTACTCCACTTTTTCCCTCCTTAGTCAACCTATCAACCCATCTATTTGTGAGAATTCTTCTCCAAAAACTTGCGGGATCACTATTTCATGAGATCACTCTATTACTTTCTTCCTGTGGACCATTTTTCTATAGTTTCACTAGTTCTCTATACTACAATCTTTCCACCTCTCAACTGCATTTCCTCACTATAGGATCACTATTAAAACTTATGGGATCTCTATTTTACTTGTAGAATCATTGTTTATTTATGAAATCACTTTTTTCCTCATGGGATTGTTATTTATTTTTTATTTTTGGAGATTTTTGTTTGACTAATCAAACAGGTTCTTTGTAGCATTGTAGATTAGAGCATCTTGAAAAACCTAACCATGTTTTTTGTAGGCTTCTCTTAGAATGAACTTGCATGTTTAAACAAATCTTTTATTGAATGAATCTCACTTGCTCAATCTTGAATGCCAACTAAAATCAAGTTTTTTTCATTAGAATGCATGATTAAAGCAACAAACCCAATCTCACATACCAAGGATCTAATAATCATTTCTATATCTCACACTCCAACTTTGCGGCTTAAAAAGAACTCACTCAATCTTGAATCAATAAATAAATTGACTTGTTAACTCATTCCTTATCAAATTTCTCATGTTGACGATGCTTGAATTTCTTATGTTAACAAATTCTCAATTTTCATTATGTTGATGGTGCTCTCAAGTTGGAAAGAACCTTGTATGACATAAATATTAATCATAGATTACAAAATCTAAATCATCAATTGGAAAAAAACCAATTGTCTATTAAACCCAAGATCACTTATGTGGTTTTGTTTTACACTTTTTAGGAGGCCTTCTTGGGGATTTCATCACCCCTCAAGACAATGTCAACTCTAGCATTATGGTGAAGTATAAATATCAGGAGGTGAATCGAAAGACACCTCTCTTGGAATCATAATGTTTTCACTCTTGGCTAAGCCTCGAAGAACTGTATACCTTTGGGAAGTGAAGCTGGAGATTTGGGTTACCATCTCCTCTTGGCTATGTGACATCATTTTCTTTCATCTACAAAATTGGGCCTCGCATACCTTGCATATATTAAGGACATCTCTAGCTAAGCTTGTATATCCTACTCAACACCTTATAGAATTATTGATGTGTTTGACATGCTTGAGTGTTTTTAACTAAAGAGATCACTTATATGTCCTTTGAGATGGTTATTAGCAAGTCCATTCACAACGCCCCTAGGTCTAGTTCACTCCATCCATTGGTCAATCATTCAACCCAAATGAAAGGCATACTTAGTGTAGTCACTACCTCATTAGAGATTCATCCAAAACTTCACAAAACATTATCATCCTAATCACATCCTTTCTTAAGTCATCGTATATCTTCCATCAATTAATTCCCCACCCCATTTCCATATCCTCAGAGTCAGTCTTTCCTCCTATAACGATCTTAATCCAAATCCAAATTTGATCCCACATACTTATCCTAATATACAATTTTTGTATTCCTCTATATTCATTCTTCATCCCCCAAAGATAATGTCACAATCCTATGATGATGAGTTTGGTAATCCCACCTTTTCTCCCACTCCATCCTACTCTAATGATGATGAAGATCTAGTTAACTATGATGGGTATATTCAAAGCCTTAGAGATATTGCTCGCAACATTCTCTAAAATCCAAACATTCCTCCAAACTACTCCATCATTCCTTCGTGCATACCCACTAGTAATCCTTACCATACCTTTGACAAGGGAAATCCATTATTATCCTCATCCTCACCTCCTTCTTATATTATGCCCTCATATTCATCTTATACATTAGTCATACCTCCATCTTCCTCCACCTTCATATTTCAGTCTCCACCATTTCTAAACAACTCTAGTAGCTACATCCCTAGTTCAAATACTTCAACCAATCCTATCCATACAATGCATCACCCTAATTCCCTTACTCTTCCCAGTTCAACACACACATCTCCAAGGAATTTTACAAGGAAACCCAAACAAAATCCATCTCCCACAACCATCACTCCTCTTACATCATCCTCTCACTACCATCCCTATCTCATCCACCCCACTTATCGAACCCCTTACATCTCCTACCTTCCATCCATCAAATCCCATTCACATATCATCCTCCTAACATTGCCCAAATCCCATATAATGAACCTAATGAGTCCCTCCCCTATCAACTCATCCCCATTCATGAATCTCCCACCTATCCATCTACCTCACTTAAAAAAACCATTCATACTTCTCCTACCATACAATCCACTCCCATCCATTCCTATCAAGATTTTGTCCAAAATCATGTTGAACTATCCCATGAAACAAAAGAAGAACCCACCATCCCACTTATTCCCCTACATGATCCACTTTTACCATTCACCCCATCTAAAGAGCCATCACTATCCCCTCCATATCTGAATTCTACCATCATACCTAATCCATTTCAAGATCCATTCCCATCAACCCACCCAAATCAAGATCCTATCCTTTCATCCCCTTTTCTTCATGATCATACATCTCCTATAATCCATGATAATAGATCCAAGGAAGAGGATGCAACTATCATATCCAAAGCTTTGACTCCTTCAACTAGTAATGGACTCACATCTTGTGTTCCAAATAATGAACATCATATTGAAGAAAGAAATAAAAGTGTATCTCTAGATGTTGGTATCCCCTCTATCCTTTCATGGTCACAAGTCCTTCCATCTCCACCCCAAAGTTCCCATCCAACATATTCCACATCTATTCTAAGCCCTTACCCCACTCCTTATTTCCAACCCTCCATTTTGGGTCTGTATATCCCTTATCTAAATCCCCCACCCTTTTCATCCATTTTGAGTCCTTATATACCTAATATGAATCCTTTCTCTCCTCCATCTATTTTGGGACTTACTCGTTCCTCATTTCCATCTATTTTAGGCCCATATACTTCATTTCCTCCATCAATTTTGGGAAATTATACACCTCCATATCTAGTATTCCAATCCATCATTCCATTCCCTGAAAACCACCAACTAGATCATCAAAGGCACTCATCCTTGAATCCCTTCCAACCTTCAAAACCTATCACTCCATCCACAATCGCTCCATATGCTCTATGCTCTTTTTCTCATACCAAAACTAATAGAACCAAATTGGATGCCAAAATAAAAAAGCATAAATCCAAAAAGCCACAGAAATCCAAGTTTCAACAGGTTCCTTCTAAAATACATGTTCTAAACAAGAAAATTTTAATCCCAATCAAAGAAAAAGTCAAGAGGCCACAAAGGCCCAAGCTACAAAAGTAAAAAATCACACAACTACATAGGATGCTCATAAAAGACATGTGTCTCAAAGAAAAATCTCAAATGACATCCATTCTCACTACTCAAAAAGCCTCATCCATTCATACTTTATCCAAATCCCCATATATACATTCTTTACACCCCCCCCCCCCCCCCCCCCCACCAATCCACTTTTGGTCCCTCTACTTCTTGTCCTAAAATTCTAGTCCCCCATCTTCCAACTTTACTTTTAGTACTTATGTTTCTCCTGCTTTTTTTTCTCCTTAACCTCATTGGAAAACATCTTTCTTGGTACTTCATCACTTTTTAGGGTGTGTGCCAATGATGATCTTTCCATTTTCCTCATCCATTTACCCACAAGCCTTATGTCTTTCGATCCCTTATCTACCAACTCCCACCCACCATTCCACTTATATAATCCAATCCTTTTCCACTCCCTACCTTTCCACCAACATTTATGAGTGAAAATTCATCGAAAAACTCAAACAAAAAAAATCCCAAAAAAGTAAAAAAGAAAAAAGAAAAAAAATGTCCACTAGTGAAAACTTGGCAAATCAAGTGCCTTTAACAAGTGCCATGATGAAAACATGGCAAACAAGCGTCATGCATAATCCCTCCATCCAAATGCTCTGCACACTTGGGGGCACTTTCCATCACCCACCATACCACACACATCTTATCCATTTCACCTACCATCCTCCTTTGGATCTTGATAAAAATAAAATCCATCAGAAAATACATGATTTTGGTCATGATTTTTGACATCCATATCCCCTAAAATTTTGCATCCACCTATCCTTTATCCATCCATTTTTTCATACATATACACCCTCCATCAAACCTCATCCACTGACCATAATTATCCCCTATCTTCCCTGCTTTTTCACCTTTCCCATCCTAGCTTCCATCTATCTCCCTTATCCTCTTATAATCCAACCCTCTATCCTATCGTACCCCCTGTAAAACCTCCTCACATATAACATATAACTGGGGGCAATATATTCCTTGGAGATCATGTCATTTCCATCTTTCCATCCCCCCATTCTAGCCCTATTTTTATCTTGTCATCCGAAAACTAGTTATCCCCTTTTCTTCTATCCTTGCACTTCTCACCATCTCTCCACCTTTCCATGGCCTGGAACATCTCTTGTCATTGGTATCTATCTCTGATCCATTCATATCCTCATGCTCCTAGAAATATACCATCAATTACACCATTCCCTTGCACATCTTTTTAACTCATCCATTCACCTTCTTAATCACTTGCCCATCCTTGTTGCATGCCTTGGTCACACCCCAATCATCATCATTGTGATACATCTTTCTCACTCCTTGTCTACAAGAATATCATTCCCTTATCCACATCACCCTATCCACCCTTAAACCTACTATCTTGTCATCCTAAGCTTTTTACTCACTATCTCCTCATCCTGAGCTTTCACCCACTATCACCTCATCTTGAGTCTTTTATCCACTATCTTCCCATCCCAAGCTTTGCATTCCCTCTATCTCCTTATCTGATGCTATCCTGCTATCTTCTCATCATAAGATTTTCATCCACCATCTCCTCATCTTGAGATTTTATCCACTATCATCTCATATTGAGTTTTTTATCCACTATCTTCCCATCCCAAGCTTTTCATTCCTGCTATCTCCTTATCCTACACTTTATCTATTACCTTCTCATCCCAATCTTTTCATCTACTAACTTGAGCTTTCATTTGCTATCACCTCATCTTGAGATTTTTATCCCCTATCTTCCCATCCCAAGCTTTTCATCCCCTCTATCTCCTTATCCTAAGCTTTCCCTCTATCTCCTCTTCCTGATCTTTTTATCCATTGTCTCCTCATCTTTATCTTTCCTACTAGTATCCTATCATGCTAAGATTTTTGTATAGTGATCCTTTGTAAATACTTTGGTCTACTAGTTGTATATTCCTTATGCATTAGTCATTAGTTTGCTACCATTGTATATCTCTCATCTCTTCATGTCAGTTCATACTTGATCATAAATTGCAATTATCTTGGTTAGATTATCTAGTGCATCCTCATTTGAGATCCCTTGTCATCAAAATGTTGTCCTAAAATGTTATGCTTGCCTGAATCATCCTAGTCCTTGATATTACTAATAGATCCTTATAGGATACATTCTTCCTCTCATTTGATCTTGGTTTGTTAGTATCCAATCCTACTAATCTCTTTGGAAAACGGTTAAATTTTTCATTGATTTACATTTTGTTTTAATTTTTTTTTTTTTTTAGGATTTTAAGTTTGGTTCTTAAAAATATCTATTCCAAGTTATTTCAGTTGTTCACTCCTCAAGGTCACCATGGTCATTTATATCATGGTGTGCTACAAATTGGGAAATTTAAGAGCAAGGTTTTGATCAAGTAACTTTCATCTTCTTTTTCTACTTGTGAGTCATTCATATATGACCCTTGAATATTACAAACATGTTATCACTTGTGATTACATGGTGCACTTGGGAAATATCATTTTCTTATGGGTTAACCAATATCATTTGCACTCTGATTCCTCCAAGATTCATGTGTGATGCTAGGGCAATCCTTGCATGTTTGTTTCATGTCATTCCTATGAAATATTAGTGTAAATGCCTTGATGTTCTTAGTAACCTTGGCATATCTCCAATATTGCTATATCAAAATAAGTGCTCAACTACATGGTTGTGCTCCCCTTTGGAACACCCCTATTCTCAAGCTTTAATGGATTGCTTCACACTCCCATCCTATCCAAGCATCCCATCCTATCAAAACATCCCATCCTATCAAAGAATAATCATATCTAAGCATCCCATCATATCCAAGAATCCCATCCTATCCAAGCATCCCATCCTATCAAAACATCACATCCTATCAAAGCATCCCATCCAATAAATCCTACCATCATGATCTAGCCAATCTATTAATCACATGGCATCTAATCTTGCATTAATCATAATCATAGCTCTTACATCAATCATAATCATAGCTCCTACATCAATCATAATTATAGCTCATGCATCTCATCGTAATCTTAGTCATCACCAATCATAATCCTAGAATCATAATCTCCCCAACCTTACCATCTTCCAAATCATGTCTGTTGGTTCAATTTAAAACAACCAATCACCCTCCCCCCTCCCCCTATAATCAGTGTTCTTAGCCCTCACTTATCCTTGTGCACAAGGTTTTCCTTTGTATCAGTCTCCCATACTGATAGTATGAGCTTCCTTTAACCCCCTCTCTTAGCCACTCTTAGTCCTACTACTCACCTAGATTCTTGTACTTTTCAAGAAGCTGTTGGGCCTTGCCTTCTCTCCCTACCACCTTCTTGATGGGGCATCACACAGTCCATTCTCTCCTCTTCTACTCAAAATTGTAGCAACGATGTTGCTTCAAAAAGTCTTCTTCATATCATTTATATTTGAACTTCTTTGAAATATTGTTATTTTCAACACTATGTCAAAGAGGGGCAAAATGTAGACACCTAAATCTAATTACATTACTAGGTAATCCTATTTAGTCATCTCCTAGGACATTACTAATTAAATATTTATTATTTAATTAATTAATCATCATCCCCTACTTAATTAATTAATTAAATTAATTATAGTGTAAATGATAATCCAAAATCAACTGATCAATTAAATCCCTATTCCTAAATTAAATTAAATAAATTCTTGAATATATTAAATTTAATCCCATATACCCATTTTATCAAATAGATCATTTAATAAAATATTTAAACCCCTAAAACATCCCTAAAGCCTACCTTTATTGAAGGAAACTCAGGTGCAGAAATAGCTTCCTACACTAATCTCTTAAGAGAAGTATGGTGCAAATCCTATTAAAATATTTTACATTTACAGATTCAATATCATGTAAACAATAATATTTCAGCCAAGCAAGCATAAAGAAAATAGACAGAGAAAGAAACACATAACACAAAGATTTTTTGGTGGGGAAAAACCTTTCAGTAAAACAACCCCACCTCTCTAGAACCTGCACAATGTATTATCTTCAACACAAGGTTACAATACACTTGCAATGCAAGTTCAATAGCGACAATAGAAGACTCCAGTAGCAACTCACAGTACCAACAATACACTTTTTTGCATACTCCTCTTCGCAACCCTAAAAATGCTTATAACATGCACTTCACTTTTAGGGTTACTCCCAAAGTTAATTGTATTAGGGTTTTACCATTCTCTGAGAAAATAGGAACTTGAACCCCACTATTGGGGTAGAGTGTACAGTACTCAAATTTATCATTTGCCACATGTCTTCACCTATCAATGAATCTTCCTGACATAGCTCTTACATGTCATAGGAATCCATCATAACTATTTTAGCAATGATCTCCTTATACACAATTCAAGATGCCAACACATCAACATTATTTGCAAGAAATACGTTTTACAAAACAAATAATAAGAATATGAATTATCCAAGGTTGAGACACCTTATTCCTAATATTCTCCCACTTGTTGAACACCTTGTAAGAGCAATAGGAGCATAATAGGAACTAACTGCTATAGGCCAAAAGGCCCATAGACTCTGAACACCATCTGAACTTCTCAGTGCCCACTTTTTTTGTTAATACATCTGCAACATTCTTCACAGTATTTACCTTCTCCAAATGTACCTTTCCATCTTCCACCATATCTCTCACAGAGTGAAACTGCACATCAATCTGCTTTGTTCTAGCATGGAAAGTTGGATTCTTTGCAAGGCAAATAGTGCTCTAACTGTCACACCAAATAGTAATCTGTTCTGCATCAACACCAACATCAGAACACAATCTCTTAATCCAAATGGCTTCCTTACAAGCATGAGTAGCAGCCATGTACTCAACTTCTGTAGTGGATAAAGAAACCACAGGTTATCGCTTGCTCATCCAACTGATGGCACCACCAAACATAAAGAACACATAAGCACTGGTGGATCTCCTGCGGTCAATATCACCTGCCCAATTTGAATCAAAAAACCCACAAATACAAACTGAATGTGTAAATCTAGAAGAATTACCATGATAACATATGGAGTAATCTGATGTACCCCTCAAATATCTGAATACTCGCTTAACTGCATCCCAATGTACCCATCTAGGATTAGCCATAAACTGACTCAGGACTCCCACTACTTGGGCAATGTTTGGTCTAGTACAAACCATAGCATACCTAAGAATACCAACTACACTAGCATAAGGTACTCTACTCATGTCCTCCACCTCACTAGGAGATTTTGGACAATCATCTACAGATAAATTTGTTCCCATAGAAATAGGAACACATAGTGGTCTACAATCTGCCATGCTGAACCTATCCAACACAAAATTCACATACTTACTCTAACTCAACCAAAGTTTTATGTTAGACCTGTCTCTACTAATTTCCATACCCAAGATGTACATAGCTGCCCCAAGATCTTTCATCTCAAACTGTGCTGACAACTAAGATTTAAAATTAGAAATCATAACCTTACCCTTTCCAAACAACAACATATCATAAACATATAATGCAACAATAAGAAAGTGATCATTTTCAACTCTGAAATAAACACAATGATCGAATTTCCATCTTACAAATCCAATTGACAACACAAAGGCATCAAACTTAAGGTACCACATCCTAGGAGATTGCTTCAAACCATATAGAGATTTCTTTAATCTGCATACAAAGGATTCTTTACCTTTAACAATGTATTTCTCAGGCTATGACATATAAATCTCTTCCTCCAAATCACCATGAAGGAAAGCTATCTTCACATCCATCTGTTCTATCTCTAAATCATATGATTTAGCAAGAGATAACATAAATCTAATGGATGTCAACTTTGCAATAGGAGAGAATATTTCACCATAATCTATTCCCTCTACCTATGAATACCCCTTTGCAACCAATCTAGCTTTGTACCTTTCAACACTGTCATCTACACAGAATTTCTTCTTGAACACCCATTTACAGCCAACAAATATTCTCCCTTTAGGCAAAGGTACAAGGTCAAAATTTTTTTTTTTCTCTAATGAAGCCATCTCATCATCCATAGCCTCAATCCAGGAACTTGCATCTTCCATGCCAAAAGCCTCTTTCATAGATCTAGGCTCATTAGTGTTAGTAATCAAAGAAAAAGCACAACTAGAATCTAACATAGAATAACCAAACCTTTCTGGTTGCTTTCTTTCTCTTGTGGATCTCCTCAAGGGCTACAATTGAGGTTGTTCTTCCTCTTCTTCTGAACTATCAAAGTTGCTAGAGCTCTCATCATCATTAGACCCAACATGATCTCTCTATTCAGTCTTCTCAGGGGTAGGAGGCAACTGAACAACATCTTTTTCCTTTTCCTTTTCATCTAGTTGTAGCACAATAGGAGAAGATGTTAGCTCTCTAAAAATAATATTTCTACTATAAAACACCTTACTAGTCACATGATCCCAAAGCTTGTATCCTTTCATGCCAGCACTGTACCAGATGAAAATACATTTAACAACTTTTTTTTCCAACTTAGATCTTTTCTCCTTTGGAACATGTGCATAAGCTTCACAACCAAAAACATGAAGATTTCTAATTGAAGGCTTCTTACCAGACCACACCTCCATGGGTGTCTTACCAACAAGGGTTGATGTAGGAGATCTGTTAACAAGATAGCAGGTAGTGGCCATAGCTTAGGCCCAAAACCTTTGTTCTAAACCAGCTCCACTAAGCATACTCCTAGCCTTCTCCATCAGTGTCCTGTTCATTCTCTCCGCAACTCCATTTTTCTCTGGGGAATAAGGAGTTGTCTTATGCCTCTCAATACCTTGTTCATTATAGAATTGTTCAAACTCTACTGAGAAAAACTCACCACCATTGTCAGTTCTCACACACTTAATCTTCTTACTAGTCTAATTCTCTACAAGGGCTTTAAATTCCTTGAATTGACTAAAGACTTGTGTCTTATTTTTAAGGAAATAAATCCATGTCCTTCTACTGTAATCATCTATGAAAGATACAAAAAATATAGACTTGGAGATTGAAGGAACTTTTATAGGACCAAATACATTAGAATGAATAAGATCCAAAACATCAGAAGATTTGTGAGAACTAGAGTAAAACTGAACATGATTTTTTTTACCATAGACAAAGTGTTTACAAAAGTCAAACTCAAGATTGCAATCATTTAACCCCTCAACAAGATTATTATTTTTCAAGGTTCTGAGACCCTTTTCACCAATGTGACCAAATCTCAAATTCCATAACATTGTCTTTTCTGCAGGAAGCTTATCTTCCAAAATGTTTGCATTGCCATCGGAACCAATAACCACAATATTCTTCATTCCTCATTTAGATGGTGAGGATGAAGAACTATTACATAGAGGAATACATGCATCTAGCTGAAATAAGGTACCTCTCCTAGTACCCCTTGCAAGCACTATTGATCCTCTCATCATCTTGCATCCTTCTTTCAAAAAAACCACTTTCACACCTACATCATTCAGCATACTTAAAAATAATAGGTTTCGTGCCAAACTTGGAATGTGCATAACTCCATTGATTCCCTTTACTCATCCATCAGGAAATTTGATAGTGACCATTCCGCATCCAACTATCTTTAGGTGAGAATCATCACCCAAGTACACCTTTCCACCATTGAACTCTTCATAATTTGAGAGCCAATTTCGATATGAGGTCATATGAAAAGATGCACCTGAGTCAACCAATGACACATCATTAGATGCATGGGCAGCCAAAGCTATGATGAATGCATCGCCATCTTCTTGAGATCTTTCTAAAGCTAAATCTAAACCTTTCTTCTTCTTCTTCTTCGGCTCTTTGCAATCTTTACGAAAGTGCGCAGGTTTATCATAGTTCCAACATTTTGTCTTGGACTTATTGGAAGTCTTGACTTCCCATGGGATTGGGATCTACCCTTATTGTTAGACTTATTATCATTTTTCTTCCCTCTTTCCGTGGATCTCCCACAAATAGCAAGGGCTTCTTTTTCCAAAATGGAAGCCTTTCTCTGCATCTCCTCTGATAGTAGCAAAGACACCACATCATCCATTTTGAAAGTGACTAACGTGCTTTCGAGAGCCATCACAAGATGGTCCCATGAATTTGGTAAAGAACACAAATGTGTGTAGCAATGATCCTCCTCCTCTAACTTAACACTAGCTGATGTCAACTGTGTAGCTAGTAGATTAAATGCATTTAAATGATCCGTTAAGGATCCACCTTCCTCCATTCGTAGAGAGTACAACTTCTTCCTTAGGAAAAACTTGTTCACCAAAGATTTGACCTAATACATGGCCCCAAATCTTTCCCACAAACTATATATGGTTTTCTCATCTAGAAAATTCAGAAGAACTGCATCGGTTAAATAAAGTCTTATGAGACCCTTAGCTTTACGGTCTTTGATATCCCAATCTACTTGAGCTACAGTTGCTGGTCTTGTAGTATTTGAAGTTGTTTCCCATAGGTCACGATCTTCCAACATGTCTTCTATCTTGAGTTTCCACAACTCAAAATTAGTGACATTAAATTTCTCCACCTTCATTCTTCAATTTTGTATATGCTTTCATTATTATTTAGTATTCCTTTATTACACTAACTAGATTAGGTGATACACTATGCACTTCCAACAAGAATAGGAATCATGTGGAATAACCATCCCAAAATTCCCAAGAATACCATCATGTCACACATGAGCATCCTTGAACCCATGTAAACTCACCCTTTGAACAAAGTGGATGATAGTTTACCAAAAAAATTACACACTCGAAAAGGATACTCACTATTACTAACCACCTAGTGTAGGAGCACATAGTCTCTATAGTACAAAAGCTCAATTATTATAGGGAACTCCCAACCAAACAAGGTATATAACCTTTCCATAAGGTTACAAAGAATTCAATAGTGGAAAGAACCATGTAGTGTATACATACCAACTCACAAGATGGTAACATATGTCCAACAATACCATGTCCCTCCAGCACCATGCTAGGAATACCACACACAACCTACCACTAAACTTAATCTCCAGTCTCAAGTCAACGGTCAATGATAAAACTAGATTGAGACAATCCCCTTGAAGAAACAAGCTTAGGGAGAAAGAAAGTATAGAATATTAGGACTGAGAGGGAGTCTCTCTCAACCTCTACACTAAATCAGCCCAAGATGAGTTAGGGAAAATTCAGCAATTCCACCAACCACCAACATACTCAAATGACACTAACTAGGCTAATGGCATAACCATGCTAGCCTACTTTCTCAAGAGAGAAAAGAGTACATAGATGCATCAAACTCAACTTCCAAAAGGAATGCTCACAAACCACACTTCACCTCACAAGGGTGGGTCAGTGCTATAACAACCACACAAACCCAAGCACCAATCCCAAAAAGTACCTAGTAGATTATGAAGATTTGTTAACACTTCCCTAAGAAACATGAAGGGTTGAACTTCTCCAATGGCCATAAATGTGATGTGTCATGATTGAATTGGCCTTTACTCGACAAAGGGTACTTAGAACATCGATCTACACCTTTAGAAGTGTGAATGAGTTGCTTATTATTCCCCAGGAAAATTTTTGCATTAGAACTATCTCACACAAAGTTTCTTATCAAACCAAGTAAGAAACTACAATGAACCAGCTGAGAAAGTACATGATCACCAATTTGTGGCATGAAATTTCAAATTAGCACAAAATTTGCCTTCACTTTGAAGGCCATAACTTTCATGTCCAAACTTGGATTGACTCTATTCAAAAAGTGTTAGAGATATATCAACAAGGCCTAAAACATGATGAATCTTAGAGAGTCCTAAAAACTAAGAGTTTTAATCACCACTTGAGATAAAACATCATAGGCAACTCAGACTATCTCCATTGCCAAGACAAGCAATGGACAAAACATCCTAAGTAACCAAAGAGCACACAAAGGAAAAATGACATAAGAAATGAAAAGAAAGGTAATTATTACATTGAAACAATCATTACTTCTCTTTCATAATTTCATTAATTAATCATAACATAAACATTAATGCACAATGAAATTGAAAGTTTTTCAAAGCAAGGGTTCAAGAGTGACTTTCCATATAACAAGTGCATATCTTTTCAATTTCTTTCCTAAACAACATTAAGTTTAATCACCATTTAAACCATCAAATTAAATTAAAAACTTTATCTCTATCACAAACACACTACTATTTTCTCTATTGTATTATCCCTTGTACATACGAACAAAGGTTCAAGATGAACATGGTAGAGTCACAACACACAACTGAGTAGTAATTAAAACACATTCAGAATAGTCATCATGAACCAAAACAAAAAGCCCATATGAGGACTTGTCAAACTTCAATAGTAAATCATAAAAGAGATAATTTCAACAATAGTTCTAGTGTGACAATACCCACAAGGAGAGTGATAGATAAAATTTGATGACTATTCCAAGAGAGGAAAATACTAAAAACCAATGCTAGCCCAAAAACATGAGGAAAGTATCTCCAAAAAAATAAAATAAGGCATCAATCAAATCACATTACATGTGATGATGGAGAACAATCACATAAGATTGATAAATCACCACACTCACACACATCAAGCAGTATACCATCAATAACCCCATGTATATGTAAACAACAATAATTTCCATGCAATGCAACATTTAGATATTTGTTAATTTAATACAATTTAGATAAGATTTTGAAGCAAGTTAGATTGGGGAAATAAGTCACTAACCCAAAGGATAAAATGAAAATCCTACTTCCTTGCAATGATTCACAATAAGCACTCATTTTCTCAATGAAAGGAACCATTTCATCACTATAATGACATAACACATAATCACAAATAAGATTCATTTATTTACTTATAATTAGGAGAAAATAGGGAGATAATGCACCTTACTCCACAAGGAGAAGAAAGGAGGCACTCAAGCCAATGCATGGATTCCAATTAGTTGTTCCATCCAAAAGGGGTCACACAAGCAACCAACCAAACTAGGCACATTAATTCTACCTACAAAACTAGGAAGACTCACTATACCAAAGCAACAAGCATCATGAGCTCTCACCAAGACTCTCACACTCACACAGAATAGTAACAACCATATGGGCAACATATATGTAGAGATCCCAATGTTTGAACATGGGCTCTGATACTAGATGTAATGCCTCACCTAGAGATCCTTGGAACAAGGATTCTATTCAAGCCAAGACTTGTTTTTTTAAAAGAATGAATGCACATGTCAACATCATATAGGGATCACAAAAATTGTAGTAGAAGACTTAACCACCATACTGACAATCAACGAATCTCCAAACACCACTACCCAAACTGACACTCTCACAACAGGAAACAAAGTCCAAAATGACAACAATACAAAGAATCTAAGATCTGTTAGAGCATGGTAATTTAAGTAAACCCAAAGGGTACTAGATTCACCAAAAATTGATCCCCATAAACTAATAGAGATGCCCCCTATTTTCCACACAAGTACCACAAACTTACAAGTTTTCGTGTGAAGATGTGCAACATGCCTCACAAGAAAGTGCATTCTGCATGAGGATGTGCACCATGTGGTGGGAGGAAGTGCTTGGCCAAACAACCCAAGTACCCAACACTGGTGATGAGATCCAATTATAACCTATTTAATGCCCTATTTTAATCCATTTCATGCACTTTCCCACTCACTTTCCTATTAGATTTCCATTCCATTTCATCTCATTATTACCATTTTTAAGTTACATATGGTTTAATATAAATAAGCAGTATTTAATATTGTTCTAGGATTAAAATATAGAAAATGCATTAATTGATTTCTTTTACTAATCTTTACTACTAGAACATGTTGATTCGTCATTGTAGATCTTACTACTATTTAACAAACCTCCTGTCACCTATCAGTTGGGACTACAACTTCTTGTTCCTTGCCTGCCACCTGTCAGTTAGGACTGCAACTTTCTCTCACCTGTTAGTGGTACTACAACTTCCTATTGCCTTCTTATTGCTTGTCAATTAGGACTACAACTTCCCATCACCTGCTAGATGGGACTATAACTTCCTGTTGCATTTGGACATGAACTATTATTCTTCCAAAATAAAATTTCTACTTTTGTAATCTCATACTATTTGGACACATGCATTAGAATCTATATGGAGTTTAAATTGATTAATATCTACCTTCTTTTCCATCATACAATGACCTCCAGCCATACAAGGGAAATAATAGCAAATAACCAAGGCAAAATTTTGTTGCATATATCCACGTGGGAAACTTTATTAGTATTTAGTTTCCTATTTTTATGTGCAGTTATAAATGTAATTCATGTGGCATTGTTTTGTTATATTTGCTTGGCTATAAGCCAGCCTTGTAGATATCTCATACATATTTTGTTTAGTGTTTGTTTTATAGCAATGGTATATATATATATATATATATATATATATATATATATATATATGTTCAAATATCATAGTAGAAAAAAGGCAGGTTTGAATACATAGATTTCTATAGAAGGGATTATTGTACACATACTATTATTATTATTCTAAAATATAAGTTCCATATTTGCATGATTACAAAGCTGTAAGACTATTATTTTTCTTCACCAAGTAGTTGAGGAGGAAGGGCCCACTCTAAAGTTACGCAGTGATTATTTTCTATGTGTTATGATTGGAATGCATTTAAATTAGTTTTCATTTGTATGTTAATTATCTCAGTATTATATAGTATGGATTTAATCATAGTATATTAGTTTATGTTTTTAATAACTGTATTTGATTATATAATAAAATTTCATATGAATTACATTATGAGTTGATAATTTGTTAAGAGTTGTAGTTATTTTAGCATAGAATATTTCTGTTATACTTAAGTAAGTTTCTACAACTGGAAGTGACAGTTCTAATAGCAGAAGCATTTCAATTTGGTAATATATGCATTCATAATCCCTCATCTCATAGCTACTATCCCTTGACACGTATAGACCAATCAAACTTCATCATAAAATTGTTAATTGTTTATTATTATTTCCCCCAGTGTTGACCTATCATTTTGGCACCATTGCAGGGGAAAGTGTCAAAAGCATGTTAGTTTGCTAATTTGAGTTAGGAACAATGTGTTAGGATTAACACTTTTGCAATTGCTAGCCTTGCTTAAGTAACTAATCTTAATTTGCATTGCATAAATCATATAGATGAATTGCTTTAGAGTTTTGTTTTAGTGTTTGCAAGTAGGCATTAGAAATTAGATTCACTAGTTACTTTAGAAGTTAGTTAAGGTTTACATTATCATAAGTTGTTGTGAGTTATTAGTAAAGACAAGAATATTTTGAAGGAAAATGTTAAAAATGATGCCTTTTCAATATTGTTCAAGTATATCAAGTTTGGTTGAAAAATATTTCAAAAATGCAAAATTTGAAGGTAATGCAAGAGGCACCTTGGGCACTACCATAGGATCCTACAAGGGGTGTTACCCCTTGATCCCACTGGTGGCTGGCACCTCCAGACCCCCGCTTTCAAATTTAAAAACAAATGAAGAAATTGGTGGAGAAATCACGCTAACCAAAGGTGAGATTTTAATACCCTCTCTACTTAATGAATGTATCTTAAAAGATATTGATCTTCCAATATCATAGGTATGCAATAATTCTATCTTTATGGCTGATCAAGAGAACATTATTGATGAATTCTTAGAACAATGTGATTTTGATGATGAAAATCTAACCGCTTGTTCTAATTTCTATAGGAAATATGCCCAATGTATATGCCTGAACAATCATGAGAACATGGTGAATGAGGTGCAAGCTATTTCTGATCCTTACCATGATAAGGATGGAAGTGACCAAATATTCCTTATAATGGATGAACAATCTCAAGCACCAACCCAAGAAGATCAAGGTATGCATTATGTTAGTAACATGTATTGTCACTCTAATTCATTACAAAGCCAACATATTTCTTCAAAACATACTTCTCCACCTAGTATGCACAATGAATGTAATCATGCATGCTCACAACAACCCATATATCTCTCTTATATTCCCTCATATCCATCCTTACCACCTTTATTCCACCCATCCTACTTATTCCCATCTACTTTATCTCCTTCATGCTTCTTACCATATTCATCATCTCATTCACATCATATTCTATCCACTTCTCCATATCCACCAAAGGAAACTAGATTGCCTCATGAAATAATTCATAATAATGTGGTTGGAAACAAATATAATATAGAGCTTTTATGAATCCCTTTACCATACAATGATGTGCTTGAAATTGATAAATCAACATTGGAATATATCGATGCACTTAAGGAATGGGATTTTGGTTTAATTAAATTAGAAGAACAATATTATTTATTGAAATATAATCAAATTTTTTCTTCTTTTCTACTTAGTGAATTCCAAATACCCAAATGAGCCCATACTTCAAATTGCATCAATTTTAATTAATGGAATCATGAGTAGGTGTGTTAATATCAATCTTGCACTAAGTAATATTAACCATATGTATTCTGTATTCCAAAAATGTGTTGCCAGATCCTCCAAGATCTATATTCTATTACTTTTGTACTTACACATATTGATATTTGGAGGCCTATGATTAAACTATGCATTTCTCACATACTTGTTGATCTGGGACCAATAATTGATTAAACATTATCATAAGGGATTATATGCATTAATGGCCAAAATGTTAAAATTGGATGATATTTATTTCTCATTGTTGATTCTTTCCATTGTCCTAAGATGACCAAATACACTTTGGATGATTCATTTATTTAACAAGGACTGAGGTATTACTATCCATATATTTTTCATTCTTGGTTTTTCTCTCCAGATGATCATTCATTGATTACACATGTTGATTTCTTGATTCCTTGGATGATTCAAATTCCCTATGCCTTTATAACAAACAATTAATTTGGGGGTACATTCATTGAATTGTTGAAATATTTGATTTATCTATCATTTTAAAAGATAAAAATAGAAGGCCAACAAAATTGTAGAAGATGCGTTACTCTCTTTGGGTTACCTAATTTTTCTGGTTATCCTAATGATTTCATGACCTTATAGCATGAAGTTAAATTGGGGGGAATCCCTCCAATCTTGTGGTTCTTGGATGATTTCAAATCTAGCTTCATTGATTGTTTTAGTGAACCCCGACATGTGACATCACCACAATTCAAGGTATGTGTTCTAGTGTTAATTAGCATTGCTATTATATGAACACAAGAGTTTATTTGTATTTATTCCATCAAGTATATATTCATAGTAATAACTATATCTATCATTTTAAAAACTAAATAAACTACTTAATAATAGAGTTATTGAATGGATGATATTTCTTTACTATACTTGATATGCTTGGTTTTGAGGATATGGTTACAGGTCCCTTGTTGTGGTGTGATGATCTTAGAAACAATACTAGTACATGATGCTTCTCTACACAAGCCTTGCATAACACACTATGTCAGCTTTTGTGGGCTTGCTAGCTATATGGTAAATATTAGTGGCATAGGGTGTTCACCACTTTGAGATGAGATTTCCTTTCTTTGGTGATTAATCACATGGAGAAATATTTAGCAACACATTTGATGATACTTTGAATATAGTGCAAACTACTACACACCTTCCTTGAGATGTGTATCCTTCTCTCTAAAATATGATGGACACATTGGTGACTACTATTGGTTTTCACTCCATACTCATGTATTTGGTAATATGGTGTGTTACTCGCAACTTTATATTTTTCCTACAATAGATATTTCACATATTTCACAAGAATAGGGCTTCATATCTTCAAGAGATGTCTTCTTATTTAGTCCACATAGAAAAATATGAGAATCATCATCCTTGTGAGTAATACTCTTACCCAAGTGTCCCAGTATGTTTTGAAGCTCTACAACCAATTTTTAGATTCAGTGGTGAGAGATACATAGATCAAAATGTTTCTAGTGTAGTAGTTTGTGGTTCCAGTTCTGATGAGGTATTTCTTGGTGATCATTTCAAGTCCATTAAGCAATCAAGTTTCAATAGTGCCTTCTATGTGGTCATGGTCAAAAATCAAGATTTGGATGGTATCATTTTTCATCATCCATGTTAGGATTTCATTTCTTTGGTCATTCTATGTAGTTATTGAAAAATTGAAAAAAATCCAAAAAAAATGAAACAAGAAAAAGAAAAAAAGAAAAGAACAAAGCAATAAAAGATCCAACAATGAGAACCTTTGGGCATTGTTGGCCAATTAATATTTAAAAACTAGTTTTTGGCAAATGTTAACTACAAAATAAATTCTTAGTATTGAAAACTATTTTTACAGCGCCATTAAGTGGTGAGTGATTGAAAATTGGCTTGCCAACGATTACTTGTCATTATCAAAATGTGAAAAAAGAAACGATTTTTTTTTTTTTTAAAAGAGCGAAAATTGAAAAATGCAATAATTGGTATTCCTGGTTTTTTTGCTAATCATTCTTTTTAGGAACACTCATTGGTTTCAGTGGTTCTTTCATTTTTGGCACCTCCTGTCACTCAGTCTTGCAGATCTACTCCTCTTTAGTGTGATCCTCAAATCTTTGATCACCCCTAATATGTGTTGCGTGATCTGCTAAGGTGTTTTAGTGGATTTTGGTACCTATTGTATGATCTCCAGTACTTCATTTGATAATGGTGGTCCCATAGATTGCCCTCTTTGTCCCATGTTTTATCTTTGCTTCTAGAGGTCTTCTCTTTGATGCTTTCAGTGAGATGGTGGTATTTTGTGGTGTTGTAGTGTAGTTTTGGATGTCTCTCTTTGTTCCTTATTGATGATGCATCACTTTTGGTGGCACAAGTTGTTAAGTTACTCCTTGTTCTAGCTTTGGTCTCTCTACTCATGCATATTGGTAAAACAATGAATTTTGTTTTTCCTTATTTTATCTCTTAACTTTATTTGTATTTCTTATTATATTGATCATTATGCAACACCCTATCCTCTCCTTGTTTCTCATGGACAGTCAACCTTTCAGTTGGGGCAAGGAATGTCACCCTATTATCTTCCATCTATCAACCTTACTAAACCCATTATACTATCCATTATATCCATTGTACAATAGCCTTTGTTTTGTTTCTCATCTCTCCTATTTCAGCCATTTAAACTCCTCTTGTGAAAATTGAGATAAAGTCTCCTATATGAAACCTTTTCTACCATGATGCTTTAAAAAATTGAAATCAAAACCAAAAGAAAAAGAGAATAGAGAAATAACTTATGAAAATTTGAAAGGGATATCCCTATTGAAGAAAAAAATAAGAAGGCTTGTCATGTGAAGCAAAGAAAGTGATTTGTGTTTATATGAGTTATCATGGTTCAGGGTACAAACAAAGCCAAAATCCATTAACTTAAAGTGCTTTCAATTAAAACTAAAGACCTCATGATCATAATGATTGCACGAGGAAATGCAATATGCTAAGTTGGGAGGAATGATGAGAGCCAATTATAACCTATTTAATGCCCTATTTTAATCCATTTCATGCACTTTCCTACTCACTTTCATATTACATTTCCATTCCATTTCATCTCATTATTACCATTTTTACATTGCATATGGTTTAATATAAATAAGTAGTATTTAATATTCTTTTAGGATTTAAATATGAAAAAAGCATTAATTGATTTATTTTACTAATCTTTTCTATTGTAGCATGTTGATTTGTCATTGTAGATCTTACTACTATTTAACAAACCTCTTGTCTCCTGACTGTCACCTATTAGTTAGGACTACAACTTCCTGTCACTTGTCAGTTGGGACTGCAACTCCCTATCGCTTGCCTATTTCCTGTTGGTCAGGACTGAGACTTCCTATCGCCTACTAGTTGGGACTATAACTTCCTATTGCATTTGGAGATGAACTATTATTCTTCCAAAATAAAATGTCTACTGCTGCAATGTCATGCTGGTTCGACACATGTATTACAATCTATATGGAGTTTAAACTGCTTAATACCTATCTTTTTTTCAATCATATGATGACCTCCAACCATGCAAGGGAAACTTTGTTGCATATATCCACATGGAAAACTTTATTAGTATTTAGTTTACTACATTTATGTGCAGTTATAAATATAATTCATGGGGCATTGTTTTATTATATCTACTTGGATGTAAGCCAACCACATAGATATCACATACATATTTTTTTTAGTGTTTGTTTTATAGCAATGGTATATATATATAGTCAAGTATCATAGCAGAAAAAAGGCAGGTTTGAATACATAGATTTCTATAGAAGTGATTATTGTACATAGACTATTATTATTATTCTAAAATATTAGTTCCATATTTGCATGACTACAAAGGTGTAAGACTATTATTTTTCTTCACCAAGTAATTGAGGAGGAAGGGCCCACTCTAAAGTTACCCAGTGATTATTTTCTATGAATTATGTTTGGAGTGCATTTAAATTAGTTTTCATTTGTATGTTAATTATCTCAACATTATATAGTATGGCTTTAATCATAGTATATTATTTTGTGTTTAATATCTATATTTGATTATATAATAACATTTCATATGAATTAGATTATGAGTTGATAATTTGTTAAGAGTTGTAGTTATTTTATCATAGAATATTTCTGTTATACTTCAGTAAGTTTTTGTTGCTAGAAGTGATAGTTCGTGTCATAGAAGCATTTCAATTTGGTTATAGATGCATTCATAAACCCTCATCTCACAACTACCATCCCTTGACAACATATTTCTTGGACACCTTTCACAACCTTATGCTCTCAGATTGACATGTATAGACTAGTTGAACTTCATCATAAAATTGTTAATTGTTTTTTATTATTTGCCCCAGTGTTGGCCTATCAAATGGTGTTAGGTTTCACATGAGGAAGTTCTCAACCACGTGAAGAAACCCAACACACCATGCCAGATATTTCATCCTCATATGAGGATGCACAATTTCGTGTGATATTTCAAAATAAAAAGCAATGAACAAAAAGATAAAAAAGTGAAGGGATAATATTTCTCCACACTAGGCAGTACCAGATCCCCATCTTGAGTCAAGGACACTAAAAAAATAACTTAACAACAAAAAATCAATCTAACCATCTAACAATTAATGAAGGGAAAGTACAAAAGATAACATTGTAGTGTACTTAAAACAACATCGCAATAACTAAAACAACATTGCAATGTGCAAAACAACCAAACTAAGTATTTGATTCCTCCCAACCATCAATAGCATCATAAGACAATCATGGATCCTAGCCATCCCCCGCATGTAAAATTGCAAACTACTAACCAGATAATTAGTGTTATCTTATGAGGACATCACTACTAAAATGTGCTACAACATAAGATTAAGGAAATCTAACATGCTAATAGTAAAGCATAAGATGATCCAATAAGTCAAACACATCATTTATCATATGCTAAACATCATACAAATAGGAAATTTAACATGTTAAAACAATAAGTAATAGATATACTAGCAAAGCAATTCGCATCATCTAATCATATACTAAACATCATAATATAGGAATGTGTCAAATAAACTAGCATCATCTAAACATGATATCCAAGCATCCTAGTGAAAGCATAAATCACAAGAAAGCATACTCTAGAACTCAAAGTACTGAGTGAAAACATCTAGCAATGGTCGTACTAGGACAATAAACTATCTCTTTACACTGGTCCCTAGTAGTGGTGTAGGTAGCTACACCTCCCAATCATGTGGAACCCATAGGTCCACACACATCATGCTAATGGAGATAATGATCCAACAACAAACACAAAAAAAGAACAACATCCAAGACTAGCACTCACGCTAGGTAGTATGATGACCAAAATCAAGAACAAGACAATGCAAGTAGAACAGATCCTAGCCAGACACTTAGCAGGCTACTAAGTAGGGGCTGACATCATGGAGAGACACTTGGAATTAACAAGCCCAAGCTCAGATCCTGCAGATACAACCCCCTCAATATAAAGGCTCTCACACATGTATTTTATTATCTTAAGTTTTATTACCACTCACACAATTTATTTAGTTATCCCTTAATTAAAAATTTTTTGCACCATCTCTTGGGAAATAGACACCGGGATGCAAAAAAGAATCCCCCTCAATATGCTACCATACCCTAACCATGCTCATCCCATGATAAGTGTTTGTGGGCATGCATATTCCCAATGCAAATGCAATGATCATAGCTTCCAGAAATACCATGGAAAGTCAGGACTTGCAAGTCACTTGACAAATGTACATGCACATACTCGTGTGGTGCACTACCATCATGAAGATCATAACACAAGGACTAGATGAGAACACAATGCAAAATAACACTCAACAAAAAATGACTTGAGAGAAAAGATTCTACATGAATCCCAAGAAACAATAAAACCATACATTCTAAAATTGTTCCACTGGCCTCGATTTGGGAATATGGATTCTACATGAATCCCAATGATGCAACAAGACCAAACATCATGAACACACTCAACCAGCCTCAATCTGGGAGTGTGGATTCTACATGAATCCTAGAGTCCACGAAATAATAATAAAGGTCTAAAAAAATAATACTAGGTATAAAGTCACTCAACCAAACACAACATCGAGAATATGGATGTGGAACGTATCCCAATCCAAACATAAAAGAAAAATAATGGTCTAACTAACATCCTATAAATAATCTATGTCCACGACCAACACCATGCCAAAAAAAATTGAAGAAAATTGGGCAGCATGCAAAACAAGGTAAAAGCCCCAAAAAAATAGAAAACTTTGAAATTAAAATCCATTTGGCCTTTAGGTACAAAATCCCCCAAAAAATCAAAAAATAATTAAGTTTAGACATTGTATGCAAAAATAACCAGCATAATGGCATAAAACCCTAAACCCTCATCCTAAAAAATAGGGAAATGCTCATACTTGACCAACTGGGAAAAATCAACAAACAAAAATAGAGGGGAACACTAGTTCTCCACCTCCTAACAAATGGCTACCAAAAAAAAAAAGTTGAAATGGAGTAGAAACAATAAAATGGGAGAGTCATACCTTACAACCAAAAGGAAAAAATAGAAATCTATAACAAAAAAATAAAAAGCCCACAGAAGTAGCTGAAAATTGTGGAAATCCAAGGTCTCCCCAAGATGGATCCAATGAGACCAATCTCACGAAAATCCCACACCCGTAGCTCCTACAATGAACAAAACAATAAATCGTCATGAAGAGGATTTTGGGTTTTACTCTCCAGCTTTCTAATTCAAGAGTGAGAAGTGAGGAATTAAATTCCTTTTTGGATATTTATTCACTTTTTGAGGGAATAATTGATAAAGAAAAATAACTAGCCAACTTAGTTAAACCCTAAATAGACCTAAAGGAAAATAGGCTATTCCTAGTAATATGAATTAATCTATAGCAAAGCTGCCAAAAATTAAAATAAATCAATTAAAATTCCAGAAACCCAAAAACACAAAAATTTCCTTAACAACTTTCACAACAAAGTGAACCTCGAAATGTATAGACATGCTTACTATTCTAATCACATAATGCAATTGAGTTTGGATGTAATAATCACCGAAAGGTTTAATTAAATAATTAAAATAAGGATACATCAACCATATAAGGGAAACATTGGTAAAATATGAATGGTTGAATCACTAACTCCATGTGCCACTACCAAGGATATAAATCTTGCTCACTAAACAACATGATCAAGTGCAATTGCATATAATAACATAGCCAAAGCAATAAATGCATTAAATCACCTAATTTAACCATTTATTTAATTATACTAAAATAATCAATTTACATCACTCACATATGCATAAAGAACAACAAGACAAGAATGAAGTAAATAACCATAGCATTAAATCCATCGCATAACATAATTAGAGATATGTCCAAATACTGAATAACCAGATATCATCATAAAACATATTGTCATGTCAAAATGGCATCATCATGCAATATGATCAACTTAACAACATAGTAGTCTAACATCTATGATATTGAAATAAAAGTATAACATTTGACCCTCAGGTCATCTCAAATGTAAACCATAATATGAGTAACAATTATCTCTCGAATTAAAATATAGCAAGGTAAATATCCACAACACATAACCAAAGAATCCAACATGGACAATCTATTTCTAATTATTTATGTATTTAATAATGGTTGTATAAACAACATGGAAAGGCACTTAATACACATAAGTGAACACAGTCATAAACATGACTAACCACTACTACAGGAACCTAGTCCAATGTAGCATAGTTATACTACATAGTGCAATCTCTACACACATTTCAGGGTAATCACATAATAACATCATGATACCACATCAATCCTGGTAACCACTAGCACAAATCTTAGTGAACCATAAAGCACATCATAATCTCAGAAATCAGCCAAAGCATAATCAAAGCAAGTGATATAGAACATAAATCTAGTCACCTCAATGGTGTAGACCACTCGTGGTCCAAATCATGATCCCTTCTCAAGAGAGATCAACAAGGTTGCATCCATCAGGATGACTTACAAAAGTCAAATGGGACAGGCACTACAAATACTTTGTTATCCTTCCAATTCACTTCCTTGTTTTAATCCCATGCTTCTCATACAATCCCATAACTTGACCTTATATCTTTTTCCATTTCAATTCACCTTGAATACACTTACAAACTTTCAATATTCATCCCTTAATTTAGCTAGACTTAATAAATAGATTCATCAAACCAAATATGCTAACTCAAGGAAATTCTTCATGAGCTAACCCAACTCAGTCAATACTAACTTAGATAAGACTTTCTTCTGACTTCCTTTGGTAACTAAGTGAGCTCTGTTAACATTGGTTTCGTTCCAATTTCTCTTTGGTGCTTGAGTGACCTTGGTAAACATTGTCTTCTTGCAAACTTCCTTTGGTGTCCATGTTAATTTGGTAGATATTGTCTTTGAACTTGAATATCTCTGAAACACTCGATAGACAATGTAAACTATCTTCATTTCATGACTGAGTTCAGTAGACACTGACTTGTAAAGACTTGATATTTTTCTAATATCAAAGACAATATACAATTGAACAATTGTTTTTAATAATCTCCCTCTTTGGCATTGATGGAAACACAACATGTCATAATACAACAAAATTTTAGAGAAAAATAGAAGTAAGGAAAATATCCTTAGTTTCATTTTGATTCTCATCCATGAGAAGTCCCTCCATTAGAGTGAACTCTCTCTAAAATCAATCTCTCCCTCTAGAATGATTCTTTCATTACTTTTATTGTAGTTTCTCCCTCTATCAACAAAATTTCCTTCTTTACTCTTCATTTGACTTGACAAAAAACTCTCCTTTATGCCAAAAGCATAAACAATCATAAAATTTCTTGATATTGACATAAAACTCTCCCTCTTTAACATCTCATGCAAAAGATAGCATCCAATGGACTTCCCATGTACCTGATGTAGTGATTCATAGGCAATCTATCTTTTACAATACTGCATCAACTTGACTAATATTCAACATACTTTGTTGATGCATCACTAAAATCTGATTAGTAAGCTTTAGATAGAGGAATGGCCCCAATATTACCTCTTAGATACAAAAATGCATCCTTAGGTAATATCTTGGTGAATATGTCTACAATCTATTCTTTTGTATTCACATATTCCAATCTTACCTCATTATCTTGTACCAATTCTGTTAAGACATGATACTTAATTGCAATGTGCTTGGTTTTGGTATGCATCACAAGATTCTTGGAAATTTTAATTGCACTAGTCTTATCATAGAAAACAACAACTAGATCATTCATCTCTTCCTTTATACCTATCAATGGTTGTTTAAATCAAGAAATATTTGAACAATTGACTATTGCAATAGCATATTTTTCTTCTACTATTGACTTAGAGATACAATTCATGTTCTTCCTTGTCCAAGATACTAGCCTCCTTCCAATAAAGAATTCTCCACCACTAGTGCTCTTTCTATCATCAATGCTTCCTACCCAATCAACATCAGTGAATTCTTTTGATTCAAATTTTCCTCCTTTATTATACCACAAACCATAATCTTCAGTACCCTTTATATACCACATGATTCTTTTTATTGCCACCATGTGATTTTCTTTTGGATTAGTAGGAAATCTTGCCACAATTACAAATGCTAATGCTATATCAAGTCTTGTATGCATCACATACTAAATTTTTCCAATCATTGATCTATGTGTAGTCTAATCTACCTCTTTTGAATCATCATCTTTGGAAAGCTTATTTCTAATAGTCATAGGTGTTCCAACTAGTCTAGAATTCTCCATTCCAAACTTCCTCAATATCTCCTTCATGTACTTTGATTGAGTAATATAGATACCATCTATTTTCTATTGAATCTACAAGAAAAAAAAGAATTTGATCTCTCTAAATATTGACATCTAAAATTACTTACTCATTTCCTCTAAAAAAAAATGCACAAATCATCATTTCCAGTAAACAATATATCATGCACAATGATTTCAGCCAACACAATCTTCTTATCTAGTCCTTTGATGTATAATTTGTGTCTATCATTAGTTATTTGAAAACAAATCTTGATGAGATAATTATGCAATCTCTCATACCAAACTCTATGGGCTTGTTTGAGACCATACCAAGCCTTTTGTAATCTACCAACCATGTCCCTTTTTCTAGTAACAATAAAACCTTCTGGTTTGTCAATGTAGACTTCCTCTTCTAAGATTTCATTTAGGAATGCTGATTTCACATCCATCTGATATACTTTGAATCCTTTGTGTGCTACACATGAAAGGAGTGTTCTAACACCTTCTAGTATAGCAATAGGAGCAAAAGTTTATCCATAGTCAATACCTTCCTCTTGAGCATAACAATCATCATTGTAGACTAATCATCAATAAATAAAATAAAGTACTTATCTCCTTTGTAACTTTCTCTACCAGTAGGTCCGCAAAGGTTTGTATGAACCAGCTCCAACACTATTTCAAAATGATAATTTAAATTTCTTTTAGAACTTTTCTTTTGCATCTTTGCAATTTGACAATTCTTGCACATGCCCATACCAAGTTTCATCAAGCTTGGAATGCCTCTAACCCTTTTGTTCTTGCTTATGTTTACCGGGTTATCAAAGTTCACATGAAATAACCTTTAATGTCATAACCAACTTTCCTCTACTTCAGCAATAAAATATGAACTTTCATTAAGATCTAGGTAGAATAGATTACCTTTAGCTTGCTTGCGAGTCCCAACCAAATTTCCTTTCTCGTATAGCATATTGGCCTTTCCATTCAAGAATTCTACCTTGAATCCAATATTATTCAATTGAGCCACACTATATAGATTATGATTTAATCCTTCAACCCAATAAGCATTAGCACATTGGAGATCATTGGTTAGTGCAATACAACCTTTACCTTTCACATAACATGGTTCATCATTACCAAATCTGACACTTCCACCATCATAGTTTACCAAGTTCTCAAATTTAGATTTGTCACTAGCCATATGGTGAGAACAATCATTATCAATAATCCATGTTTCATTCTTACTAACATGTGAGATAACTGTCATCTTATCATTCTTGTCATCTAATTCATCCTTAACAATAATGTAGACCATTTCATCTTCTTCTTCACTACTATCAGAATCTTTAGAAATGTAACAAGATTTCTTACCTTTGTCCTTTTACTCCTTGTATAGCTTTCGAAATCCTTCTTGCCTTTGTATTTTTCATGTTTCTTTTCTTCTTTTCCTTCTTTGTTTTGACACCTTGCAGCAATGTGACCAACTTATTCATAAGAAAAGAAGATCAAAGGAATTATACCTTTGTACTTTTCTTTCCATTTGGGAAATCTTCTTGCAAGTAATGCTTCAATGACTTCAAGATCTTCATCAGAACCATCTTTATCCTCACTGTCAAATTGCCTTTTTGATTTTGGATCTTCATGAGTGATAGCTTGTCTTGAAATGCAGACTCGTGGTTGTACTAGAGTTAGGAACATAGTTATCATAGTTATCTAACTCAAATGTTGTTAGCCTTCCCACTATTGCATATATAGGAAGAAGTGTTCTAAGAACCTTGCCTACCACTACCTCATTTTCTATCTTCCTCCTAAGGCTCTGATTGCACACACTAGCTTTGATTCTATCATAGTATTTTGCAATGTTCTCATCTTCTCTCATCCTCATTTGGTCAAATTGACATCTAAGACTTTCATCCTTAGGTCTCCTCACATTATCATTTCCTTTATGGATGGTTGACATATTGATCCATATCTCATAAGTAGTACCATAGTCTTTGACTTCTTCAAATTTGTCATAGTTGATGGTTGAAGCAATATCAATAATCATAATGTTATGATTCTTCTTTTCTGTAATTTATTCAATGGTCATAGTTCTAGTAGATGCCACATAGTTGGTTTCTAGGTACTTTAGGCTTGAGTCTCCAATGATTTTCAAATGAAATCTTATGAGTTCCTACCATGTCTTGAAGTTATCTCTATTCAGCTTAGGGATCTCCCTTCTGTAAGACATCTTAACCTTTAGCTTAGGTCCTTGAAACCTTCTCTACAAGCACCAAAAATTTTGATACCAATTATTGGAAATATAAGAGGACTAACTGAGACGAGACGAGTGAATTATTTACCACAAAAAAAAATCCTAGATCTCTTAGATGTCAATACAAATCAAAACCAAACTCTGCTGAAACTAAAAATACTATTGTAACTTGGTTAGTATTGAATCACTTAGCAAACACTTAGAATTACTATTACTCAAAAATCATTAAAATAAATAGTTCTTAAGATACTTAACATTATTAAACACAATTAACATTGTTGCAAAATAGAAAGAAAATAACATGAACACATATGAAACTAGGATTTAATCTAAAAGCCCAATTTGGGAAAAACCACCAATTGCGAGTAGATACTATTTTTCACTCTTCTAAAGTGAGCCCTATTAGGAGCTAACCATATTATATGACCTTACAAAAGACACTGTTAGGTATGACCCTATTAAAGGATTTAATCGCCCTTTTAGGAGTGGCCTTGTTAGAGGTTTTTAGACACTTCAATCTAGAAATGTTGTCTTGTTAGAGGATTTGGCAAATAATTGTTAAGCTAACTCTGTTAAGAGATTTAATACACTACTAAAATTATTAGAGAGTAACAATGATACAAACTAATTGTTGATGCAATTGAATTTTTAATTTTAGATCTCTGTTCTAGGTTTAATACTTGATCCTCCTTGATTAGTTAATACATTGTCACTCAGTCAACTCAGGATAGTCTGCTATCCTTCCAATTCACTTCCTTTTTTTTCACATGCTTATCTCATACATTCCCACAACTTGACCTTATATTTATATATTTTTCCTTGTTAAGTTAGCTTAAATACACTTAAAAATATTTAATATTCATCCCTTAGGTTAGCTAGACTTAACAAATAAATTCATCAAACCAATATGCCAACTCAAGATAATTCTTTGTTAGTTGACCTAGCTCGGTCAATACTAACTGAAAATACTTTGTTTAGGCTTCCTTTGGTAACCAATTGATCTCAGTTAACACCACATCCTAAATTAAATTATCTTTGGTAATCAAGTGAGCTCAATTAACATTGGTTCCATGCCAACTTCTCCTTGGTGCCTGAGTGAACTCAGTAGACACTGTCTTCCTAGAAACTTTCTTTGGTGCCCGAGTTAACTTGACATATATTGTCCTTAAACTTGATTATCTCTGGAATGCTTGATAGACATTGAAAACTATCTCCGTTGCCCAAGTAACTAAGTAGATATTGATTCCTAATGACTTGACATTTTTTCTGATATCAAAGAGAATATAATATTGAACAATTATTTTCAACAAGAAATGGAAAAAGAAAATTATACTTCTAGTTATGAAAGTTGTTCCAATACAAAATTTATTAAATTATAAAATCTAGTTGAAGTTGATCCCACTAGTACTAGCACTGGCACTGATACTGGCACTAGGCACTAGCATGGGTGAACCTTGTGCAAAAAAGGAAAACATTATTACAATTACAATGAAAGGAATGTTAGTAGTTGCTTCACCAATGTATGCACTAGTAGTTTCTTGAAAAAATCTTTAAAATAGTCCTAAAAAATGATCATCTTCAAGTTATTGGTAGTCCTCAAAAATACAATTACAGGTGGAGTATGTGTAACTAGAGTTGGAGGAGCATACAACAATTCACCTTTTAGATACTCATTTATGTTAGCAAACCCAAATTTTAGTTTAAATGACTTTGCAAATAAAAATTGATTAGACAAGCATATGAAATAGACAAATTATGAAGATGTTAAAAAGTGATGCAATTTCTCAACATTAGGGATCTAATAGTAACAATATATTTCTAAAATATGACCCAAACACCGAAATGATGAACTTCATAGCTACTATGCCCCTAGCTAGAGATAATAATCCACCAAAAAATCTAATGAATCCCAATGATGAACAAATTACTAGTCTTCAAGTGGATCTCTCAAAAGTGAAAAATATTGACAAAATCAATCTATCAAAAGAGACAAACAAAATGGTCTACTCTACACTTCTTAAAGTGGAGAGGGAATAAAAAGGCTTGCAAAGAAAATATAAATTTTATAAGAAGAGCTTGATAATGTGAAGGCCAATGAGAAAATATTAGACAATAGGTTCTAAGAATTGAAAAAATGGATAAAGAATTATTCTTCTTCAAAGGAAATTGTCTAGCAAGAAATCATGAATAAACAACTAAAAAATCTTACTAAAGAATTGGATGAGTGAAAAAATATTTGAGAATGAAAAAACCTCTACTACACAGTTGCTCAAGAATATAGAGAATAGTGCACAATGGAAAATTGACTTGAACTCTATTGTCAAGGAAAATAATAATTTAAAGATTGAATTGGATAATGATGAAAAGGAACTCCTCTATTGAAAATACAATCTGTAATTTGAAGATGGCATTGGAGAATGAAAAGAAAAATGAGGAGTCTAATGCAAGGATAATTCATAATTTTTAGAAGGAATTGGGGAATGAAAAGAAAAAAAGAGGAGTCTAGTAGAAACACAATCCACAATTTGAAGAAGAAATTGGAGAATATGAAGAGAAAAGTGGAGTCAACTGCAAAGAAAATCCTTGATTTGAAGAAGTAATTGGAGAATGGGAAGACAATAGAGTCTAGTGAAAATACAATCCATCATATGAAGAAGGAATTAGAGAATGCAAAGGAAAAAGAGGAGTCAAATGTAAAGAATATCCTTGACTTGAAGAAGGAATTGGAGAACGTGAGGAAAGATGAGTCTAATAACTAAAAACATACTCTATGATTTGAAGAATGAATTGGACAATGTGAAGAAAAAGGAGGAGCCTACTATGAAGCCAATGATTTGAAAAGGGAACTCGATGATGAGAAAAAAAGAACAAGAGGTAACTACTATAAAGACAATCTAAGATTTGAAGAAGGAATTGGAGGATGAGAGGAAAATAGAAACTAATTGGAAAGGGAAAGTAGAGGAAATACATAAAAAGAGTGAAATGGAGATGTCTGAAATGAAGAAAAATACAGAGAATGAAATTACACAAAATATAACTACATTTTCCAAAGACCATCATGTCAAAGATAACATAATAAACATGGTTAAGATTATCAAACAACAAAATTGGGTGAAATTAATGAAGAACACTTCAATAGCTTATTTGAATGGCTTGATTTAAATAGCAATATCAGAGATGTCTTTGAAACTATTCAAAAAGTGTTGAGGATAAAAAAAGTATTTTCACTTGATCCTTATAAAATATTGCAAAATAATTTTTGTATAAAGTAAAGAGATCTAGTGACATGGAACTAGAAAACTAAGAAATAAACAATCACTATGATGCCTCTGTAATGGCCTTAGTTGTTTGTCTAAATTGTGAAAATGTAATGGAAATAAATGAAGCTATGAAATATACAACAAGAGACTTGATGAAAAATTATCACAATATACTTCACATGCTAAATGTCGGATTACCAAATCTAGCTGACTCAGATGAAATATTCATTGGAAAAGAAGATTACATAAAATAGTAGCACACTATCATGAACTCTAATTTGGGTAACTTGCCTAAGGAAAACACTCTAGAAAGAACTGCATCAAAATTGATGTCAATGATGAATGTAGTCATAAATAAATTTCTCAATTGATATAAAAATATATCTTCCAAATATTAATTGTTCATGAGGTTACAAAGTTATTTATGTACAACCTAAAAAAATAGAGTTTCCAAATGATCTAAAATGGAGTGCCATAAAGAACATCCTTGGAGTTGGGTCATCTACTCAATATGTTATTGTCAGTCATAAAACCAACAAGTAACAACCTAGTAAGTGATAGTAGTATAAAAGTTTTGTTACTTTTTGATCTTTAATTTTTTTTAAAAAAAAATTAGTTTCAATTTTTTTTAATGTTAATTGTTACATGAATCAAGAACAAACCTATCAGGATAGTTGGATAGCTTACTAGTACTACCTAGGGTAGATGAAATTTTTTTCCCTATTCCTACTTGAAAAAATTGTACAATTGAAAATGAGTCAATGTGGTTGTACACACGCAATGAAGTATTAATTTGATTATATATATAATTACAGACTAACCTACAACTATTATTTCTCCCTTGTATCGATACAAGGGAATTTAAGGTCATTGACTCATTTGCAAAGGGTTTTAATATTCTACTTCTCTAGGCTCTATAATTGTATAATTGTTTGTAATTGTTAAATATACTATGTTACATGCTGATTTGTAAATTTGTAAATTATAATACAAATTTTTTACAGAAAGTTTATTATGTAAGATTCATTATGTTAAAATCTCTTAATGAAACTAGAGTCAATGAAAATATATAAGTTTATAAATACTAGAATGAATGAAAATCCCAAATTCAACATGTATAGAAACTAGAATCAATGAAAATCTCAACATTTATTAAACTAGAATCAACAAAAATCTTAACATGTAACATCAACATGTTTAAAAAAAAATCAAGCATCTATAATAGGATAGTTAAGGGTATAAATTAACTTCTACAAACATAATTAATTAGTAGATAGAGTCTTAGACATTGGTAAGACTAGAAAACATAAATTAATTTGAATTGAAATTAGTAATTAGTAAGACCAAAGCTACTAGCCTAATACTTGATTCAAAGATAACTTGAGAAGTTGCTATAGTTGTCACTCTAGTTGAACTAGCTTAGCATTACTATCATTAGAATCCTCCTCATTTATTTGTTATAAATTTTGATTATTCATTGTGTTTTCTTTAGATTAACTATCAGTATGCATGCCAAAGTCAATATCATCATCATTGCTTCCAATATTAGCACATTAACCACTATCACCACTACTTCCACTACCACCACTACTACCACTTTCATTTGAAATGATGGCCATCCCTCTTCTTATGACATTTTTTTCTTGAAATGAAAAGAGTCATGTCATAAACTAAAGTATCTACCTTGTACCTAGAATTATAGAGCCTCAAACAATTATCCAATTTTTTTTGTCTAATTTGTTTCTAATCTTTGACTTTAGGAAGCACTTAAACATATCTCATCCTCTACTAATCCAAATATCATTTTCAAACATAAATTGGTAAGCTTGAAATATTCTTGTATTGACTCTCTCAACTAATTTCTCTGACCAAGGTTTTTCCAAATCTTTGTTACCACTCCCTCTTTATTTGGATTATCCATAAGAACATATTGTTCCCTCCTTATGTTTGCAAAAAAATATGCTTGATCTCTTAGTCAAGATTCATCTAAAATTAAATTTATTTTTATTCCATTAATTACTTTAGTTCTACAGAAATATTTAACCAAAGTTGTCATCCTTCTTCAAAAATCACTTAGATAGTTTAGAGAATAATATTGAGGCAAAAAATAGATATTGGTTCAAGTAGTTCCTCTGGAGGGAATCTATATGTAATTTTTGATGGAAGATTGTACAAAACTTGATTGGCCGAGTCAAGCACAGAGCCAAGGATCATCTTGAAGTCTTCACTTTTAACACATGAAAGGACCTTCTCTAGTTCAGAATCTTCTTTGCTTCCCAATTCATTGGGGTTGGACTTAGGGTCAACATGGGCATAGTACAACATTCATATGTCAACTGCATGTACCATGACTCATACCTCATCATTTCCACCAAAATTTAAAAAGTTCCCATGATTGTTCATATCTATGATTTCTATCCACTTTGAAAACTTTGATTCATCTAATGCTATTATATGTCATTTTACACAACTTATTGTATTATCCAATGTACATAACTCTTTGTTGAACCCTTTTCATAATATTTCTCATGTGCTATAGCATGGGGAGAATAGATGCTAAAGTTAAGAGCATTTTAACATTAGTTAGACTTGAATATAGCTGAGGGAATCTATCTCACATAGATTGGATTAGTCCAAGGAATGATGGATAATAAGAGAATAAGCAATGCATTGGTCCATTCAAAGAGATTCATCTAGTATCATAGTCTTTAAGAATATTCCTCCCATCAGCAAGTCCTCAAGAAAAGTGTCAAAATTCCCAGACTTTTTTTGGACTTCAAAAAAAAATTGTAAATCTCTTTGATTAAAGATTCCACTTTATGAACACAACCAAAATCACTAACAATTACAAAAGCTAGATTCATTTGATGAGCCATGCTGTGAATGTGAATGATGTAGGGTGTCAAATCATTCTGGATCATTTTGCTAAAATTTCCTTTATGACCTTGCATAACCAAAGCTCCATTCGCTCCAACAAACACCAAGTTTTTGGCAATCTTCATGGTATCTATATCTCCACACTCAATTAGAGTAGTCTTTAATAAAACATTTAAAAAAAAATTGGTTGTCACACTATAATTCAATTTCACAAGAAATAGTTGAAAGGGTTGGCAGCGAAGATCATTTATAATATAAATGTGTATGTACAAACAGGAAGTATTATCAATTGTTGTAACTTCACCTATAGACAATGAGATGAGATTTTATTGGGTAGTTCAGCATGAGTTGTGTCACCCTTTATAAAGAAATGAGATATTAGAATGTGATAGTTCAACATTAATGACAAAAAAGTGATATCTATTTTTAGAATTTGAAGATGATGTAAAATCATGAAATGTGTATAATTAGATGAATTTTATGCCTATAATTTTTATAATCTTTTTGAGTAAGGATTTATTCATTTTCTTTTATTTTGAAGTCCCTTTTTTACCTATAAAAAATATAAGGTGTAATTCCCATCAAGAAAGTATATGCAAATCATTTTTTTTTGTTCTGATTTGAAAATATCTTATAGATGACATGTATAGCTAGGGAACACAAAAAGAAATAACTATTTTTGATATATATTTTCTTTGTTATAAGTTCTCAAGCTTGACCTTATTAGAATCCAATAGTTTTTTTCTCCTATCAAAACTTCCCTATCAAATTTACACCTTCTTGAAAAAAAAATTACATATTCATGAAGATGACTTTCTCATCTAGAGATAAATATACGTTTTTAATTTTTTTGATATTATTTTTTTTCCTTTTTTGACGGAGCATCTTCTGAAATGTTGAAATATTGACTTATAATATTTTGAAATTTTAACATATTATAACTAATCAAAACACTCAAAAATTTATATAATGATGGCATTGAAGCTGAGATCTATGAAAGGGTATTTTTAGCTTTTTTTTTAAAAAAAATTGATAGAGAAATGAGATTTGACCAAAATAGGTTTTGGTATCATAAACGATGGCACAGATCTATGCTTTTATCCTACTATTTTATTTTTACCTTCATATCTTGTATTTCAACCTGTGCAAGACAACTAGCCCATTGTCATCCGTTGCTTACTGAACAGTGAGTGTTTGGATAGTTTCAAAATTTAGAAAAGTGTAATAAACTAGTAATTCAAGGGTAGTCCATCATAGGATGTCCTCAACACAAAATATAAAAGAAAACATTTAACTGAACAACTTTTCCCATATTTTCCACTTCCATTGCTTTCCTAAGGAAATCTTCAATAGAACCTTTTTACTACAAAACACTTCTCTTGTAATATCTCATGTAACTCATATAATTCAAAATTCCCAATATGTAGATACTTGTCCTTGAATTTCCAAGTTAGCATTGATTTTTCAACTCCATCTATATTTTCCTTTGTGTAAACATTAGTGACATGAGTTTCTATGGTATCAAATTTAAGTTGTAACATCTTTTCCTTTTCCTTTTTCTTTTTTTTCAATCTTTGAGTAAATCTTACATTTGCATTCTATAAGAGGATCACCATCAATTGGATTTGGCACTGGTTCAATGAACCATAACTTTTCCACCCATTCTAATTGAAAATTCCTTTTGGATATATCCTAGTGAGATCAATCTTATTTTATTCCAATTTTCTTTTTTGCTTATTTGTACGATCATTTATGGCATCACTTTTTCTTTTCTCACCCAAGTCTATAATATCATTTTCTAACTCACTACATAAGGGAACTACCTCAAAATCATGTTCAAGTTCATCATTGACTAATATATCACATTCACCAACTTGAACTTCTTCAAAACAGTCTCCAACTTGTGATGAATCTCCTTTTTCAATATGCACTAGAGATGTAACTTGTGATCTTGTAGGTTACCAATATTTTAACCATGACCAAAATATGCTAATAAGGTTATGCATTTTGGTAGCCTCTCTTGGCTTTCAAGGATCCTATCATAATCCCCCTTGTTTGAAATCACAAATGGATAAAGGATGCAAAAAAATATTAAATTGTTGAACAAAAGACTGTGACGATAAACTACTTAGACTGCATATAATAACAATAATATGATATGTTCACATAAAAAGGGTATAACTACTATAGTTTATGGTACTACCCAATAAAATTAGAAAACCTATCTCATCATGTGAGATGTCTAGTGGACAATAAATCATATCCAAATAAAATATAAATTAACAATCACTTACCTTTAACAAAAACCATGGTTCCCAGACATGATTGCTCAATGGGCAATGCACTTAGCACTCTGAAACTTTGACAACAATAAGAAATTTCAAACTAGAAGAGAGGAAATTGTATAGAATAATTGTATCTTATATATATGTATATGTGTATGTATATAGAGAGATATATGTATATGTATATATATAGATATATGTATATACATACATATACACATAGATATATCTCTCTATATATAGACACATACATATGTAGGTATGTATACACACACACACACACCAAACTAGGTTGGTGAATTGCATGGGATTAACAAGTGGGAATGTCAAGTATAGACAAAACAAACCTTCCTATGTAAGCCCAAAATATAAAACATTTGGCGAAATAGGGCTCGTGGGTGACACACATTTAGAAAAATGATAGGCAATGCCCAAGCCAAGGGAAAATTAATTTGTTATACTAATGAGAAATAATGTTGTCCAACGGTATAGGTAGAAGTAAGAAGTTGGGTCTCAAAATTGCCAAAGTTTGCAGATTGAAATCTTACTACATTAGTAACCGATGCCCATTTTTAAAAGTATGGACATCCATTTTAAAAAAAAAAAATAGTTTCCTATTTTTTATTTTCAAAAAATGGGTGCCTTTTTTCAAAAAAAATAAAAAAATATATATATTTTTTGAAAGCAGGCACTCATTTTAAAAATAAAATAATGGGCACTCATTTAAAAAAATAAAAATGGGTGTGCAAATATTTTTTTTAAAAGGGTGTGGATTTTCAATTTTTTTGCTTTTTCTTTTTAGGGGGGGGAGGGCATTTAAAATGCATTTTTAAATGTTGATTTTACTTTTTTAAAATGAGCACCCTTTTTTTGAATTTTCAATAATAGGAACCTATTTCTTATAACATGAGGTGAGATTTTTTTCTCCCACCTTTATTTTCGGTTTGAGTTAGCCTTGGTGGGACCAAGCCTGTGCCTTGACCTCTAAAGATTTTTCTAAGCATTAAATTGGCAAATTTGGGCCTTTTCATAGCTTTTAAAGGGTCTTCCCAATCAAATGTTATGACGAAATGAAAACCCATTAGAGTTCTCATTCTCCTAATTCTAGAAATATAAATTTTATAGTGTCATGAATTTCTTTGTTATATTTGCATTATTTTTGAATCGAAGGTGGAACTTAAATGTAAAATAGTGAGGTTCATTTAGAATTTAATAATGTTTTACTTTATGGTTTTTCTTGAATTAATTTATATGTCATTAGTCTACATACAATTCTTTTGAAGTTGTAATTTTTTGTTTTGAAAAAGCTAAAATTTTGATCAAATTATGGTGTCCATACATGAGAAGTTTTAAAAATTAGGTTAATAGTCAATTAAGATTTAATAAAAAATTAAGAAAAAGTGTTTTCATCAATCTTTAATGTGTTAGGTAACTTTCTATAAAAGAATTTATAAAAATTCATTAATTTGTGTCAAATTATGATATTCATACATAAATCGGGTATGGTTTGGAAACAAGTATTTTGAAAAAGTAGTTTTTAAATATGCATACTAAAAAAAAATTCTATCATATGGGTATAAAAATAAATTACATATTCAAAAAATAGACTCCAAGCACTAAAATTTGTATTACTAAAGTTTTATGATATTCAATCTCCAAGTGCTTCAAATTTGTACATCAATTGACAATAAATTCTAAAAACAAGAAAAACACTTCCATTTTTTGGCCAAAAGTGAGACCCAACTTCTTGCACCTACCTGCAAAGGATGGAATTTTTTTTAAAATAATTGTATCTAAAACATATATTACAGTGGTGATTAGACCAGGATTTTCAACTAATCATGTGAAAACAAATAGGTGACTACCATGAGCTTTGGACCTAAATCTTTTAAATTTTTGGTGATGGGTTTTGACCAACTTTACATACTATATTTTCCAAATGATGATTGACTGATAAGATGGGATCACCAAATGGTGAAGATTCTCTACTAAAATAATCTATGATGACTAACACACACACCGATCAAGAATGATAGCAACATCTTTATGCTAACGCATGCACACACACACACACACCCCAATCAAGAATGAAGATAATAACACATTAGGTCACTGCTCAAATTGATTATAGGATAACATATGTAGAAAATTTCATGGAGTTTAAATTTTTTAGCATTAGAAAACCAAAGATAAATTTGTATGATAAATCAACTGTCACTAGAGGTCACATACTTAGTTTGGTGATATCAAATCCAATAGGAGGACATTCACCCTATATGGTAAATCAACTCCCTTGAGATGACACACACTATGCCCTCAAACTTGATATAGGCCTACCATGGTAGAGTGCTCTTTTATCTTATCAGTAGGTTTTATTATACAATTTGGTTGTCACTTGTTTAAATCTCATCGCGTTACCTTGTCTACCACTTTCAAGCCAATGTATATGAGATAAGCCACTCTACACGTCTACCCTATATACATATTCTCATCATACGATGAGTTCCTAAAGGAAATGAAAGTTCCAAACCCAACCTCCAAATGAAAAATCTATCAACTGACCTATATCCAAAAGTTTGGGTCTTGCAAGACTGCATTAAATGCACATGTGTGTGCTCATGTGTAGGCACAACCAATTTCATGAATGTAATCACATAACACCAAAGAAAGGGTTCGATATGAGAAATGAAACAAATGATACAAGTATGAAAAAATCACTCAAATAACCTATATCTGAAAGTGTGCATTAGACATGAATCCCAATAGGGAAACAAATTGAAAAGCATCATGAACTCACTCAACTGGCGTAAATCTAGTAGTATGGATTCTACATGAATCTCAATGTTGGTAAAGTAAAACTATGGTCAGATTGGAAAACTAACATACATTCCAAATCCATATGAAAAAAACTACCAAGAAATACACAAAAAAATTGGGTGGCATACAAAACAAGGTGATGTAAAAATCTCCTACTTATCAACCTATATCTAAAAGTACATATTTGATATGAATCCAAATAGGGAAACAAATCACAAAACATCATGAATTCACTCAACTAGCCTAAATCTAGGACTATGGATTCTACCTTAATCCCAATGATGGTAATTTAAAACTATCTTTAGATTGGAAACCTAACATACATTCTAAATCCATGACGAAAACAAGTGGCAAGAAATACTCAAGACAATTGGATGGCATGCAGAAGAAGGCGATGTGAAAAATGCTCAAAAATCAACATCCTCAAAAGTTAGTAAATTAAAATCCACTAACCAAAAGGTTTCCAAACTCCCAAAAATCAAATAAGAATCAAGTTCCAAGATTGAATGCAAAAAGAACTAGCATAATGACTAAAAACTTTTAAATTCCAAAGTTGAAAACCCCCAATTTCTTACACATCTACAATCGGTCCAAATAAACATATAAAAATGGAAGGGAACAATAGTTCTCAAGATTCAACCCTAAATAAATGAAGAATAAAGTTTGAAGCAAGCCAAAAATATTAAAATAGAAAAGCCTTACCTCACAACCAAAAGGTCATAAATGTAAATTGATGCCAAAAAATTAAAAAGGGACAAAATTTGATGGAACACTTAGTAAATGAGGAGTTTTCCGCTCCAAATTGAATGAGCCTATTCTCATGGTGATCCCTTGAGCACATCTCACCAAACAAACAAAACACTAAAAAGCTCAAAAAGGGTTTTGGAAGATTTGCTCCAAAAATCATGAATTAAAATGTGTGAACTGAGGGTATCTCATTTTTTAGCCAATAATATAATTAGATTCCTTAGCCTAAATAAAATCAAGCAATTCCAATTATATTAGAATTGAACTATGAAAAATTATCTGACAATAAAATAAATTATATAGTTAAATAAAAATCCTTCTAACTCATTAACCATCATTTAATTTAATCTTTTCCTTGACAATTACATAACCTTAAATACATCAACACATTCACTAGCCTAATCACATAATAAATTATGGATCTAGAGTTACCAATCACCTAAGGGTTCAAATAACATAACAAAGATACATTTCCCATATAGGGATGATTTTGGTTGAACATGATAGGTCTAATCTCTAACTCCATGTGCTAGTGTTGTTGGGGATATAAGTCCTGGATAATAAATGAACACAATCAAGTGTAGATGCATAATAAATAATGGTAGAAGTAACAATTATGCAAAATCATGTAATTAAAGAATCTAATTAGTTTTATTATATAATTATTTTACATAAATTACTAAAATGAACAAGGTAAATATATGTAGCACATAATTCAATGAATCTAATATGGATAGCTCATTTCCAATTATTATAGGCATTTAATAATGGAAATAATAACTAGGTACTCAATAACAATCAAGGCATAATAAACACATAAGTCAACATGGTCAAACATGTTACTAAATATTGTTGCAGGAACCTAGTCGATTCTAACAAGACAAATGATATAGAGTGCAACTAATGTTCACATCTCAAGGTAATCACAAAACAACAACATGATACCATATCAATCCAGGTAACGACTAGTGCAACCTCATTGAAACCATCAAATACATTTTAATATCATAAATCAGGCATAAGTGTAATCAATCAGTTATTGGAGCAATATAAATCTAAACACCCAAAGGGTGTAGGCCACTCATGATCACTCACAAAGTAAGATCAACAAGGTCACATCCATTGGGATGAATTATAGAAATCAAATGGGAGAGGCACTATAGGAAGTTTAGGGCATGAGAGCTTTATTCCCAAGGAGAAAAATCCCACAATGAAAAATCTATTCACTAATAAATATATGTATGATTGTAAAATATTTTGTATATAGATATCTATTATATATTAAATTAAAAAAATGTGCCATACCAACATGCTTGAATTGTTGTACATACCAATACCAATATCTTATGTGTAAATTGTGCCTAAATATGAATATTTACACTTGTCTACCCAAATACCTATAGTTTATTTTGGATATGGAGCACAACATCCTATTCCATCTCAACTTTAGGGTTGAAAAAAATACACGTGTGAGGACATAAGCCAATAATTGTTGCAAAAAGGTGTAAGTGAAAATCTAAGCTTGGGTTCCACTAAATAGACAATAAAGGCATGTAGAGAAATCCAAAAGCAAGCCCATTTTCTAGCACACTTAAGCTTTGTAGTGCCCTGACATGACCTACAAGCCAATGAAGAATGTGACCATCTCTTGTATTTCATTATGTTTCCAATATATCATCTACTTTGTTAACATATAGGCATAAATGTGTAGAGTGACCTATGTGGCAATGAAGTATTATGGTACATCTTCATCATGCATAATTTGGGTAGATTCGACTAGTTTCTTGCAGAGAGAAGCATAAAAAATCATGTGGGTTCACTTAAATGTTATTAAACTACAAAACAAAATTTAATCTAGGTTTGACATGCTCCTTCAATATGAACTCACTCACAAAAACTACCTCGGAGGAATCCTCAACCAAATAAAACATAAAATCCTTACCAATTTCAAACACACACACAGATTTAGGGCCTCTAGAGAAAGAACAATATACTTAGCCAACAAGAAAAAATAGAGACAATAGAATTAGAAAAGAGAAGCGAGGGTGGAGCAAAGATATAGTATTCTGAAGTTCTATAAATTTCCACTAGTAATAGATGCAACAAAAGACCCAAGTGACAACAATTAATAAAAGAACTTTTAGTCAACAAACTATCAGATGTAGAAAAAAACTATATAATTTTGACAATCCATGAATTGAATAACAATATGGCCATTTAGGCCCCTTCAAAACCTATTTTGTTTATTAAAAACTTATGACATTTTGAGTGGCACTTGAAGAGGATATCAAGATAATCATCGTACATGAACAAAGCATCCTTAGTTGGCTTGTAGATAAGTATGATGTTTTCTCAACCCATATGCATTCATAGTTGTTAGAGTAAATAATTAATTTATAAATTATTTATTCTATTTACTTAAGCTTACTTAGATAAATGCATTTATTAATAGTTGTAGTGGTTAGTTGTTGACAACATAGGAGTTTGTTCCCTTCTAGCATGTTATACTTTTTTGTGGATGCTTGGTTGTCAACCTTATCTTCTACCTCCTTCCAGCTTGTTCTACAAGCTTCCTTGAGGCCTTTATAAGTGGTCTCTCTCTCATTGTAAAATCATCCATTCACATAGAAATTTCATTTTCCTATTGTGAAATATTTTCTCTTGCATTGTTTGCTTCAAGCTCTTGCTCCTTTGGTTTCTCTTCAGCAAGCTATTTGCATGCAGGTGATCTTGGGCATCTTTGAAGTTGGCTTTCATCAACTCCAACATGGTATCAAAGCCTCCCTATTGCTGCTTTGTTGAAAGATTTTTGAAGCCATTATTTGGAGTCATAAACCCTAGTTTGTTTGTGCATTTTTTCTTCAAATCAGGGGATCAACGATTTTTTGAAGCACTTTCAGCCCAAACGAACATTGCCATTAGATCCGAAAGGCCGTTTGCAATCAAGATTCATATAAAACTTGTCATTTTTGGAGACAGAGCTCCGAGAGGCAAAAAAAATTTTGCTCACAGGCCCTTCCGTATAGTCATACGGATGGTCTATCCATTAAATTTTTTATAAAAAATAATTTATAGGTGCACTGTCGTGGCACCGCCGAGCGGCCACTACGGGTCCGCCCGCACACCGCTCTTCTAGTGGCTCAGCCTTTTCTACGGCTCACGTGCAACCTACACTCCGCCCTTCCTCCTCCGCAGCAGTTTGCAGGTGGTGCCTCCTGGTTTCCTCTACTTCACCGATACTCTCAGCCCCATCGTCACTCGTCTAAGTCATCGGCCAGTTCAGCATTCTTTTACTACTCGACAGCATGCATGGGTGATACATGGCCTAGGTGCCACGTGGCACTTTGCCACATGGACCTGCCACATCACCCTGCTAACTCAACACCTTGCCATGTGGTGTCATTGTGGCACTGCCATGTGGTAGCCATGTGGCTCTTTTTTGTTGTGATGGGCTATAGGCCATCAAATTGTTTCCAGTGAAATGTTGATGTCAGCATGATGTCAACACTGCATCAGCCTTGCTTGCACATCTCTTGATTATGTTTTGGAGCTACTATTGGTTTTTTGGCCATAACTTGAGTATACAGAGGTATTTTTTCGATTCAAAAGAAGCGTCGAAAAGCTAGTTCTAAGAAAGAGACATTGGTGTAGGTATTTTTAGGTTTTGATGCTTTTTTATTGCCTATTTTTTTAGTCGAAGTCCAAAGTTCTATTTTTGACTCCGGAAAGCTTATCTTTTGCGTCCTATGCCCATTTTTTGAAAACTTTATATTTTTGGAAATTTGGTTCTATCACCTTTTTAAAAATGTGGTCATTTTTCTTAGATTTTGGCCCATGCTCTTTCTATCATAGTTTTGGCATTTTTGCTATATGGTGGATATCTTGAGTATTTTAGGCCCAAGGATCATTTTCCTGGCATGGTTTCCTTTGTTTTGAGCGGTACCTTGTTTTGTTATGACTTGTTTTCAGTTTTGATCATTGTAGCTATCATTTTGAAGCACTTTTATGTATTGCACTGAGATAAAGTGCCAGTGTTGCATTCTGGAGATTATGAACATTGTTTTGAGTCAGTTGCACATGCACTATTTTCATAAAGCACCATGGGGGGGATAGTTGTTTGCTATTTTAGGCTTCTCCCTTTGTCAAGTGAGTATCCCTTCCACGACATTAGCCCATGTAGAGTGCGTTTGATCATGTCTTAATAGGTGTCTGTATCTCTTCCTCTCTTGTCGTTTAAGGTTCATTTGCAGGAGACTTTGGCCCACCTTCTTAGTTGCCTATCATCATACCCTATCTGCATTAAAGGGGGCGGGGGGGGGGGGGTATGATGTTGTTCTAATGCATCCATGGTTCAATGGTTCGATAGTATGAACTATGTATTCAGTGGTTGATCCTATGTACAAGGCAATTACAGTGGCTAGTTATCTATTCATTTCAGTGAGATGGATCATCCACCATATAGACATGCTCGGTTCATGCCTTTTTCTTCCATGGAGGTTCTTTAGATCATCAATTTTTCTTTACTTTGATAGATTTGCAGCTTCTTCTTGCTTTAATGATGCTCTTCATGATCACTCCTTGTTCCTGTTTTAGGGGACATTTCCCTAGTTGGAGGCTTCTTTAGTTATTCACTAGGTTACCTCTTTTTGAGGGAGGTTTCTCTCTTTCCCCATTTTTAGAGGTTGCATTTCTTTTGCATTGTACATGGGTACCTAACATGGCCTCGTTGCTGGGACTCATTCTGCATTCTGGATTTCTTAGTTTTGTGAGCTTAAGGCATTTCCCTAAGTTGCACTTAAGGGGGGGTGTTAGAGTAAATAATTAATTTATCAATTATTTATTCTATTTACTTAAGCTTACTTAGATAAATGCATTTATTAATTAGTTGTAGTCTAGGAGTTAGTTATAAGTTGTTGACAATACGAGAGTTTGTTCTCTCCTAAGTCATACTTATCTTCTCACATTGTTCGAGGACTTTCCACCTTATGTGGATATATGCTTAGTTGTCACACTTATCTCCTAGCATATTCTAGCTTGTTCTAGAAGATTCCTGGAGCTCTTTATATTCAGGCTCCCTCATTGTATTTTACATATCACATTCTCATTGTAAATACATATTTTCTATTGTGTTTGCATATGTGATCTCTCATGTCCATTTAGGATTTTTCCCTTGCTCCTCGCTCTTCTCTCCTTGGCTTCTTTTTGACAAGTTTTCGCATGTAGGTGATCTTGGGTGTCTTCGGAGTTGGCTTTCATCAACTCCAACAATGGTTAACATTGACACAAATGCATGACTAAAGACTGTAGTTAGTTGAATAGTTAGGTGAAATTGTAAAATCGGATGTAAATAGAGAGACTCAAAGTGCAAGTACAAGTGGCTATGTGACAAGATTGACATATCAATCTCTCTCATATAATCATAAGTCATTCCTTACAAAGTAGGTAACCCCAATACTAGATTTTAGATTTATCACTTACTAAATTTTTGTACTATACAATATTAAACTAGTGGTGGAAATATTCGATGCCTTTATGCTCTTTAATTATATTATTCTCCAAAATAGTATCTCACTAGCTACAACAATAATTAAAAATAAGCTATCACCGATAGATTAGCCATGAAACCCCTTCTACCAACAGAAATTTGTCTTCTTGATGAATATGAAGTCTAGAGATTCATTTTTCATATATGTAGTGGCCACCTATAGTTTTATTTTTCGTTATATTTACCAAACTCTTTTATGCCTATTTTAGGGATGTGTTTTCATAAGTTGGACTAGAGATATATCAATGATGATTACTTAGTTGACTATATTGCATGTGTTGTTTAATGATTATGGTTACAAATGCATTAATGGTATTTTAATGATTTGTAGTTGATCAATGTGATTCCTTTCATAGCAATGTCAGATGATGTTTTAATGATGATTACTTCATATTTGTAACAGTGCATTATTTTATCTAAGCATTTGATATTTGACTTATAATTATTATGGCACTTATCCCATACATGCATGTGTATGGTGCATGTGTCTATTTTATTTTTCTATTTATCATGTTTGATGTGGTTAGTCAAGATCTACACGATGTACCACTCCCTGCCATTGCTTGTTTAGCTTAGATATATTTATATACATGCACATGCTCATTTTTATGCAGAATGTAGGTATTGGGCATCGATTCCCTGAATTGCCAAGATGAGCCTGCCCTATCACAATAACTCAATGGTAAGAATGGAGAGATAATGTTTAGGTCCAATCCCAGCCATAGCCTAACTACTTGTCTTGAGAAGGACATGTATTTGACTTTCCACCATTTTAAAAATCCGTGAGTTTATCTTTGTCCATGTTGTTTGATTTTCAGTTTTGGTATGTTTTGGTAATGTTGCTTTTATGTGGATTTTACTCTATGATTTATTTGGTAAATGATTTAATTATAATATTTAGGTTAATCATATAATTAAATATTTTTTGATTAAAAAGAAAATATTAAAGCATGAAAATATTTAATTATTGAAAAAACTAATTAAATATGTGCTTTAATTTAGAAGTCTTAATTTATAGTCTAAATTTAGAAAATTGGTTAAAGGGAAATTATAATATGATGATATTTAATTAATTATTAATTAATCAAAAATGTACTTTAGTTTAAAAGATTTAATTTAAAAGTTTAATTTAAGAAGTTGAACAAAAATAGAATTAAAATATGAAAATATTAAGATTTAATATTGCTTTATTATAATTGTTTACTTAATAATAATTAAATTAGAGTTGCATATAAACAATGAGCTTTCATTATTATTACTAATTTAAATAATAAACTATGGTTTTATTAGTGGTTGCACTAATTAATAAACTAGAGGAAAATAGACTATAAAAGAATGAAATTTAAAGATAAAGTTATAATTCTAATTGTGGCATAGTTATATTTATTTAATTTGATAATAATTATTTAGGTGTTTTATTTTAATAATAAACTCTAAATAATGTTATTAATTAAATTAATATTTATATATTATTAAAAATGCTTTGAAAATTAATTAAAGAGAGAAAGATAATTATTTAAATTAAGATATTTTGCAATTAAATATCTAAAAGGGTTGTGCATGAAAAGGTAAAAGGTAATAAAGTAATACACAATAATTGATCAGTGAGTTCCCTCTTGTGATTGCACAATCAGAGCCCCAATTTAGGGGAGAATTCTTTATCAGAGATCTAGAGCTCATTTTGCAATTACATGGGTTTTGAAGAGTGATATTCAAAGTTGAATCGAAAGAATTGTTGAGAGTTTTGGAGGGTTTGGATTTGCATGCATTCACAAATTTTCTCAGATTTTAACTATTGTTTTGAGACTTCGAGAGCGAAAATTTAGAATTTGGTCAAAAGATTTGTTGAATGTTTTAGAGTGTTTGGATTTTCATGCACTCACAGATTGTCTCATATTTTAGCTATGATTTTGAGGTGGAGTTTACAAACCTATTGTAGAATTTTATTGAAAGATCTATCTACTTGATGTATTCTTGGGTGTTTTCATATTGCTTATTAATTTACTATATTGATTGTTGAACAAAGATTTATGTTGTAGATCTTGAAAAAGGAAAACTTATTAATCAAGAAAACTTGACTGAGGAGAATTATAGAAAAGCTGCAGAAAATTACTATGATTGTATTCTTATAAACTCCTTTCTAATATAACGAAAATTTTGATTATTGAAAATTAAAAGAAAATAATAAATTGAAAAGTTAGGGTTTCAACTTTAAATTTGTCATTAGAATCATGAGATTATCATGAATTTTCTAAATATAGATAAATATTATTCTTATATTTAAAATAATTTAATTACAAAGCTTATTAGAGAAAAGAAAAAAATTAATTGAAAGGAAAACATGTTGTAACCAAGCTTATGCATGCATGCTAAAAATAGAAACTAAGTATAGTATGGTTACATGCATGTGAAATCCAATATGCTAAAATAAAAGGCTATGTATAGTAAGGTTATGTGCATGTGAAAGGAAAGGTGCTAAAAATAGAAAGTTAAGTATAGTATGGTTACATGCATATGAAAACAACTATGCTAAAAATAGAAAGCTAAGTATAATATGATTACATGCATGTGAAAATAAATATGCTAAAAATAGAAAACTAAGTATAGTATGCTTGCATGATTTGAGAGATCAAAGACATTTAAAAACACTAATTACATATTTATTTATTTATTAAGATATAATATAATTTTCAAATTTATTTATTTTACAAAATAAATAAATAAATTGTAAATAAATTAGAAAAATATTATTCATTTAGTTAAAGTGAATGTTAGTATTAGTGATTATTTAAGTATAATTAAACTCTAAGTTGCATATAAATAATTTAATAATTATTAATGTAAGAGGGAAGTTAATAAAAAATATCTAGAATTTATAATATATTTTAAGAGAAGTTGTGTTAGAGTTCTATTTGTAATCATTTAGTTAATAACTATTTGACTTGACGAGAGAAATTATAAATAATTAAATTAAATTAATAATTTTATCTCTAGTTGCATTATGAACTAAAGGAAAAGTAAATATTAATATTGGACTTAAATAGAAATCATATTAATATTTTAGAAATTGAAATTAATATTAATATTTAATCTATATATTTTTGTTATTGATTAAATCATTTATGATTTAAGATAATTTAAATTAATAACATGAGAATATTGCATGGTATTTTATATGCACAAACAATTGGATATTTAAATACTTATTTTAAATAAGCATAGTAGCATAACAATTTATATTAACATGTATATTCTTACTTTATTTCTAAACACATCCTTACAACCCAAACTGAACAAGAGAAATTGGTGGAATTAAATCATGTGGCTGAAAACTATGTGTTTTCTAATATTCTATTTATAGTCTTGTGATATTTATTTTCATGATTATTTTTCTCTATGTGTTGTTTAGTTGGCCAAGTTAGGATGTGCACTAGACGCATTTTTTGAGATTTCTTTTATGATTATTTGATTGGATGTCATGATGAACTTTATGATTTGAATTGAGATTTATGTTTTGTGAGCATTATGTTATTGAGCATTTAGGAGAACTTGGGTTTTGAAAACCAATGTTATTTTTGGGTTACCTATTAAGGAACCAAATTTGATCAATATTACTCTTGTGGTATGGGGCACTATTGTGGTTTGTGGTTTTTGAGAAGGTAGTCTAGGTGCATCTCTATAAGAGTGGCTTGCAATGGGGGCCAGAGCCCAAAGTGGCTACTAGGGTAACTCATTGTATGTTGTGTAACAAGTGATAACATAGTAATTAAAATATCTTTCGTAGCCCTTTCCTTGAGATACATTAAAAAGATAAGTTAGAGATTTTTCTTCATTCATGCCTTGAGTGCTTATATAGACTAAGGATGAGATGGAGATGATACCTTGAGAGTTATGACTAGTTTCTCTATCACCATGAGAGGGTATCCTAGTTTCCCATAGAGTCACTAGGGGGTCGGGGTCTTGAGAGACTATAGGGATAACCTTAGAGTTGGCTCTAATGACACTCCATAATATGTAGCATGAGTCTCCATATTTTTCTTTTATATTTGTCTCTAGTGGTGTACTTTTTGGATATTACTTTTGATGGTGTATTAATTGTGAGTTGTTACTCATTGATTGGATATCATTTATTGTTGATAGTTGAATTTTATTAATGAATTATTAGTTATTCATTAGTGATGTTTTTTATTGTTGGAGTTAGTGATTGGTGGTTTACTTTTATTGACAATAGTTGTTATCTTTTGGTTATTGTGGTTGTGACACATGACATTGTTTTGAAGGTGGTTGTGTCTTTTTGAGTTTTGATACTTGATTTATATTTGTTATCTAGATGTTGACTTGGTATGTGGTGTTGGTACTGGATGAGTGTTATTTCAACTTTGGTTATCTTTTCTTCTTGAGTAGTTTGTGTTACCTGTGAGGTTGTTTTGGCTATCAAGATTCCTTGCCTAGGATTATTTTATGATTTGATTATGTGTGTGGATTGTACATTATCTCTCCTACACAGTGGGAGTGAGAGCCTGATTAGGTGAACATGCGATCAGAAGGTACTGTATTCTTACCGTTTGGGTCCCCCTTAGATTGACAGGTGTTGGATGCTCCTTGATATAGTGGTACCATTATCATTCTTCTTCTTAACTTGAATATTTCTATTTATTTGATGTATCTATGTATCATGTGTTTGAAGATCGTACGAGATATTGTATTGTATATTGATGTACTTGTATCTATTTTCACATACTCTATGACATGTACAATGGATGGTGTTCATTAGATGTGCTTTCATATTATTAGTTGTACTTATGCATTTACTTATATGACTATGTATGTGTTTATTCATTTTATAATTATGGACATTGTAATTAAGACTTAAACTTATTAATAAAACTTTCTTAAATGTGACTCAACATGAAGGAACCCTTAAGAAATTGAAGCTATATTGTAATTGATTACATGTTCTTGATGCGTATGTATATATTGCTTCCGCATTATTGTTACTTTAATGTTGTTTAAACATTTTTTTTTTTTAAGTTTAGTAAACTTTGTAGCATATTAGATTTATTCCTTTTGGGTTCCCAAGTGGGGCATTACATCACCCCATTTCAATTTCCTTCCTGTAGTTGTAAAAAACATCATTCTAACAAACACAAGATCGCCACTATAAGAATTGAATTATCTAACATTTCCACATACTCAAAGCATTCATAAAAGTGTGGAAATCTAAAGTTCAAAAGTCAAACACTGACTACGTAATCATAAGTACTTGATTCCATTTCATTTGAGTTGAAAATAAAATTATAGTGACATTCAAACAACTTACAAAGATTAAACATGTCATAATTATCATAATTTGAACATAATTAATGTCGTTTAAATCCAATACATAGCTGAACACAACTCAATGCTACAATTGTATACAATGCTAAAATATACATTTAAACACATTGATCTTGTGTCACAAACTATGCTGACTTGCACACCGAGCATAAGCAAGCATCAATACATCAATATGTTATAAAACATATAAAATAACATGCCATCAGACCTGTGAGTCCATCTGCATGTTGTCTTGTCTCGAAGCCTTCAGAATATTGTCCATCTGCTATCATGAAATAGAAGAGTGGTTCATGAACTTTCACCACCCAACCATGGAGTAGTTAGCTCCCGAAGGTTCTCTAGATAAGAAGAACTACCCAACCTTGGCATGAAATGGCTAGCAATTTGACACAATAGGATCAGAATGATTTGGTGTAGCTAAGTGCCTAATTCTACCTTACACATATGCCTAGTAGAAAACATACACATGGATGTGGAAGAGAGAAAAAAAAAATTTAACCATGCATCTCAAACTTATGCAAAGTATTTTCATGAGCTTGGTTGAGCATCAAAACTAGATAAATGTAAAAGTCTGGCATATAGCAAATGAGAAAAACATCACAAGTTTTCCTATTAGTTCTACCCTCCCCTTTACATCCACATTCAACACCCCGCCTATTTAATATGATTCTTTGTTTTAAAATAATAAAGATGTAAACAATAAATATCACTACTTTCATGCTTCCTTACATTCAGAGTTAAGATTCTATTGAAAAGATATTTATACAGAAATCATCAAAATTTCTATGTCATTAATGTCTCAATTTGATTGTAAGATGATACACCCTAACTTAGATTTTATTTAAACCTTATAAAAATATGAATCAAATTCATAGTTTTCCTCTTTTCCTACAACACTATTTCAACTAGCTTCCAAATATAATTATACAATTCTTTCTTGAGAGAAATTTATTTTCTTTGGTCATTAAAAGCATAATGATTTACTTGAACATCAAATTACTTAAGCCACTATTACAATTAGTTGAAAATGGATAGTAAATCAAATAATATTTTAGTGAAATTAAAAACACCAAGATGACATCACATATTCTCTAAATTTTCTATTGGCTTAATTCATAGTTGGAAGCAAACAAAAATCAATTAATTAGTGCTATTTTTTGAAATCAATAGCTAAATGTTTGCAATTTAAGTGATTCCTATTTGAAAAAACATCATTAAAAAAGCTACATTATCACAGATTTGCACACAAAAAAAATTAAATAGAAAAGGAGTCAATGAAACTATTGGTTGATCTGATTGCTTGGTGAACAACTTGCAGAAACAATTAAATAAAGTGATCATTGTTGTGAAGGCTGATGAAACATTGACTTGGATGGGACTTCTATACCCTGGTAGATGCAATTTGCTTGGTTTACTTAACCATAATGCAATATCTAAGAAAACTATAGATAATGGTTCTATAAAAACAAGGCTTAATGAGTGTCAGTATGGCTCACCTAATGGTCATGGGGTGGATGCAAATTTTTTTTTTTTTTTTTTAAATGTGATGAGTTAAATCTTGAAGCATGATGATTCATGTAATGGGTAAATTTTAACTTTAGTATGCAGTTTAATAGCAATGAAATCTAGTTTTTGTTACTCCCCAACTCCCTTATCATATCACTGAAATTTTGTTTCGAAGAGACTAATTAATTTTTTTAATTTTTTTTCGAAGAGATTGATTAATATTTTTCTTTATAAACTTTTCTAACCCCATGCAAAAGTGATCTAACAGCACTATTAAAATCTTTAAAAAAAATACATAAACTTGCACATAGGACATATGTCAATAGTTCTGAAAGAAGAACTTGATTGGCAAATTTGTGTTGTAGAAATTCTTTGTTTTAGATATGAGACCTAGATATCAAAGAAATTCAAATTGAGACTAGAGCCTTCTTACTCTATCTTCTTCTCTCCTATGCAGTTTCCCTCTATCTAGATGACTTGAAAATTGGAATGTTTGTGCAACACTCAGGGGTCTCTTGAGCTTTTCTTTAAAAGAGTCAATCTCCCACATGAGTCCCTTCTTTCTGATTGTCATCCTCCTTTCCACTACAACACCCTTTGCTTCCAAATTGAAGCACCCTCTACTATCTACTAGCTCTGTGCGCCCTATCCTTTATTCCCCAAACTTTCAAAAAAAAATCTCCTCCCTTCTGCTAAATTATTCCCTCATATGCCCCTTTGATTTAATGTTTTTCCTTTTTTCTTGTTTTTATTTTTGTGTGGAGGGTTTAGACCTACGAGGGTGAGGCACGAATCCTATGAGCTACTAATCAGTGAAGGTCACCACATAGACCTTTTAGGGACTCGATACAGACCCACTCGTGCTTGAAACCTCTTAGGCTTAGAGTCAAGGACTGAGGAGCATCCACGCCATCAAAATCACCCAGGGCATGATCCTGGCCTCATTCTTTATGATGTCGGAGCCTTGCACTTAGCAAGACTTGATCCTTGGTGGGCTCTTTGTGAGCCATTCAACTTCACCAGTAGATTAAGAGCCCATTGACATGCTTTTTCCTTTTTAATAGTACTCTCCTTATTTTTGTGCTAACTAACATCATGGCCATTCATTGATAATCATTATCAATCAATTAATTTCCCTCAAATTTTGGATTATGGCTTCCAATTGGCTATAGAAATATAAATTACTTCTAGTTCTATTTAATTCATCTTTATCTAATTCATGACCCAAATTTCAAACTTGAAAAACTATTAATTACCATTAATTTCCTCAACTAACAAATAGCATTTCAAATTTGAGCATGTAATTTCTAATGGAAAATTTAAGAACAAAATATTCAATTTTAAAAACCTAAATTATAATAATTCATAAACAATAGACAATTCTACAAATTATGTGCGTGCATGTAACTACACCATACAAATTCTAGCCCAACCTAGCTGAGGAGCTAAACTCTTCTACCTCAATCACCGTTCTGCCTTCAGTACCTGCACACTCACAAACTCATACAGGCCGAAACATCAATATTGTGAACATAATGATAAATAAAATAACATCATAAGATATAACATGTAAATATAACCAAAATTTTAATCATCATGTCGCAACTTCATAAGATCAAACATATAACGACTATCATAATGACAAATAAATTAAGTGACCCATCTAATGACATCAACAATAAAGTATAGTAAAAGTCTATAAAGTATTCAATTCAAGTCGAGTCATACATAGTCAAAAAAAGTCAAACTCATGATATCATGTCATAATAAATAGCAGCTCTCAAAATGAGAATGGATAAAGGGAAATGAAAGGAGCAGACGAGTGTCTAATACGCCATGAGAAAGATATTATTTTCATAGATTGATTTGATGGGAGAAGATAGTGTATTGGGCACATCGATTCATGCCATTAATCATGAATCACCTAATTAAACTTTTGTAGGCCTCACAAGTAACATGCCAATCCTAAGACACTTACCAGATCTCACTAAAGAGAGAGAGCTGATGTGTGAAATGGGTTTCAAATCTCCCACCTTTTTCTGAAGGAAGTAAGAAATTTAATGAAAGTAATGTTGGTATTTTCACTATTGTACCCTACACGAGAACATGACAATAGGTAAGACAAAAAACCGCAGGCGTCAGTGTATAAGTGAAAGTTATTTATGTTTGGGAGATTCATGCAATAATTATGATCTGAAAACCTTGGTAAAAGGAGCTTTTTCTCTTGCAAAATTTCTAATTGTGGGATTCGGAATGACATTATTCAATCAAATTGCACGAAATAACAGTGGCATTCCCACTTTTCAGCCATAAAATATGAGTGATATTTTCAAAATAAATTGGTACTCGGAGTTTTTCTCTTGCAAAATTTCTAATTGTGGGATTCGCAATGACATCAATCAATCAAATTGCACGAAATAGCAGTGGCACTCCCATTTTTCAGCCACAAAATGTGAGTGATATTTTCAAAATAAATTTGTACTTGGAGTTTTTCTCTTGCAAAATTTCTAATTGTGAGATTCGGAATGACATTAGTCAATCAAATTGCACGAAATAACAGTAGCAATCCCACTTTTCAACCACAAAATATGAGTGATATTTTCAAAGTAAATTGGTACTCGGAGTATCTAAATCTTATGTCGGCAAAAAGCACTAGTGGTTGCTTTACCATATTTTTTCCAGATCATGAAGACCTCTGGGAGACACGAAAGCGGTGATAAGTGACAATGAAAAAAGATTGCATGTCTTCATATGGCAACTATGGCTTTCAGTATATGTCGGCACAAAATAATGTAGGCAATAAATACTTTGAAATACTACTGTCAATCATATAGAGTCGGCGAAATAATATGTGCCATACAACTTCCTCACTGTTGATTCATTGCAATCTCAATGAGAATATTAATAAGGACTCTAAATTTGTGGCTGTGAGTGTTTGTTCAATGAATTCCGTACGCTAAAGTAGAGTATGTCTTGTTAGATTCCCCATGACAGGTTACATCAGAAACTTAACCATTTGTTTAAAAATAATAGATATTTTTAATCTTTTATACATGGAGGTATATTCTTGTGACCTAAGCCTAGCGATAACCAGCGGATGACGGTAGACTAGTCCGTGAGCTTAAGGCGAGACTAATTCCCCGTAGATGTCCGGAGGTGGAATCGAATTCAAGACCATGAGATGACCCACGACTTCAAGTCTACCATGCACCCTAGGGTTTACCCCTCAAAAATGATAGATATTATCATTAGTGGAGACTTGTTAATGTACCAGAGTTTTAATCCACGTAAACTCGTAATATGGAAAAAGACTTGTCTAAACGCAATATCATCTACACGCGCGTAGAGACCGTAGTTAAATACACGCGCGTAGAGACCGTAGTTAAGTCAAAATTCACTGCTTTGTCATTTTGAAGGGTTGTTTTTCTATATATAATAGACGTTCCTTTTTGTTGTGCAATGTAATTTCATGGGCTTGATTGTTTCGTTTATTCTCATCTTCTGAGATGAATGAAGATGATGTGTGGCAAAAGCTTAGCGAGAATGAAAATGGTATGACGCATTGAGAGCATTCTTTGTAGGGAAATAAAATCATGTGTTTTGGTTACCCATTTTTCTTTGTATAATCTAGACAAGTTTGCTATGGTGGAGAGTGTTTGGAACCGGTCATATTGCCAGACTGCTCTTAAGTAATTTCGATGTATGTATATATTGCCTTAAGCTTCTTATATAGTATACTTGGTCAGGCATAGTATTTGACTTTAGTTAAAGCTGTTCAGCAAAATGGCTGGTTTCATACACTGTCTGCTTGTTTGTGAACTTGTTTGGATTATTTAGAGGAGCATGGGAAGCCAAACCACAGTTTCTTGAATATTTTTGCATTGCAGGCGATCAGGCAAGTATTGACAGTTTAAATATCACACATTAGATTTCATTGCATTTCTAAAAGTGTTAAATAGTTAAAGTTGCTTATTTTTTCAAACTTAATTTTCTTCTTAGTCTGTGATGTTTAAAGATGACTGGCAAGTACTAGCTCGCTTGCTTTCCTCTAAGAAGAAAACTCAGAATGTGTTTGTACGGAACAAATTTAGATACACAGAAGAACTCAATGATCTATGTTAGTTTCGTTATTTATAATATTTTGTTAAGGAGAGGCGTATAAAGGGTACTAAAAATCATATTCATGTCATAAAGACAAAATGAATAAGGATGTTTTTTACTTTATCATGCGATCAGAAACAATCACTTTTCTTGTACTGTAGACTATCTGTTATCTCTCGACACTCTCTCCATAAATTGTATCTATACAATATAAGTATGTTAGTTTATTTATATATAGATGGACTTGAACTACTTTTAAAACTACTTTCTATATGCATGTAAAAGCTAATGTGGTTAAACTTTTGTCCTTATATGTGTTTTAGTTAAACTAAAGCAAGCTATTTGAATACTTGGATAAGAACTTGATATTATGTGATTAATTAGGTTATATGTTTTGAGATTAAATATATTTTATTATTATATATGATGATAATGTGTTGTGATAGATTTTTAAATTTTTTAATTGATTACAAGCATAATTTTGTTGAACCATTAAATTTTCAAAAAAAAAATTGTATTTATTGATTATGGTTATAAATTCTATATTGCAATTTGTTTAAGTAATTTGTTAATGTCAAAGTCTATAACCAAACACCACAAAAATGGATCTTTTCAGAGGAAAGAAATTATAGAGTTTTTTTAAAAAAAGGATTGGTAAATGACCTTATTGAGTTGAGCAAAAATAATATCATCATTCCTTCGGAAGTAGTTGTCTTTTTAATTAGTTGCATAATTATTATGTTTCGATATATGACATTAGATGAGATTGAAAGACATTGTTCATATACATTATGTTGGTTAGACATGAATTTATTTTCTAGATTGTGATGTCCATCACTGTACATGTCATTCATGTATAGCAATAGTAATAAATAATTTTATAAATTTTGACAGTAAGTTATATGTATATTTGTCAGAGTCTATGTGGGTGTAATATAATAATTAGTAGCTTATGCATTATTTTTTAATAAATGGCCTCTCTTATAAATGTTTAGTCAAATAGTTTATATATATTACCTATATTATGACATCTTATTAAAGAATCGACATGCCTCTTCTATGTTTTTATATATCATTGAACTTATAATAAATTTTAATCTATATCTTTCTTATAATATTACTTTGTTAATAATGTTATGTCGACTAGATCATGCACCCTATTTATATAGTGTGTGCTTTTATATACTATTTACCATCTATAATTTTATGCACCAAATTATTTTGGTTGTATTTTCTTATATTATTATACTCATTGGTGAATAGTTTGGGAATTGTTAGAAAGTGTTTTTATTTTATGTAAATGTGATAACAATACTAGGCAATAGCCTACAACATACAAATAAATAGCGAGCCTCTCATCAGAGAGGTTTTGGGTTTGAATCTAATCGAGATTAGCACAATATTAATTAATCTAATATTCAAAATAAAATAGATAATTAATAGTCTAGGCTTCGGCTAATTAACTATCAATTAAAGTTTTTAAAATATCATAATAACATAGTTTTTATTTCCTTTCATCATACACTTTTCGTTAGTCAATAATTGATTTCTCAATTATACTAAATATTTTATTTTAATGTTAGCATTTTGTTTAGTCATTAAACTGAATGGCTATTACTTGGATAAGCTTAAAATAACTTTAGTTATAATATTGCATTTGCAATATAAGTTAGATTTCTCTTCTTCAACTTGTCTCGTAATTATCAAGGGAACAATTTAGAATGTTGATGACTTTGTAAATTTGAGTAACACTAAAATTTAGTGAGACTCTATAAACTATTTTTATATGTTATTGAAGTTAGGTTCTTGTATATTTCTTAAAAGATTGAGTTAATTTTTGACCTACAATTAATTTACCAACTCTAAAAAAAATCTAACATATTGTCATCAAGTCTTATAGATAAAAAATAAATTCAAATGCTCATGTTCATGTATAGTTATGTTCAAACACATATTGATTTACATTTCAATTCAAACATGAACATTTACATACACATTTGCACCCATGCATGTGCATACACGTACACACAAAAGTTTTAAGTTTTGTATTTTAAGCAGTCTTTATATTATTTTTTGACTAGTAAAATTTATAAATCAAATCAATCAAAATTAATGTAAAGCATAAACTATTATGTCTATGAAAGAAAACTAAAACAAATCAATAATATTAATCACATAAATGAATTGGGGTATCACCTATGAATATAATGAAGATGGAAATATGATTATTGATCTATATGGTATTGTACTTCTTTGGAAAATTCTTGCTAACTAAATTTTTTGTGTATACTTCAAATTTAGCTTTAGAAAGATTAAATACAATTCATGTATATTATTTAAAATCTATTCTATTTTATCTAACAAGCATTTGTTTTGATATTAGATATATGTAAATTTTAATATTTATATTTTATTATTAAATCAATATAAAAGTCACTCAAAATTATCATAAATATTTCTCATAAAGTAAAGTTAATATTTCATTTTAAACAAGAAGATATCAAGATAGGCGATAACTACATGTTTTATATTATAACTTAAACTTGTTAATATAATAAATTTTCCTTAGCTAATAAATGTTCAATTTTAGTTATACTTATCTTTTTAGAGCTAATAAAAAATGAAAGTATTATTTCTCACTATATTCTCCATTAAAGCTTAAAAAAGTAAGAGTTTGTAGAAGGGACAAAATTGAATACTTGGCTACTATTGTTTTTATGAAAAGAATGGTGTAAATGGATTGGGTTTCTTGTTTATGTAGAAGAGAGAAGAGGAAAGGAAGGAGAGAGATTTGAGTAGATAGAGACACATTAAAATGTAACAATCATATGAAGGAGAGGTTGATGTCAACATCCATTTTGATAGTACTAAATTCAAAAGGTCATTTTTAAGTGGCCATTAATATCTTAAAGAACTAACTAGATTTATTTTTTGTTATTTATAAAGAGAGTATGCTTGTACACAAATCCCAAAATTAAATACACAAGTCAAAAATTATGGTGCATTGACAAGTAACTCATAGGAATTGTCTATTATCTTCATATTTGGTGGCACTTTTTGTTTGGAAACCCTTTTGAACTGAAGTCCATCCATTAAAGTTTGAAGTGTATATTTTCTCAACCAAACTTAAATGATTAGTAGAGAAGATAGCTAGAGTTAACTTATGACTATGATTTTGAACAAGGATTGATGACTTATTTGTTGAGCACTCTCATTTTGGACTTTATAAAATCATATGTTAGAATTCCAAAGGACTTCTAACTTTAAAATTAATAACTTTATTGACAAGTATCCTTTTTCTAAAGGTTGTTCGAAAGACATGTTACTAAATTCAGTACCACATAAACATGATTTTTATCAAGATATTAAAACACAACCCAAAAACACATAAAATATACTTGTATAGTAATTCAGATTTTATACTGATACAGATTGCACAAGCAGTATGGATGACAAAAAGAGCACCAATGGAGGAGCTTTCTTTCTTGGAGGAAGATTGGTTTCTTAGTTAAGAAAGAAGTAGGATTGTACATCTCAAAGTAGAATAGAAGAAAAGTGTGTTGTAGCAGCAAATAATTGTAATCAAGTAATTTGGATCAAGTATACACTAAAGGATATAGTGATAGAAATCAGAGAACCTATTGTTATACATTGTGACAACACAAGCATGGTAAATATGTCTAAGAATCTAGTATTACATTTGAGGACTAAGCACATTTCTATTAAGTATCATATGTTGAGAGAAAATGTTGTAGAAAAGGACATCAAATTGGAGTATGTGAGCACAAAAGAGTAGATCACAAATATATTCACTAAGCCTCTTCCCAAAGAGGTTTTTGAGTATTTGTGAGGTATGCTTGGGGTTATGCCCCTTCCTACATTAGAGTAGAAGATGCAAGAGTGCATCAATCTAGGGTTATAGAGCACCATTGTTTTGTCTGGACTGAATGCTGATGCTTCCTGTATGGGGGAGTATCTGTGATGGATAGAGTCATCTAGGACTCTTTTTGATATTGTTTTGAATAGTGTCTTTTAGCACTTGAGCTAGTCAGTTGTTGCAGAGTTTGATGCAAAGATGTTTGGTTGTAGAAACCTTTGAAGTTGATGTCAATGGGGGAGAAGTTTGGAATGAAAAAAATTATACTAAGAGAGAAGATTGGTAGTATGATGATGGAGAAGTTTTTCATAAGCACAATACATGGAATAATAGTTTACTATAGAGAACATTGAGGAAATCAATGGAGGAGTATGATTGATGAAGATGATTTGAAGACTAATAGTCTTTTGTTGGTATTCATGGAACTAGATGTTTTTCATCTGTGTTGCCATCAATGCCAAAGGGGGAGATTGTTGGAAGATTGGTTAAAAGCATGAATGATGGTGATATGTTACATTCATGGCTGATTTTTTCATTGATGTCTACATAGCAAGTTTTCTATGGTATCTAACAGAAGAATAGTGGAGAGATGAAGTTGGTATGGATAGCTAGTTGAGCATGATAACCACCTGAGCTTATGAGAGATAGTTTTGAGTATTTGCAGTTAATGTAGAAAGTAGAAAAAATAAGTCCAAAATAAGTTATGTAAATTTTGGTGATGTTTGTTCTGAGATAGAGTTTACAGAGGTGTGTTCTGGTAAACTTGTTATATCTCTTAACAGAGTTGATATCCTAAGGGTCGAGGTTGAGGAAATGAAGAAGACATGTTGAGGATGATGTATCTAAGCTCACTCATCATAATATTATGTGTATGGAAAGTTATTCAAATTGCAAGGCAGAAGATTAAGGTTATGAGTAAGTGTAACATGTTCTTAATGTGGTCCTATAATAATTTATTGAGAAGGGTGAACAACCAACTTAGTGAATTATTTTATGGATTCAGTCCAAAGCAAGGACATTTTACTTTATCATGATATGGATATAAATAAATTTTGAATGTTAAAACAACAGAGAGTGCAAAATGTAAAGTTGAGTAGAGTAGTGCAGAAGTGAAGGAAAATTCATTGTTAATGTTTTTTTGAGTGATTTGAGGTTTGGTATTTGGATCCAAGGTTTGTGACCTGGTCTATAACGTCTAATAGTGATTGGTTTAGTTGATAGGATAGAGGAAAGATCAAAGAAAAGAATAAGATAACAATAAATTACTTGTTTGAGTAGTGAGCTCTTCTTGTATTTGAAATTGCATGTTTGGGTAGTTGGCTATTGTTGCATACATTATAACACAACTCCTAATGGGGTTTGAATCTCCTAACAAGGATTGAAAGTCTACTAAAATGGACTTATTGTACTAAATGTTTTAATAGACTCCTAATAGGGTCCATCCTCTAGTAAGGAATATTTATACTAGTACATCATCTTGTGGGCATCATTCCCATCAGGGCTTTCCCTTTGATCAAGGGTTTCCCTAGTCAACATATGTGGTGTAATTGTCTATGTGCACTTTATTATGGCTAATGTTTACTTTGGTTGAATGGTCAAGCTTGTTTAAAGAAGATAAATGTTTTAATTGTTGGATAACTGATTCACCACCCACCCTCTCTCAGTTATCTTCATGAACTATTGTTCCTAATATATTTGGCCTAGGTCTACTAGAGACTAAAGAAATGGCATGTCTTGTCTACAATTGAAGAAAGAAGACTGAGAAAAGGCATGACATAGTTATATTTGAACATTGATTTGGAAGTTATAAGGATTGAAAAGTGTATTCAAAACTATGATGAATAGAACCAAGAATATACCAAGGAGGAGAAAGCCAAAAATGCTGAAGACAGACCATCTTCCCCTTAGATTAAATAGAGAAAGGTAGAGCTTAGTCCTAGTACCTCCACACCACAATAATTGGAGGAGTCTAACATATCATTGGTTTCATATGATGATTATAATGATGAGTCCTCAAGGGAAATCCCTGGGGTTCTTGAAAGCATGAAGGATGATAAATGCCCTGGACTATCAAGACCTTCTTTGAAATATTCAAAAGAAAGAATCGATATTATGTCCAAATGAGGAAAATGTTGATCTTAGATTGGTTTTGGCAATTGAGTGTCAACACACTTAATAAATTTACTCAGTTCATGTCGAACTAGTAATACATGCTAAGTATAATATGTAAATTCAAGACCATGCTGACTTGTAATGAGTGTTGAGTCACTCATGTGTCAAGTCACTCAAGTGCCAAGAAGATAGAGCATGCTGAGTGATTCAAGTGTCGAGTGAACAATAGATGTTGAGAAGTTCAGGTGTTGAGTCAGAAGTAGGATTATAGTATATGTCAAGCATTAGTAATTGCATATGCCAAGTAATATAGATTGGACATTTTTTTTTATGGCACAAACAACTATGTAAATCATTTTTTAGTTGACATAAGGTTTGATTTAAATTCTTTAGAGATAAGGATGAATCTACATGCATATTCCCTATGTAATTGCATACAGCCAATTAGAAAAATGGGAAGGTTTAAGTGGAACATTGGATGAACCTTAGTTGTAGATTCATACCTAACCTTAAGAAACCTAAGTCTTCATAAAGAGAATGAAGCCTTAAATCTTTAATGAGAGAGAAGAAAGTTGAGAGCATTATGAAAGGGGTGAATGAATGGATTAAAGGAGCAAACATGATAGTTTGCAGAGCATTCAAGGTGACTTAGCAATAAGTGTGAATTGCAAAATTAATTAAGTGAAGAACAAAGGGTAGAGGATACAACATTGATACATTTGATCATGAAGGATAAATTAGAGATTTGATAGAGGTGATATGTTATTAGTCAAGCAAGTACCAACAACAAGATCTATGCTGAGATATTTTGACAAGTGATTTCAGTTAAATATCCTAGGTGGAGTAGTTGTAATAGGCTCTACCAAATCCTTTAATAGTGTGGCATTCCAAGTGAATGATCTAAAGTCCTTTAACCAGACACACGTCTAATAGGGTGTTGAAATCCTCTAAGAAGGTGGGACTTAATAGTCTTTTGTAAGCCTTTAATAGGGTAGGCCTTTCATAGGGCAGATCATGTTTCATGGTCAAACTATTGTAACCTTAATTTGCTACACTTTATTGCTATAGTAGTGAAGATTTTTGGGTGTCATCCCCACCCTAGCTTTACCTTCTCATTTGAAGGATTTCTAGGTAATTATATCCAGTGTCAAGTGTCTATGTTTAATTGCTTAAATGTTTTAGATGCATTTACTTTACATGTTATTTCACTATGTTAATGCATGTGATGTATGAATGGTGAACATTTTATGGGTCCAAGTTTAAAATCCTTATTCATACCCCCCTTCCTCTTAGAAGTTTACCTTTACCACTTGCAGTTCTAGCAATTGGTATTAGAGCCAAGTTCTTAGAAGGAGAAGCTTTATAGCTTAGGGGAAAGATCCCAAAATCAAAGACTACAAGTTAGGAAAGATTATTAAGAACCAAGAGATTGAGATACATCTTATACTACATCAACTAAATGAAGCTAGAGCTACTTTGAAGAGTTCCTTGAAAAGAAGGAAAGAAATTGCCATTGCAGAGAATGTCACATAATACAAAGAGATTGACGCCAAAATGTTATTTGTAGATGGTAATTCCAATGAATATGATGTAATAATTGCAGATCTAACGAAAACAATAGATCACAAGCTGAAGAAATTAGAAATCTCAAGTTGGAGCAAGAATTACAAGCTATACTACTATGTTAAGTGACTAAAAAAAAGAATAAATCAATGGAAGAAAAGACCATGATTGAAGAAGAAAAAAGAATTCTAGCAAATAGATTGGAAGAGAAGTCAACAGAGCTATCTAGGATCTCAAACATGCAATTGGATACCTTGAGCCAAATGAACAAGGTCATGAGGCACATGAATGTAGAACTAGAGCCATGCATGCATCAAAATTTGAAGGATATTGCTACAATTATCAGAAGTATGGAAACAAATCCTTTGAATGCAGATCCAAGTGCATGTGGTCATCAAACAAGCCAACAAAGGTAAGAAGCTATAGAAACTCTTATAATTGGGATTACAATATAAGATATAACTATCACTATTGTCAAGAATATGGGCACATACTTGAGAATTGTATTATGACTCACTTCAGTGGTAACTACAAAAGGTGGTTGAGTCAAACCACATGCTATAGCTGTCTAAAGATTGGTCATATTAGAAAGCATTGTCCAACTAGTTCAAAAGCACCAAGTTGTGAATTTAATAAAGACAAAGGCAAGGTAGATGTTGAACATATTAGGAATGAGATGAATAAGATATGGAAGAAGAAAGATGGTTCTAGTACATCAAATGGAGAATGGATCACTTCACACAATGGGTTAGGTGATCACACCTCATCAAACTAAGTAGAAAAGGAGGTATGTGGGACTAATACTTAAAATTTTATATCATATATTATTTCCAAAAGAAGTTAGTTCTCAAAGGACTACATTAGCATGAATGAGGATGCAAGATGTTGTTGAAAATTCAAGGTTAAATTTTTTAAGTTTCATGTTGTTGTTGAGCATGAAAAGTTTCTAATGGTTGCTGAGTGGAATACTAGTTAGTGTCAAGCTACCAAGCTAGCTAGTTGATGCTAATTCTATAGTAGTTGTTGAATGATGATAATACCTATAGATGCCTAATGATTCTAAAAATGTGTTGATGCTGAGTTTACAGCTCTACACGCACTAAGCATTAATTGCAAGGGTTTTTGAATGGTATATGGTCATTTTTCACTCATTTCTCATCATTTCAAATTTGAGCAAGTGTAGAAGGCGATTCAAAAGTTTGTTGAAGTGACTAAAAATATCTTAGTGATGATATCACTGTTAGAATTATTTAGAATATCTGAGAAGGGTGGGGGGGTCATGAATCAGTTATCCAAGGTCCAATGATGTCCAATACAACTTTTTCTTCTAATCCTTAATGGCACATAACTGAAATTATCATGCATGAAATTGATCATTAAACAATCATGAAAAGTAGACATGCATCACACCATAACACTAAGGATTTTGATGACCTAGAAACCCTCTAGGAATAAGAAGGTAAAACTAGGGTGGGGATAATACCCACTAAATAACTGCACAATTGATTTCAACCACTTCTGATGGTCTACCCTATTAAAGGCTATGGCACACTGTTAAATGTGACCATGTTAAAGGATTTCTACACCCTGTTAGGAGTGTGCCCTATTAGAGGACTTAACAACATTCAACTTGGAATGTCACCCTGTTAAAGGATTTACGTAGAGCTGTTAGGCTCACCCAAGTCCATGGGATTTACAGTCACCTTCTCAAAAGAATCTTTCATCCCTCTCTACGGATCTCCTATCCTCCTCCTAAGGATCTCTTATCCTTCTCCTAAGGATCTCTTTATCCTTCTCCTAAGGATATCTTTATCCTTCTCCTGGGGATCTCTTTATCTTTTCCTAAGGCTTATCCACCTAGCTGTTAAGCTAACCTAGTAATGTAGGATTTCAATATCTAATAAAATGGTAAGAAAGTATTAGAAGGGTTTTGACTTGATACAAATTGCAACTTCTACCTTGTAGATTTTAGATCCTCTTTAGTTCTTTTCTTTGGTTGGCTTTCCTCCCTTGCAATGCTGATAGCTTGTTCACCCTTCAAGATCTGTCTCCTTGAGTTCTTCCACTCATTATGGCAATGCACTCCATGATCATTTCATCAACTCAGAGTCTTGATGCTCTATTCTTACTCCTCTTGGCTTCTTCGCATGACCATACTTTATGACCAACTCCCTCTCATGCATGCTCATTTGATCTTTGACTTGTAACTCCTTATAAAGAAGTTTTGTTCTTCATTTCCTGCTTAGATCTTAATTCGATCTTGAGAAAATGTTATTATTTTCCCTCCAAATTGTTTTTTCTAGAAACTTCATGATAAATCCATTAGCATTCACCTTGAATTGGTTTGCATGGTTTACATAAAATTCTGTGACATCTACTCATAATCCTTATCATCCAACTAATTCACAAAATTTGATGTAACAAACTTATCGCTACTGATCAGGAAAATCTTTGACTTAACAAATAATACAGCAACTTAGCATCATTGATTTACTGATGCTCGGCTCCTTCTATATTACTTAGCTTCTATTATTATTTATTGGCACTTTCCACCTAAAGAAATTTTGTGTTGCTCGGCACTTGTAGTCACTTGGTACTTGAACTTCACTCGGCTCCTGTACCTTGCTCAACACCTATATCTTTCTCGGCACCTCTATCTTGCTCGGCACTTGATCTTCACTCGGCACACACTAAAGTTTAACTTGCTCAGCTTCAACTGAGAATCTGCTTGACTCTCTTCAATTAATTTAGTTAGGCTTTACAAATGACTTAGTTAAACCTTACATCTTTGATGTCTCTCAGTGTGTCCATCCTCTGTGTCTTAGAGTATGTCATCAATACACTATTTCATCAATGGCTTAGCTGATCCTTATACTTCATTACAACATCATAACTTCAACCTTTCTCTAGGTACTCTAGTTACATCTTATTGATTGCCACCTCTTTGTCAATCAACCAATTGATAGTATTTGGATCACTTAAGTAATTGTCATTCCTACAAGTAGCAAGTTTGACATCAATGACAAAATAATGATTGAAAACATTCTTTACTGGTTCCATTATTCTTCATTCATGATATTTTCAATCATTTCCAACATTCACTCTAATTTTTCAAATTTTAAAGATATTTATTCAGAAGTCAAGCTACTCTATTTACATTTGTAAAAACCCTAGTTTTGTCATAATGTAGAAGGGAAAGAGGTCTTGAATGTCCAATTAGTCAGTGGTGAGCTAAAGAAAATAGATTTCATAGTAATTCTAGATGTTGCTTATAAACAAGATCTCTCAGGCATGTCATCCATGAGTCCCCCGAAAGTCATTATGGTCCAAGATGTTAGAAAATGCTACAATTACAAGATAGGATGAATAGGTGACATGGAGATAAGGCAAGCCTATGATAGATTGTGTGAAAATGGCCTCTTGAAAGAGGAATTCAAAAAATTTGAAAAGAAGGGTTTGGCACGTACCCTAGAATTTCCCACTGCATTCAAAATTGACTAGATAAGAATAATATTGAACCAAATTCATGATGGATCCTTATGGCTAGAAGGAGGAACAATAAAGATTTCAAAGAGAATAATCCATATGGTGACCGGTTTCACAACCCTAGATTGGGCAAAGACATTGTGGAGTAACTTAATGAGGCAATAGAGAAAAATATAGGAGCTAAGTGGAACAAATGTAGAATGACAATTGACACCATCACAGATCCACTGATAAAAATTGTAGTAAGGGTTATTTCTCACAAGGTTTATCAATCAAGAAAATTGAACATCATATCCTATATTGTAGTAGATATGGAATATAAAATTGTGAAGAAAGATCATACATATGATCTAGCTGACCTTCAATTGCAACAAATAATGGAAAACCTTGGAGCAGTGAGGAAGACTGAGAGTACATAACACAAATTTTGATCAATCCTAATTTGCATATTCTTCTATGTACATAATAAATTCCCATCTTTTGGAAAAATAGGATGGAAGACAAATAGGACAGTTGCTACTCAGATCAATGAGTACATTGAGCAGATGGGTGAGAATTTTGAAACTATCATGAAAAGCTATTTTGAAGATTTTAAGAAGTCTATGAAGAAAATGATGAGAACGCCTATTTCTTTGGTTGAATAGTACTACAATGATATATTTTTTCTTGTAGATATTGATTATACATATGTATAGGCTACTACACCCAAGGTAAGATGGCTAAGAGCCTTAGGATATGAGATTAATGTTGATGAAGCCTCAACTGCCATCACTGCTGTTGTAGCTGAGGATGTTGATAAAACAATCAAAATCTTTGGAAATTATGATGTAATGAAGTCCAAAATAGAAATGGAATTGAAGACAACCTCTAAACTGAAAAAGAAGGATAAACTAGTGAAGAAACTTAAGGAAAAATTTGGTGAAGGTGTTGAAGAAGAAAAGGAAGGAGATGAATAGGATGAAGAGGAAGAACAATAACAAACTAAAAAACCTCTCGCGTTAACATAGGGCATGGGTGAGGACAAGGATGAAGAAGAAGATGGTGTTGAGGAATAGGAAGCCAAGGAAGCACCAACTCGTGCTGAGCCAAAGAAATAAAAGGCTAAGGCACAACCTATGGTCAAAGCGAAAAAGGTTGCAAAATGTAGCCCAACAAAGCCAACAACACTAGCCACAAAGGAAAGCACTCGAGCAATCACTCAAAAGGCCATGGAGAAAACAAAGCAAGTAGAACAAAGAGACCAAGAGTAGAAGAAATAGAGAACGAAATATATTGCTCAACCTAACTCAAATGAGGAAAGAACTGAATCAGAAGATATAAGCCAATTCAAAGTACTAAGTCATACACCACTTTTTGATCTTGAAAATCTGTGTGAAAATATCAAAAATAATGCAGATCTATCTGGCCTTAAGAATGTAAATTTCGATAATTTGGGAAAGGAAGAGAAAAAGATAGTAAAAGAAGCCCTATACACAATGATGTCCAAATTTAAGAATATACCATTAGAATTTTCCAAATCAATACCCAAGTCATTGTATGATTTAGTTGAACAAAAATTGCATTATTGTTTAAATTTGGAGAAGCAAATAAGGGAAACTACTTTGACTCATGTAATGCCATAACTAACTAAAGAGAAAATTGCTAAGGAAAATAAGAAATATGGAGGAAGGTTCACACCAAAGTATAGAGCCTTCAACATTCTCCAAAATGATATTGAAAATGTTGTTAAGAAATCAACTCAAATGTGGAAAATAATCTATGGATTAAATACAATTAAGCAAGGAGAGAAGGACCACTTTGAGGGAAAAAATGATGATAAAGAAGAGGATGACAAAGAAAATAAGAAGGAAGATAGAAATATAGAGGAGGAGACTAACAAGATGGATACTGAGATGGCAATGACTGAATAAAAGCATGAGGAAGAAAGTGTGCAAGACACACAAATGCTAAGTGCCAGCCCTCCTCATGACACAAGTGCACCTGCAGAGACTATAATTATCAAGGATGTCTCTAATGCATTAGCTTAGAACATCAACCCATTGATTGCAGAATATTTGAAGAAGATTCTAAATCAATCTACAATACAAGCACAACTATGCACAAATCTAATTTTGATTAGTGTAGAAGAACATCAAAAGGTAGTAACTAAGGTTACGATGGATAAGGTGAATACACAAAAACTGCTTTCTACCATCCCTTCAGTTACCAATGATTAACCTTTGATTCCAACAATAGTAGACACATCGATCAAGGTTAACACAAATGTTAAAGAGAACATAGTTGAGTAGAGGTAGACTACAAAAGAAGAAAAAAAAGAGACAACAACAAAGCAAACAAGACAGATAGATACATCTGTACCTGAAGCACAAACACAAGGTGCAATTCATGTCATTGTCATAGATCAAGATAAATCTGAAGAAGTTGAACAAACACCAAAGGTAAAGGAGTAGGAGGTCATCCAAGCATTGGTAACTTTACCAACATCAGGCTCCTCACCTAAAAATCTTCTTCAAAATCCAAGCACAGGAGCAATACCCCTACAAATCTTAGTTCCAGGATCACTCTTCCAAAGTTGAAAAGGTAATTCACTATGGTGATATCACTTTAGATGAAGAGATAGTGATTCTAAAATTTGATTATGACACAATAACTATAGATCGAATAATCATTTTACAATAAGCATTAGAGAAGAAGAAACACCAAGAAATGCTTAGGAAGGAGTACAAGAAAAAGTGAGCACTACAAGAAATCAAAGACATCTTTTTAGATGCATTTAGCTTGCCTACTCTACAAGAAACCAAGCTACTACTAGAACAATTGTCAAATATTATGGAGAAGGTTAATAATGAAGACATGGATACAAATGGAAAACTTTTTGAATGACCTGAAAGAAAGTTTTAAGGAAAAGTAAATGAAAAGATATCTTGCAATATAACACTTACTCAAGTTGCATTGGCAACTAAGGTTGAGGATGTGAAGAAGGTACTTGAGAATATCTTCTCATTGTACACCAAACTATGTGATCCCACATTCTTCACCCAAGACACCTAACATATAATTCTAAGCCTGGAGAGAAATTTAAGCATTTCAAGTACACAACTACCTAAGAATTTAGCTTAGAGTGAATTGTTTCCATACATTTCTTCAATCATAGAGTCAATTAGCTATGTTAACAATAGAAGAGGCTAATATAAGAGACAAATTGACACAAATTCAGGCCTCTCTCACCCACACATGGAAATCCTCCATAAAGAATTAGGCTATGAACAAACATTGTTAGAGAAAGATCACAATCTTTCTACACTAGATGGCCTAGTACACCTTGTAGCCGAGCTCACTATCAGAGTTAAGTCATTGGATGTTGCATGTGAAAATTGGGATGTAGCTCTAAAAATAATCATGGAAGTCCATAAATCATTTTTAGACAAACAAACTATAAGTGTATAGACCCTTTGACATAAGTGTCAAAAAGGGGGAGATAGATTACAATGGCCGAGATAAATAAGCAAGGGGGGGATAGATTAAAAAGGAGTAAGTAAGAAAGGGGGAGGGATGAATAAATCCAAAGAGAAAGCATCAAAGAAAAGGGGAGATATCAATTTTTTACCCCAGTGATATATATTTTTGAAGAAATACAGTGCAGAGATAGAAATAGAGTAGAACAGATATTAGCTAAGGAAGAGCATAAGGAGTATAAGTGTGTTGAAGTCAAAGAGTATGAGTTAGTAGATATAAATCTCCTTGGAATAGAGAACAAATTTTGGATACAGAATAGATACATTAACATAGGGGGAGTTATACATTTTGAGGTACATAGATTATTACAAATTTTGAAAATGTTGAAGTTCTGTAAATAATTTGAGTCATGGATATGTTATACTCAAGAATATTAGATTGTTTATGTATATTCAAGTGTTTTTGACACTTTTGTGAAAAAGGGTGATTGTTGATCTTAGATTGGTTTTGACAATTAAGTGTCAACACACTTAAGACATTTACTTAGTTCATGTTGAACTAGTAAATCATGCCTAGTATAATATATAAATACAAGAACATGTTGAGTTGCAATGAGTGTCGAGTCACTCATGTGCCGAGTCACTCAAGTGCCACATAGATAGACCATGCCAAGTGATTCAAGTGTCGAGTGAATAGTAGATGTCGGGCATTTCATGTGTTGAATCAAAAGCAAAATTGTAGTGTATACACAGCATTAGTAACTACATATGCCAAGTAATATAGATTGGACATATTTGTTTGTTATGGCATAGACAACTATGTAAACCATTTTTATGTCGACATAAGGTTAGATTTCAATTCTTTAGAGATAAGGATGAATCTAAATATAGATTCCCTATGCAATTATATGTAGGCAATCAAAAAAAATGGGAAGGTTTAAGCAACAAAATGAATGAATCTCAGCTATAGATTCATAGCTAACCCTAAGCCACCTCAATCTTCATAATGAGGTAAAAACCCTAAATATTTAATGAGAGAGAAGAAAGTTTAGAGCATTGTGAAAGGGGTGAATGATTGAATTGAAGGATCGAACAAGATAGTTTGTAGAGAATTCAAGGTGACTTAACAGTAAGAGTGAATTACAAAATCAGTTAAATGAAGAACAGAGGGTAGAGGATATAGAATTGAAACATTAGATCATGAAGGATTAATTAGATATTGGATAGAGGTGATCTATCATTAGGCAAGCAAGTTCCAACCACAAGATCTATGCTAAGATATTTTCATAGGTAATTTTAGTTAAATCTCCTAGGCAGAGTAGTCCTAACAGGCTTTACGAAATCCTTTAATAGGGTGGCATCCCAAGTGAATGATCTAAAGTCCTTTAACCATACACACTTCTAATAGAGTGTTGAAATCCTCTAACAAGGTGGGACTTAATAGTCTTTGTAAGCCTTTAATAGGGAAAGCCTTTCATAGGGCAGATCATGTTTCATGGTCAAACCATTATAACCTTAATTGGCTACACTTAATTGCTATAGTAGTGAAGATTTGTGGGTGTCATCCCCACCCCAGTTTTACCTTCTCATTTCGAGGCTTTTTGGGTAATATTATTTGGTGTCAAGTGTCTGTTTTTAATTTCTTACATATTTGAGATCCATTTACTTTACATGTTATTTCATTATGTTAATGCATGTGATGTATGAATGGTGAAATTTTTATGGGTCCAAGTTTAAACTCTTGATTCACCCCCCCACCCCTTCCCCCCACCCCAAACACACCTCTTAGAAGTTTAACCTTCCCACTTGTAATTCCAATAGAAAATTGATTCTCCAATTGATGTTGAGGATGAGAGAGAGGATGTCACTTTGTGCTTCATTGAATAGGAAAATTTTGTTCAGTCACTAGAATTCAAGGTCTTTTGGATTTAATATAAGATGAAGGATTGTAAAGAGAAAGAAGCCAAAAGACTTGAAGGAGTTGATGAGTCTCAGTATGTGACACTAATATAGTAGATAATGAGTGAGTTATATCTATGTAACCTCACACATACATAGGAAGCAACTAGAGTGATTGTAAGGAAAAGTGATATCTCAATTCTTCTAGCTCTTACCCTCAAAGAGTTGTTCATAATTGATCAAATAAGAAAGCAAGAAGATTTGACCTTTGTATCAAAATTTTGGTCATTCCATAAGGTAGAAGGCACAAGTTATGATCTAGGATTAGAGACACTAGCTAGCTAGGTGACATTCAAGTTAAATAAGTGAAAATTGATTGGCATTTTACTGGGTGAAGAAGGTACATGGCCTTAATCTAGATTGTGTACAATATAGGCTCGAAACCTATTGTTGCAATACTCAATCATTATTCAATGTTTAGTGAAGCTCATGTTAGGCATGTGAAAGAAATTGTTAAGGAATTTTAACAAATAGAAATGGAAATAAATTCTATTATATATAATATGCATGTGAAGAATCAAAGACAAGAAAAGGAATTGAGTGAGAAAAGCTCAGGTGAAACCTCTAGCACCATAGTTGTTCAAGGATCTCCTGTTGTGACCATGGAGGAAGTTACAAGTACATAATTGATTTTGAGAATTAATCATAATGATTATGCTTTCAACGCATTAGAGGAAGTTCTTCCATAGAGAGCTTTAATACTATTCTAGATAAATGCACTAATGTTTTCGAAGGTTATAATAATGTGTCAAGTATGTTATATTTCTTTGCAAAAGGAAATGAAAAGTTGTCCGAAATAGAGAGGAAATGGAGCCCTTCAAAATTTGAATGGAATAGATTATATGAAGATACTAAAAACTAAAAGACATCCTAAAAATCATATTTAAATAAAACATACCATTGATCTTCTTAATGCAGTGTCAAAGAACTTAGCTCACATGAACCAAGAAGAACAAAAACTTGGGGATAAAGAAAAGACAATATCTATTGTATAACATTCATGCATCCCTTAAATTGTTGATGATGATAGAAGGGTTAAATCACTTGAAGATCAGAAACAAGAATTCAAAATGATCCCACCTATGGTGATAGCAAAGTATAAAGGTAACAAAACTTTCCATATGGGCACATTTCATAGATTGCTTAAGAAGTTGATTATCCTAGAAAATAAATTTGTCAAATTTATTAGGAAAGTTAAAATAGCCTAAGGTAAGAGATGGAATGATTTGCAAGCCTTCACTCCTATAGTTTCTACTTTCAAATGGCCAAGTAATGGACATATAGCAAATTGGATCAAAATCTACATGAAGGTAGTAGACAAAGCTGAGGATATTGCTCTAGAAGAAGAGGCTAATGAGGCCTAATGATTTTATGCTTTATGTTTTTTGTTTTTCCATACTTAGTTAATTATTTATAGTTATGTAAAAGTTTGAAACTTGTTTGAACCCTTTTGAAAAGGTGCCAAGACCTATATTTATAACATTTTAAGAAAAAAAGGAAAGACATGACATTCACTAGAAAAATCAGCACTTGGTAGTTTTAAGTATGTATTAAATACTTTTACCTTTGTGTTTTTACTCAATGGATCTTGAATCCAAATTCCTATGCTATATTTCCTTATAAAGAAATGGAAGCAATGATAGTCCCTTTAAATGTCTTTTTCTCATGGTGTATTAAATCTCTGGTGTTCATTATTTACCGTAGATTAATACTATTCTATTGATGAATGAAAATGTTACATGAATTCATCTACATTGTCTCCTTAAGTTGGGGTTAACCTCATCTAGGTTTAGGATTTCAATTATCTCTCCTATTTGTCTAGTAGTTGATGGGCCACACATTATCTCTAAGGGTTTAAATAATAAGATTATGTGGGAGTTGACTCTATTTTCCCAAAGGATCAAGGATTGGTCATTGCATTATTTCTTGTAAGTGTATATGTATGGCAGTAGGTTAGTAAGGTTCAATCCATTATTATTTCATAGATCATCTTTCAATATTTTTTCAAAACCTCTTTAAAGCATTCTCATTTCTCCTTGAGAATTATTGTCAAACTTAAGAGTGTCACCAAATCTAAAATCACAATTATTATTCACCATTAAAGTACAATCAGCTAGGTCTTGCAAAGCCTAAAATGTGGAGGTTGAAAAATGTAAGGTTCTAGCCTTCATCTTTGACCAAAATTGTGTTGAGTTTCCTAACATTAGGTACGCAAGCTTGTACGAAATCAACCAACAATTATGTACACCAACACACCCAATTGTTCGAGGAAAGGGAGATGTTAGTTTTTTCCTTTCCCTTGTGAAAAATCTCCAAGGAGGAAGGAGATACACTAGATTATGAGTTTCCCTTCTCCAACATAGTAGTGCCAATATCATAATCAAAGTGATTCTTATTAGAATTAGTAGCAAGATAGTCCACCAAATTTCTAACAACAAATTTTTTAAATTTCTAATAGTGGAGTTTGTCCTAACTCTTTACCATGGGTTTATTATTTCCCCCATCCCTAGTTATAACAACACTCTTCTTCTTAATAGGGGAAAATAAGAGGCTCCCAATTTTGTCATGTAGCTCTAGAACACATTTTCCCTTTGATTCATCTTTAGTCACCATGCCCTTAGTGTCATTCTTTCAAACATTACCTTCATCCCTAATGTCCATCAAACCTCCAACACCTCATTATAATCCTCCTTTTTCTCCATCCTACTTTAGCTACCATCTAGTACAATCTTTTGTTTCATAACTTTTGTGCTCAATGGAGATTTCCTCTTCACTCCTATAGACATTTTACCCTTCTACTTCTCATTTTTTTAATGAGAAGAGAAAAGTAAACTCATTGTGCAAGATATGCTTACCAACCTTTTTCCAATTCTTAATGACACTATTGTTTTGGGATTTCAAAATGAAATATAAAAAAGAGATCCTATGCCCATAATGAAAAATTATTGAAAAAACCAAAATTGTAGCTATAGACTCTAGAATACATGCCATCTAGGGTTAAATATGTCATAATTATTGGAAATATAAGAGGAGTAATAGAGAGGGGAGGGGTGAATCAATTACCACTAAAACAATTCCAAATCCCTTAGATGTCAATACAAACTTCTTATTAACTCAAATACTTGCACAACTTAGTTAGAACTAGATATTCACTAAAATTTAGTTAACAAAAAAATCTTGAGATATTAATGTGTACTAGCCTTTACTAACTTAGTTGCAGAAAGATAAAGTAGTAAGAAAATAACATGGACAATGAGACACCAAGATTTAACATGGAAACCCAATTCAAGAAAACCACCAATGCTTACAACTTTTCACTCTTTTGAAGTGAGCCCTGTTAGGAGCCAACCCTGTTAAAGGTTACAAAACACACTGTTAGGTGTCACCCTATTAAAGGATTTGAATCATCCTATTAGGAGTGGCCTTCTTGGAGGGCTTAAGGGACTTCAATCCAAAAATTCCATGTTGTTAGAGGATTTACAAAAATTATTGTTAAGTCAACTTTAGTAAGAGATTTATTCACTACTACAATTGTTAGAGAGTAATAATAATTGACATGATTATTGAAGGAACTAATTTGTAGATTTAGATCAATTTTTTTTCTTATCCTCTAGATCCTTCCTAGTTAGAATATTCTTTGTAGCTCCTTGGATGTTCTACTCTTTATTAGATATCCTTCTTTATTTGAATCTTATCTACTTCCACAAACCTCATATTTCAATCCACAACTTAACCTTTCATAAATATGAAACCCAATGTCAAATCAGCTCGAATACCCTTATAAATAAAAAATTAGCATCTAATAAGGTGGCTAGCATAAACCAAATAGTAAACAAATTTTTTATCTTCCAAGTTGGCTAACACTAAAACTAGGTCACTCAATTACCACTGAGTTCCTTTGTAACCAACCTAACTTAGTTTACACTGAACTCCTTTGATAACTGACCTGAATTAGGTTACTTAAGAATCCTTCAATAACCAATCTAGCTTAGTTTACACTTGATCACTAAACTTGGCTTCTTCTGAACTTCGACTCAACTGATACTAGTGAAATGACAATATACAATTGAATAATCATTATTAAAATTCTCCCTCTTTGGCATTGATGGCAACACAACATGTCATTTTGTAAATAAACCTTTGGAGAAAATATATTTTGTTTGATTCTGATTCTTCATCCATGAGAACTCCCTTTGAGATTCTTCCTTTGCCATCTTATCTTCATATTCCATCAGATCAAGTTCTCCCTGTAGATGATATACAAATTTCTACCTCTTAATTAATGAAACCAATCAAACTCTCTCTGAGTGAACATGGCATATTCAATCTCTCCATCTTCAACATCAAATGTAAAAGATGTTATACAATGATTTTGTAATGTACCTCATGTAATGATTCATATGCAATGAGCATTGTCTTCCTTGCATCAACTTGATTCTTCAACGTAGTTAGGTTGATGTACCACTAATATGTACTCTAGTGAGCATCAGATAGGCAAATGACCCCTAGGTTTCCTCTGAGATACAAAAATTTATCCTTAGGTAATGGCTTGGTAAATATGTCAACAACCCCCTCCTTTGTATTCACATATTCCAATGTAACCTCTTTATCTTGAACTAATTCTCTCAAAAAATGATACTTGATTGCAATGAGTTTTATCTTATAGTATGTCATTGGATTTTTGGATATGTTTATTGCACTTATGTTATCATAGTAGATATCCATTGGATCCTTAATTCCATCCTTTATTCCTAACAATAGTTGCTTGATCCAGACTATTTTGGAATAATTTACTGCTACAGCCACATATTTTTCCTCTACTATAGAGCGAGAGATGTAATTAAGCTTCTTTCTACTCCATGAAACTAGCATCTTTCCAAGGAAGAATGATCCTCCACTGGTGCTTTTTCTGTCATCAGTGCTTCTAGCCGAATATTCATCAATAAAGACTTTTAGCTCAAGGTTTCCTTCTTTCTTATACCATAAACCATAGTCCTGAGTGCATTTTAGATATCTCATAATTCTTTTGATTACCTTCATATGATTTTCTCTAGGATTTGCATAAAACCTTACAACTATACCAACTACTAATGTAATCTCAGGCCATGTGTGTACCACATACTAAAGTTTCCCAATCATAGATCTATAAGTAGTCTTGTTGAACTCTTTTTAATCATCATCCTTAGACAATTTGTGTCTAGAACATATAGGTATTCCAACTAGTTTAGAATCTTCCATTCCAAAGGTTTTCAATATCTCCTTGATATATTTTTATTGAGTAAAGTAAATTCCATCCCTCATTTGATGAACTTGTAAACTAGCAAAGAATTTTATCTCTTCAAACATTGACATTTAAAATTCTTTCCTCATTTCATTAGATAATGATTTACATAAATCATCCTGACCTATAAATAGTATATCATCAACAAATATCTAGATGCTAATAATATCTTATTTTGTTGTTCTTCTTTGATATAAAGACTACTATTATCATTGGTTTTCTAAAAACCAATCTTTACCCGGTATTCATGCAGCCTCTCATACTCTATGAGTTTGTTTTAGACCATACAAAGCTTTGTGTAACTTATAGATCATGTCTCTTTTATTTGGACCAATGAAACCTTCAAGCTAATCAATGTGAACTTATTCCACTAGAATTCCATTCAAGAAAGCTTATTTTACATCTATTTGATACACTTTAAGTCCTTTAAATGCAATATATGCAAGCAGTGTTTTGATCCCTTCAAGTCTAGAAAAAAGATAAAATATTTCTCCATAGTCTATACCTTCTTCTCAAGGATATCCTTTACATACTAGCCTTTACTTATTCCTTGATACTTCACCATTTTCATTCAACCTATTTCTAAATACCCACTTTGTAGGAATTACATTTTTATCCTTAGGGCTAGGAACAAGAGTATATGTATTGCTCCTTTCAATTTGTTCAATTTCTTCATTCATTGTCTCTATCAAACTTTCTTTATTCACATCTTATGTTCTTCCAAAAATTCATATTTTAATCCACAACTTGACCTTTCATATATATGAAACCCAATGTCAAGTCGGCTCGAATACCTTTAATTCATTTCTTCTCAATTTTTTAATTGTTTCACTTGGTTCACCATGCTCAAAGGTTCTATGAAATTCTGAACTTTTCTTAGGTCCCACTATCTGAGACTTAGTTTCCTCTAATTGTAACTTGGGTTCCTTTTTTACTGGCTGCAACTTGGGTTGCACTGAAATTGGGTCACTTGGTTACCACTAAGTTCCCTTGTAACTGACCCAACTTGATTTACACTAAACTTCTTTGGTAACCAACTTGACTCAATTTACATAGGAATCCTTCAATGACCAACCTAGCTTGGTTTATACTTGATCACTAAACTTGGCTTCTTACAAACTTCTTCTTTGGTTGATACTAGAGTCTTCTGAGCTTGGTTACTAATGGCAGTGCCTGTTTAGAGTGTAATATTTTTGTAACATCAATGGCAATATATAGTTGAATAACTATTATCGACAATAACACATGCCAACATCTTCCTCTAAATAGGTTTATCCATATTCTTTGGTAGTAATCTCCCACTTTCACCAAAATACTCCTCTCCTCATCATTTTTTAGGGAACTTGGCAACAACTTCATCTCTTACCTTTCTTTCCTTGAAGAAATTAATTCCCTCACAGGGAAGGCTTAATATTTTTGAGTTGAACTAAGAGGTATGAGGTAACAAGATACTATACATAGTTTTAGTCTCTTTTTTCCATCCCTTAAAGAAGTTTAGTATTGCATACAACTTAAACTTGTGCACAAATCCTAAATAAATGGTAACCCCACCATTTTTCAACCACTCCAAAATAGATGGAACCTCTTTCCTTTCTCTGGAGGAACTTTGTTTGTGGCATGTGGGAGCACCACCCATAACTTTTTAATATTATGATAAATGAGTTCTATTATACCAGTACCTCAATTTGAAATGGCCTTGAAGATGTAAAATGGTAGTAGCTATGGTAAAAATAACCCATAAAGCATGTGAGTCATAATTATTTACCAAGGTGTACCACTACTAGCTTAGGTTGATTATATTATAAAAATCAAATCCCTTATCATTTATACCATACTTTTGAATGTCTCCACATATTATGTGTCAAACCCACCTTTATTATTTCCTTACATTCAAAATCAGAATCAAGACTCTCATTCCAAAGAGACACTTTCTTGGTATGCACCTTCGGGTTGGAAATTTGATCTACTAAAATGTTGGCTTATTGGTAGGTATGGGTAATGATAAAATTATCAAAACTATGAATGGTAGATTTGTCTTCTTTTATTATGTTATCAATAGTCCATACAGATGGAGATTTTCAAAGAATGTACCTAATAATATTGTTTAAGGCCCCCTCAATCCAATGGTTTTGACATTATAGTGACTTGGGAAGTTTAATATCCTAGAGGGATCTATTACTTTCTACCACATGGTTTTTCTATGTGTCTAAAGGGACTAACACATCACCATTCATATTCTTGATAATCCCTCTATAATCAACTTGCCTTGGATTTCCTTTGGCAACACCATCAAATTTGGTCTTCTTCCAAATGATCTGGAGGAGACAACCAAACAATCTCATCTATATTCCATCTTCTAGCATTTTGGGAGTTTATGTTACATAGTAGAGGACCATTCAAATCATAACCTTCCTCTAGATTCCCATATTTTCCAATAGCAATGAAATTTTCTATGGTTGCACTGATAGTCCTTTTCACAACCACTCAAGCTAACACCTCCAAATCTCTAAAAACTCTATGGTTTCATTCCTGTTAGATGCTCTAGTAGAGTTGGGGTGTAATCAAATTTCATACAATCTTGGCTTTTCCATTTGATGGAGGGAAGATCCACTAGGGAATACAACCCTTGATATTGCCCAAGAAGATTGAATTAAAATTCCAACCAGCCAATCTAGCATCCCAAACTTCTAAAGCAAAATGACAAAGGAAAAACATGTGGAAAGTGGTGTTCCTTTCTTCTTTATAGAAGAAAAATCTAGTAAACAATTGAAAGCCTCTCTTACAAAAAGGTGTGAAGAGTAAGAATTTTATTATGATCAATTATCTAATAGATGGTACCAGATTTAGGAGCTAACCCTTTATAATAGTAGGGAGCCCAAAAGGGAAGTTTCTCATTCTAAAGGAGTCTCAAAATGCCTAAGGAAATGGAGTAAGAACCATTAGGATTAAATTATGAAATGAGAGATTCAAAATCATCTATATCAATCCTCCACACATTGAGCCCCATTTGGATATCCAACACATTGGGATTGATAGAAGTAAGGTCCATCCATCTTCCATGGATATAGTAATTCAAGACCATCTTACCATAAGCATTCTTGAAATATTTAACTAGACCCTTATCCTCAAAACCTTCCTATCAAATGCATATCTCAAAGCCAAGTATCTTCCTAGAATCTGATCATAGTACCCTTACCCAATATTTCACTAGCCTTAACTCTAGCTAGCTATTTAGCAATGAACAAAAAACTTGAAATAAAAGAATCATTATCTAAATTAAGGGAAGAGTGGGAGGCATCAAGAGAGGGAGAGTTTCAAAGGTATTTCACTATCTAATATAAGATTCCATTCTTTATCCTCCCCATACACTCTCAATATCTATTTAGCTAGCAATGCCTTATTAAGAAGTTTTGTTAACCTGACATCAAGGCCTCCCTTACCAAGGTTAGGCCGGCACATGTGATCCCAAGAAATTTAAGGCAATCTCTTTCTTTCCCATATCCCCAAAAATTAAGAAGTTTTCTTGGTCTGACATCAAGATCTCCCTTAGCCTTGGACCTGTAAATGTGATCCCAAGAAATTTAAGGCATTCTATTTCTTTCAAATGAAATTTTTATAAACTACCAATATAGAGTTTTTTTGTTATGAACTATAAATACTTAGTACAAGTAGATGGGCCATAGGGTTGAATTTAAATATTGATTTATATTGATGACTTCTGGAAATTTTCATGTGCCTAAAAATAATGGATATTAACAGGTTAGGACTCTGCTTGATAGGTTGAATTAAAAACATAATCACATGCCTACAAGTAATAGATATTAACTTAATTTTCTACTTATTAATAGAATTATTAATCAATATAAACTCATAACCTTGAGTAATGTTGACTAAACATATTATTATTTGCATGTGCACAAAATTTTGAGTTCTTTGATATTTTAAATGAGTGTTTATCTACATTAATGCATCTTCAAGGGATAATAATAGACATCTGATAGGGGTGGACGGATTGGATCCACAATGATAATTAAACACAAAATGCACACTATAGGCACTTCTAGAAATTATAGAATCATTTCATTTCCTAATTGATAAAAAACTATTACATTGTGCCTCTTTTATTGAGGTCTTTGATTGTTTCTAGAAACATCTAAATTAATGGATTTTTCTAGAGCTATCTACACATTAATGACTTATAGAACATTGTAGGATTAAATATTAATTTTACCTAACCCTATTCGGTAATCAAGTTAGAGTTTCTAGAATCCTCTAGTATTATTTTACATTTCATTTGAGGGGAAGTTACACATTCCAATGCTCCCCCCTAATTTCAACCTCAAATTTTGTTGTATACAAATCCAAATCCTTTCTTTTGCCTGATGCCAACATGCTATTTTCTAATATCTTTGTATCTGCTAATTTCTTCATTAACAATGTCTTCCAAGACTATGACCTTTAATTTTTACAAACATTTTAAAAGTAGTTGGCTGCCAATGATTTCCTCTTTTCACAAGATCCACTAATAATTTTGTGTCATCTATAACAAATGCCAGTGACAAGATTCACTAGTAACATTGATCAAATTCATGTCTTCATTTAGCTACTCCTTGATAGCTTCATCTATCAAAAATGGTGACAAGGTTCTACAAATAACCTTTCTCTAGAAAATAAAAATCTCTTTGCTTCTTCCATGCCTTCCTTAGATATGATTCCCACTACTATGGCAGTCTCCCTTAGGCGTGAACATTTTTACTTGAATAAATTTTGATGATACCTATAATCTTTTGCTAACTCTTTCCATAGCTACATCCACAATCCATCTTGATGCAACCTACCATAAGATCTTTATTGCACTCTCTATTCTAATAAGTCTTATCACAATGGCTTTTTAAACCACAAATATTACAAGGATTTAAATCTGAACATCTATCCTTTGAATGCCATTTTCTATTATAGTGTGAACATTGCATAATCTTTTCTCATTCAATAGATTCTCTTGAACCTTTATTCATCCTTCCAGTGCCTGCATCATATCGTAAACCTACATATTTTGGTCTTTCTATAGTCTCAATCAAATTCCTTTATCCCTATTCATCCATTCTAAAACCTTTACCTTTAAAACCCATTCTTTTCATATTCTTCAAACCAATATTTTTATTATTATAGCTAGAAGTTTTATCAATATAATTTTCATGTTCATCATTACATTCCTTTTTTGCAAACAACTCAAACAAAATCACATTTCTGAATCCCATAATCACTCAAATCATTTATGTTAGAAGATATGTCACATACAAATGGTTTTGCATTCAAACATTCTTTCTTGTGTTTTAGAGTAGACAATTCCTTTTTCAACATACTATTTTACTCTTCCAATTTCTTTACATTTTCTTCTAAAACTTTGTTCTTTTCTTTAGCATCATCATGTTGATCTTAGAATGGTTTTGACAATTGAGTGTCAACACACTTAAGCTATTTGCAAAGTTTATTCTGAGCTAGCAACATATGCCGAGTATAATATATGTAAGTGATGAGTTGCAATAGGTGTTGAGTTAGAAAGATAGTAAGTGTCAAGTCATTCAGGTGCCAAGCAAATAGACAGTGCTAAGCAAGTATGTGTGTAGAGTGAATAACAGATGTCAAGCATAGTCAGGTGTCGAGCTAGAAAAAAATTTAGTATGTGCCAAGCAATAGTAATATTAAGTGCCAAGTAACACAGAATCATCATATGAGTTTGTTCCTTTACACAATAAGAGTCAAACCATTTTGCATGCCAGCTAATGGATAGATCTCAAAGACTATAGATAAAATCGAATCTATTTGATTCCCTATGTAATCAACATGCAACCAATTAGAAAAATGGAATTCCAAGAAGGAAAAAAGGATGAATCTCAACCATAGATTCATAGCTAACCCTATGTCACGAGAACCTTTTAAGGAGGTTGAAGCCCCATAATTAAATAAAGTGAATAGTGTGTGAGTGCACGAAGAGTAGAAATAACAAGGGGTGAAGTGTTAAGAGGACATACAAGGTGACTTAGCAGATTGAAAAATTAGTTAAAAGAATAGAGTATCAGTACTACAAATAGCTTCATATTAGATTAGCAAGGATTAAATTGGATTGAACAACAATCTAAAATTAGCAATAGCAGATTGTAAGTAATCAAGTCAAACATTCTACTATACTTTCTAAGAATTGTATTAGCAAAATGAAATCATATGGATACAGGTTGGTTTAACAACCATTGTATAAATCCTTTCATAGGGTGACATTCTAAGTGATTTTTTTGTAAATCCTTTAGACAGGTACACTTTTAATAGGGTGTAAGAGCCTTTAATAGGGTAGGCTACTCACAAAGTAGACCATGGCTAGTGGTCAAACATTGTAACCTTGACAAGGTACATTATTGCTACAATGATAATTTGTGGGTGTTATCCCCACCTCAATTTTACCTTCTCATTTTGGAGGGTTTTTGGGTGATCAAATCTGGTGTCAACTATTTTCATGCATGTTTTTACTTTCATGTTATTTTATTATGTTACATGAATGAATTGATTTAAGTTAAAATGTTTTATTGGTTAGAGCTTGATACTTCTAATTCATCGCCCCCCCTCCCCCCCCCCCCCAAAGAGGTATACTTCCCACTTGTAAATTCCAACAATTGGTATTAGAGCTAAGCTCTCATTAGGAGAAGCTTTATAGCTTGGAGAAAAGATCTATACATGTAGTTCTACAAGCTTGGGAAGATTATATAAAACTAGAAGATTGAAATACATCTCATTCTACATTATTTGGAGGAAGCTAGGAAAGAATTGAGGAAATCCCTAAAAAGAAGAAAAGACATTTCCATAGTTGAAAATGATACTCAATACAATGAGATTGACACCACAAAAGTATTTCCAAATGGAGACTCAAAGGAATTTGATGCAAAAATTATAGACCTAATGGAGAAAAATAGAGCTCAAGTAGAAGAGATCAGAACTCTCAAGATTGAGTAGGAATCACAAGCCGTGATGCTATGTGAAATAATTGAATAGAAGAAAAGAGCTTTTGAGGATAAGGTCATGATAGAAGATGACAAGATATACTTAGCCGATAGACTAGAGAAGTCAACTAAGCTTGCCAAAGTTTCCAACATGAAGCTAGATACCCTAAGCCAAGTGATGAATGCACATCATGAGTTGAATGTCAAAGACATTGAAATCTTCACCATAAAGTTGGAGAATGAAAAATTGTAGAATGATTTGAGGAGAGAAATATAAATCATAGAGAGCTTCAGCAATCCCAATGAAGCCATCAAGTAGTTTGAGCAACTACTAAAGTCTCCAACATCCAACAATGACACATTAGGACTACGATGTACTAGCACTGAAGAAGAAGAGTCATCCAAGACTATTGAACAAAGAAGTGACAAAGGTGAGAATTCAAAACCCACTTGTCATTTTTGTGGTAAGAAAAGACATACTGCTAATGTGTACAGGAGCAAGAATGTCAATCAGCATGACAAACCTAAGAACATGGGTCACTATCATAAATGCAATAAGCAAGCTCATCAGGAACATGACTACATGAATAGAACCATCAAGACACCTAGATTTTAATAATACTACTACAACTTCAAGAAGTATGGACATAGAGCCTTTGAATGTAGATCCAAGCCTATGTGGTCACCAAACAAACTAGCAAAGACAAAAAGTCATGAACACTACTACAATTGGGACTACAACACTAGTCAGAGCTATCACTACTGTCAAGAATATGGACACATTCCTACGAGGGTAAAAGCACAGATCTGTGTCACCGTTTGTGATATCAAAACCTGTTTTGGTCAAATTTCATTTCTCTATCAAAACTCAATTTTATTCAAAAACTAAAAATACCCTTTTATAGATCTTAGATTCAATATCATCATTATATAAATTTTTGAGTGTTTTGATTAGTTATAATATGTTAGAATTTCAAAATATTAGAAGTTGATATTTCAACATTTCAGAAGATGCTCACTTTAAAAATGGAAAAAAATAGTAAAGCATACCAAAAAAACAAAAAAAACATATTTATCTCTAGAGGAGAGAATCCTCTTCATGAATATGTATTTTTTTCTCAAGAAGGTGTAGATTTGATTGGGAAGTTTTGATGGGAGGAAAAAATTGTTGGCTTCTGAGAAGGTCGAGCTTGAGTACTTATAACAAAGAAAATATAGATCAAAAATAATTATTTCTCTTTTTATGCACTAGATATACATGTCATCTATAAGATATTTTCAAATCAAAACAAAAAAAGATGATTTGCATTTTTTTTTTTGATGGGAACTACACCCTATATTTTTTATAGTTAAAAAAGGGACTTCAAAATAAAATAAATGAATAAATTCTTACTAATTTTTTTTTAAAAAAATGATAGGCATAAAGTTCATCCAATTCTACACATTTCATCAGTTTACATCATTTTCAAATTCTAAACACAAATATCATTTTTTTTGTCATTAATGTTGAATTGTCATATTCTGATATCATGTTTCTTCATAAAAGGTGACACAGATTTGTACTTTTACCCAAGAACTAAATAAGAACATACTTCAGTGGTAACTACAATAGATGGTTGAGTTAGACCACTTGTTTTAGTGGCTTGAAAACTAGTCACAATAGTAAGTATTGCCTAACTAGGTCAAAGGCACACAACTCTGAGTTCAACAAAGAAAAAGGGAAACTAGATGTTGAAAACATCAAAAGAGATATGAATAAGACATGGAAGAGAAAAGATGGAAGTAACTCATCAAATGGAGGGATCACTTTACCCAAAGGGTCAAGTGGTCATACTTCATCAAACTAAGTAGAAGAAGTTATGTGGAATTGATATTCAATGCTTTATCATAAATCAATTCCAAAACAAGTTAGCACTAAAAATGGATAGACCAACATGAATAGAGATGTAAAGTTAAAAATTTAAGTTTTCATCCTACTACCGATTATGACAAGTTACCCTCAGCTACCAAGTAAAATCATAGTGTGTATTGAGTTGTCAAACAAGACTAGTTGGAGTTGAGTGAGTAGTTTTTGTTGAGAAAAATTATGTTAGTTGATGCCAAGAAAGGGTAATCCCTATAGATGTCGAGTGAAGAGGAATTCAGATTGATACTGAGTAAAGAAAGAAATTGTATGCAAGTCGAGTGTCTAACTATATATGCACTAAGAATTTAATGCTCTGTATTGAAGGGTATAAGGTCAATTTTTTGATCATTTCTCATCATAATGAGCATAGAGTGAAGAGTGAACGAAGTCAAGAAGTGATTTCAAGCAAGGAGAAAACCGTCAAATAGATTCTAACAATGATTCAGAGTGATATCATTGATTCAAGGTATTTACTCAAGTGCCAAGCTATGCTATTTTAAAATTGTTAAACCCTAGTTTGCAAAAATGACTTCTAGCTTGAAAAAATACAAAGACAAGGAGCCCTTCAAAGTCCAGTTAGTTAGCAATGAGGTTAAATGACCAAATTTTAGGCCAATCATAGAGGTGGCATACAAGAACAACACTACTAGTGCATTATGCATCATCCAGCCAAATATTGTTATCGTCCAAAATGTCAAAAAGTGCTACAATTACAAAGTTGGAGGTATAGGTGATATGGAGATTTTTGAAGCCTACAATAAACTATATGATAATGGAGTATTGAAGGAGGGATTCAATATTTTGAAAAGAAGGGACTTACTCATGCCATAGATTTTCCTATGGCCTTCAAGATGGAGTGGATTAGGTTAGTATTGAGTAGAATTAACAATGGTTGCTTTTGATTGGAAGGTGGACTTGTCAAAATAATAAAAATAATCATCCATAGAGTCATAGGTTACCCAACCCTAGATCAGCCAAAGACTCTGAGAAGTGACTCCAAGGAGGTCATTGAGAAAAACACAAGTGCACAATGGAATAAGAGGGGTATGACAATTGAAACAATCAAAGACCCACTCATAGAGTTTGCTGCAAGAGTCATCTCACACAAATTCTATCAATCAAGCAAATTGAACAGTGTGCCTTGCATTGCAGTAGATGTAGGTTATAAAATTGTTAAGAAAGATCATACATATGATCTAGCAAAGCTACAATTGTAATAGATAATAGAGAATTTGGGAGCCAAAGAAGATCAAAAGGTGCTCAATGTAAGTTTGGATCAATTCTGATATGTACATTCTTTTATGTTTAGAATAAATTTCCTTCTTTTGGCAAGATAAGTTGGAAGACCAATATGTCTATAGCAATACAAATTAATGAGTATATAGAGCAGATGTGAGAAAATTTTGAAAGCATCATGACAAGCTATTTTGAAGACTTCAAAAACTTTATAAAGAAAAGGCTTAGAATACCAGTTCCCTTGTAAAGCAACACATCAATGGCATTTTCTTTTTGGTTGACATTGATTACATTTACATCCAAGTAGTAGTACCAAGAATTAGATGGCTAAGGCCACTTGGATATGAGATAAATATAGATGAGGTCTTAGTAATAATCACAACATTGCTTTTAGAAGAAATTGAGGAAAGTGCAAAACCCTTCGGCACTTATGAAGTTGTAAAGTCAAAAGTGGAAATGGAACTAAAATTTGCATCCACAATAAAAAAGAAAGACAAATTGGCCAAGAAAATTAAGGCTAGGGTTAGAGAAAGAACATAAGTAGGAGAAGATGATTATGAAGAAGAAAATGAAGAAGAAGAAGGAGAATAGGGCCAAGGGACACTTGCCTTTGACACAAGGCATGGGAGAAGATGAAAAGGAAGAAGGTGTCAAGGAGGAATAGGCTAAGGACGCACCTAACAAGCTAGAGCCTAAGAAAAGAAAGGCAAGCACAAAGCTAGCAGTAAAGTTAAAGAAACAAAAGGCTACTCAGCCAAGCCCTGCAAAGCCCACTACAAGAGCAAGCACAAGGGCTACCACTTAAAAGGCCAAGGAGTAGGCCAAAGAAAAGAAGAAGGTAACTAAGAAACAAGGTCTAGAAAAGAAAAGACTAAGAAGAAAATATGTTGCTCAACCTAACTCGAATGAAGAGAAAACAAATTCAGAAGACACAAGCCAATTTAAAGTGGTAAGTCATGCATTAAAATTTGATTTAGAAAACATTTGTGACAATGTTAAAGATAATGTTGACTTAAATGGATTGAAAAATATTGAATTCAGTAAGTTAAGTAGGAGTGAGTAGAACACGGTTGAAGAATCAGTTTATAACATGATGCCTAAGTTCAAGACCACCCCAATTGAACATGACAATTCAATAATAAAGGATTTATATTCTATTGTTGAAAATAAATGGCACTATTGCTTAAACATGGAAAAGGAAATAAGAGAGTCTATGTTGGCTTGAGTAATGCTAGAACTTACTGAAGGACAAATAAAAAAGGCTAACAAGAAGCATGGGAGAAAATTTGCACCCAAGTATAGAGCCATCAACATTCTTCAAAATAAGATTGAAGATGTTCTCAAGAAGTCCACTCAAATGTAGAAATTGATTTATGGCCTAACAACTATTAAAGAAGGAGAAGAAGATCCTTTTGAGGGAAGAAATAGTGGAGAAAAGGAAGAGAATTATAAGGAAGGAGAAGGTGAGAAGGAAAAGGAAGATATTACTATGGAGGAGGGAACACAAAAGGAAGATAATATGGAAACTGTTGAAGAGCAATAAATAGATCAGAGTGTGCAAGACACACAATTGTGACCACCAAGCCCTCCATGTGACACCTCTACACCTATAGACACAATAAAAGTGAAGGATGTTCCTAATAACTCTAGTTAGAAAATCAATCCATTAACTGTAGAGGATCTTAATAAGATCCTTGACCAATCAACTCTACAAGACAAGTTGTGTGATAATATAGTTTTGGTCAATGTGGAAGATTTGCAAAAAGTTATAGCTGATTTGACAAGGGATAAGGTGAATCCAAAATAAGCACCTTCTAACATCCCTTCAGCTACAAGTGGACAACCTATAGAGAAAACAAGTATAGACACACATCTACCAAGGTTTATTCCATAGTTAAAGTTTTGATGATTGAGCACAAGACTCAGAATACAAAAGAGAAAGATCCTGCAAAAGATCAAATAGGGTAGATATATACCTCTATCTCTATAGCACAAGAACAAGGTGTGCCCCAAATAATTGTGATTGAAAAAGATTAATTAGAAGAGGATAAAGAAAGTCCAAAAGAAAAGGAATAGGAGGCAATTCACACTTTAGTAAATTTTCCAACCACTCAAACTCCTACAATGCTTCTAAAGCTGAGCATTGATGCCATGCCATTACATATCACTACACCAGGCTCTAGCTCCAAGAGAGTAGCAAGGATACTTCATTATGGAGACCCAAAATTGGATGAAGAAATAGCCATTCCTTAATATGACTATGAAAATATTAGTCTTGAATAAATTAACCTAATGTAAGAGGCATTAAAGAGGAGAAAGAAGCAAGAGATACTCAAAAATGAGTATAAACAGAAGCAAACACTACATTAGATCAAGGACATCTTCTTAGATGCCTTTAGCTTGCAATCACTTGATGAAACAAAGCCCATTATGGAGAAACTTTTAGAAATAGTGGACCAGGTGCAAAGTGAAGACCATGATACCAATGCAAAACTGATGGAATGGTCAGAAAAGAAGTTTCAAGCAAAGGTGAATGAAAAAGTATCTAGCGAGAAAGCACTTTCACAGGTAGAACTAGCTAAGAAAATAGATAAAGTGAGGAAGTACTTGAAAATATCTTCTCATTTTACTCAAAATCATGTGATCCTTCCATTTTAACATAGGAAAATAGCTAGAGACTAATGAGCTTGGAAAGGAACTTGAAGATATCTAGCATGCAATTGCCAAAAGATCCACCTTAAAGTGAGAAGCATTTTCATACAACACCTCACACACATAAATGAACTAGCTATACTAACAACTGATGAGGCTAATAGAAGAGCAAAATTAGTTCATATTCAATCTACCCTAAACCCTCACATGTAGATTTTACAAAATGAACTACCCTACATGGAAAATCTGTTAAAGAAAGATCCAAATCTTTCTACATTAGATGGTTTAGTTCACCTTGTAGCAGAGACAACTATCTAAATCAAATCCCTAGAAGTGTAATAATTGTAATGGAAGTAAATAAAACCTTATAGGAAAAATACTCAGTTAGAGTATAGCCCTTTGACATAAGTTTCAAAAAGCTTGAGAAATTTCAAAAAAAGGGGGAGAAATTGTTGATCCAGAAGGAGAATTAATCTACAAGGGATACATGTGAAAAGGGGAGTCAAAAGAAAACAAAGAAAAGAGTAGACAAAATGGGGGAAGTGAACAAAAAAATCACAAAAATGGAGCACATGAGATAAAGAGTAACAGAATGAATCAACATGAAACAAATCTACTATGAGAACTTTTGGATATAGTAAAGGCACATCAACTCAGGGGGAGTTACAAATTTTGAATAATTTTTTTAATTTTGTATATATGCTGAACTAAAGTTATATTATACTTAAATGAGTTGGATAAATCATGTATAGTTAAGTGTTTTTGACACTCATATCAAAGGGGGAGATTGTTGATCTTAGAATGGTGTCGACAATTGAGTGTCAACACACTTAAGCCATTTGCTCAGTTCATGCCAAGCTAGCAACACATGTCGAGTATAATATATGCAAGTGCCAATTTGCAATAGATGTTGAGTTAGAAAGATAGTAAGTGCCGAGTCATTTAGGTGCTAAGAAAATAGACAATGCTAAGCAAGTATGTGTACCAAGTGAATAACAGATGCCAAGCATATTTAGGTGTCAAGCCAGATAGAATTTTAGTATGTGCTGAGAAATAGTTTAATCAAGTGCCAAGTAACATAGAATCAACATATGAATTTTTTCCTTTGCAAACTAAGATCTAAACCATTTTGCATGCCAGCTAATGGATAGATGTTGAAAATTAGAGATAAAATCAAATCTATTTGATTCCTTATGTATCAACATGAAACCATTTAGAAAAATGGAATGCTAAAAAGGCAAAAAGTATGAATCTTAATTATAGATTCATAGCTAACCCTAAGTCACGAAAACCATTTAAGGAGTTCAAAGACCCATAATTAAATAGAGTGAAGTGTTAAGAGGACATACAAGGTGACATAGCAAATTGCAAGATTAGTTAGAAGAATAGAGTATCAGTACTAGAAACAACTTCATATCAGATCAACAAGGATCAGATTGGATTGAATAGTGATCTAAAATTAGAAATAGCAAATTGCAAGTGATTAGGTCAAACATTCTACTATACTTTCTAACAATTGTATTAGCAGAATGAAATCCTATGGAGATAGGTTTGTTTAACAACCATTGTATAAATCCTTTAATAGGGTAACATTCCAAGTTAATGTTTTTTAAATCCTTTAGATAGGTACACTTTAAATAGGGTGTAAGATCCTTTAACAAGGTAGGCCCCTCACAGGGCAGACCATGGCTCATGGTCAAACATTGTAACCTTGACAAGTTACATTATTGCTGCAATGATAAGTTGTGGGTGTTATCCATACCCCAGTTTACTTCTCATTTTGATGGTTTTATGGGTGATCAAATATTGTATCAACTATTTTCATGCATGATTTTACTTTCATTTTATTTGATTATGTTACATGCATGAATTGATTTAACTTATAAAAAATTATTGGTTAGAGCTTGATACTTTTGATTCATTCCCCGTCCCCCCCTCCCCCAAGAAGTATACTTCCCACTTGTAAGTTCCAACACATCAAACAACTTTAACTTTACTTCTAATTCTTTATTTTCTCTCTAAGTTTGCATGTTTCCTTCACCTTCCAATTATGTACTTCATTCACAAATTTTAACCTATTTGTTAGCTCTTCAATTTCCTCTATGTAGACAATAATTTCATTTAACAATTTAGACTTTTCTTCTCCCATTTCATTTCTTACTTTTGCCAATCCATTTTGCAAAATATATTTTTTCACACAATAATCTTGCATTTTCTTTCTTCACCATCACTAATTCTTCTTCTAACTTATTTGTCTTCTTGTTTTGAACTCTACGAGCTTTTCCCATTGAAATCAAAAATTAATAGACCTTACTCTTTCTTTTAAATAATTCTGAATGCCTTTTTACTTCTAGATTTTTAATTCAATCTTCAAATAACTTCAACCAATCCCTTTAGTCAGCTAGACTTCTCACAATATTCTTCTTAGTTAACACTTTTTCTGACTATGACCTTTTCTTTTAACAACAATAGCACAATTTCTCAAATGCCATTAAATAATTATAAGAATTCATACCATACATTTTGTTCTTCTCTCTATCCTTTTTTCCATTAATGGGTCTTTCCATTGATTCTATTGTTCTCAAGAATGTGCTTTGAATTTCCCTCTTTCTTGCTCAACATTTCCTATGCGATCTTCTTTGAAACAACTATCTTTCTCATAAGACAAATAATACTCCACAATTTAGTAGCACTGAAACATCGCTTCCTTTTCTATCAGAAATGTTTTCCCTCTAGCTCTAATACCAAACTAATGGAGGTGGATGGATTGGATCTATAATTATAATTAAACACTAAATACAAACTAAAGATACTTATAGAAATTATAGAATCATTTCATTGCCTGATCGATAAAAAAACTATTACATTGTGCCTTTTTATAGAGATCTTTGATTGTTTACAAAAACATCTAAATTAATGGACTCTTCTAGAGCTATCTACACATTAATTCCTTCTAGAACATTACATAATTAAAAATTAATTTTAACTAACCCTATTTGGTAATCCAGCCAAAATTTCTAGAATCCTCTAGTATTATTTTACATTTCATTTGAGGGAAAATTACACATTCCAACAACATCCCTACTTCCTTTTGTTAAGAAATGTAATTTCATGGGCTTATGTCTTCTATTTATCATCAGCTTCCAAAATGAATGTAGATAATGAAGCACATTCTTCAGTTGTCTTTTACAACGTAGGGAAAGTATACCATGTGGGTAGATAAGACTACATTTCATGCTTTCATTCTTTGGTTTTCAATATATTTATAGCTATTACATTAATCAATGCTAATTAAAGGATGCACCAATATCCATAATTGACATTTCTTTGCATTATTATTTCATTGTTTTACACAATGGTGTGTTTTGTTTTTGTGAAATCCTTATTTGTATTCTCTATTGGTGAAGGTTCTCTCCATGCTTATGAGAAATGTATCTTTGTGCAACTATCTATAGTTGTTTAATACCATTGTAAGTAATCAATTGTCCAATCAAAATATTACAAAAGACACATCCCTATTTCTTGTTTTCTATTCAAATAGATACCACTAGATATTCTTTATCATAAACTTTTTTTTTATATAATTGCCAAAAAACCATCATTAATATAATTAAAAGGTTACAAAGTTTATTCTTATCAATCCATTCAATGAATCAAATAACTATATACATTTTCACCTGAGAGAACCATTAAAACTAGAATTTTTTACCAACATCGTGCATGCCTAATTGAATGGTATGTAAAAGAATAGCATTAGTTTGACTCAAAAATTGCACAATTAAATCCTGATAGTAATATCATAATTTGACTTACTGTGGAAATTATCTTCTACTTATCAATTGATGAGCTTAAGGGGCTTTCTAATGAATGGTTCATAAGGCACAATACTTGGTGAAGGTTTTGAAAATGGGGTTTCAAGCTTTGGGTTTAACCATTGAGGAAATTCCATAGTTAAGTGCACTCAAGCTAGAGTAGTACTGGGATGGGTGACTTACCAAGAAGTCCTAATGCTTCACCCCTATGAGTATCACCTAGATCCAATGAGTGCTAAGTGTTCCATTTATTCTCATGAGATATGGATTCATGTTGAATCACTACTCATGAAACATGGGTTAATGAGTTTCACTCAGAAATCACACAGTTATATCCTGATGGCAATATCACAATTTGACTTACTATGTAAATTATCTCCTACTTATCAATTATATGGTTTGTTTAATTGATAATTTCACAATAAAGTTATAATAGTGCGATGGAAGCACTATATGTTAAATTAGGATTATATTGGTGATTATTAATATAGAAAAATTACTTAATAACATTTTAAAGGGATCACTTTTAATAAAATTTGGTAGATCTTGCAATAATTCTAGTAAACTACTTGGAAGAAAGTACAAAACATATAAATTACTATTGTAAAAAATATTACCCATAAATATGTAGATGCTTCCACAAACATCTTGCATTCAATATTTACTACAAGCTCAAATTCCACTTTGTAAAATCAAGCTACTCAATAAGGAAAAATAAAATAAAATTTAGAGGGTTATGGTTTTTAATTTACTAATGCCCGCTAGTAGTTCTTTTTAAACCATTAAAAAACAACCATATTATTATATTTTATTGGTAAATGTGTCTTCGCGATGCAACGTAGGAGAGCTAAAGACCACTCCTAGCTACCCTTGCTAAGAGTTTCACTAAGAAGCAAGACCTAGGGACTACCCGATTGCAACCATATATATTCAATTAAAAATCTACAAACTAAAGAGCTTAGGCTTACAAAGCTAGAATTTGAATATCTTCATTCTATCTAACTTCATTTTACTTTTTCTAATCCCTAATTATACATATAGAAATACCACAAGCCAACCTATGAGGAAAATTATTACAAAGTATAGGCCCTATCCCAAAGGAGAAATCAGAGACCTTGCAAACTAGAAAAGTAAAATGTGCAATGCAACATATAGGTCCACACATGATCCAAGAAGAAAACTCCAATGCCACAGAAAGTCTTGATGTGAAAAAACATTGCCAATGCCAAACTCGCATGTTATTCATGTTGGATACAATTATTCAATTGTGTGTTGTCTTTGATGTCACACAAATGTCATATTAGTCATCAGATAGAGTCGACTAAGCTCAGAAGGTAAGCAAGGAAAAGGATAGAGTCTACCAAGCTTAGAAGGTTAGCAAGGAAAAAGTATAGAATCTACCGAGCCTATGAGGTTAGTGAAGAAAACTTGCAATATCTACCGAGTAAACAGTTCTTACCGAGCTGACTCAGTCATCAAAGGAAATGTGGTAGAAACAATTCTTACTAAGCTCACTCGGTCATCAAAGGAAATGTGGCAGAAGAAATTCTTACTAAGTTCTCATGAAGGAATTTAGTTCTTACCGAGTAAACTCAGTAGCCAAAGGATTTTATAGATATTGCAATGTTAACCAAGTCAAGAAGGTTAACTTAGGAAATTTCTAGAAACAATATTTATCGAGTAGGGTCGGCTAGTAAAGGATTTCATTATTTTATGAAATAACATTTATTTTTTTAGAATAATATTTGTAGCCAACTGATGTATGGTTTATTGGTAAATGTAACATGTAAATGGGCTGACTTAACAATCTGAATGGTATAATTAAGAGGTCAAGTTGCGAATTCTAAGTGTGAAGAAGAAGTGTGCGTGGAATTAATGTAATATGAAGAAAAATTATTGTGGAAGCGAATTGGAAGGATGATCAAAGATCATTAAGGAGTAGCAAAGCTATACTTGATCAAGGAGGATCTAATAATGTTGAATAGAGACCTGTTGTTAGCAAATTCAGTTGCATCTTGTTCAGGTCAATTCATTGTTGCTTTCTAACCATTATAGCAGTAATTTCAAATCTCTTAACAGAGTTGGTTTAACAACCATTTTGTAAATACTCTAACAGGGTGACTGTTCAATTGAATTGTTCTAAAGACCTCTAGCAAGGCCACTCCTCACAAGGTGATTAAATCCTCTAACACGGCCACACCTAATAGTGTGTATTTTAACCTTTAACAGGGTTGGTTCCTAATAGGGCTCACTTTAGAAGAGTGAAAAATTGGTGACTAGTTACTTGGTGCTTTTTCCCATATTGGGTTTCCATGTTAAATCTGGTGTCTCTTGTGTTTATTTTTTTTTCAATTGCATGCATGTTTGCTTGAAGATAAGTAACAGTTTAATTTACCGAGTTACAACATTTTTGTTATGTTTACCAAGTATCAATAGTAAATAGATCTTTAAGACATCTAAGGGATCTGTGGATTAATTTTTGTGAGTAACTGATTCACCCCCCCCTCCCCCCCTCTCAGTTACTCTACCTTTAATTCCAACAATTTAAGCTTCCACTAAACAAGAATGTGTTAAACAGAGAGAAGGATAACTAACACTAATGGTGGAATTAGTTTATGTAGGTTTAGGAACATGGTCAATAATAGGTCCATATTAAGGAGCTAACTACACAACAAGAGAAAAATAAAATAGAAACAACCATTCCTCAAACAACAACCACCAAGCACAACAAAAGGAAATATTTTTTGCTGATGAAAGATTACAAAAGAACCCAAGATTCTCTTACATCACTTGAAATCATCTTTTCATTTGATTTCATTACAATAGTTCAATCTAGTATATTTTCATATACTTGCAATTATAGTTTTCTTTGATTACTTGTTTCTCCCTTGATGTACTTACACCAAGAAGAATTTGGAAATTGATTTAGGCTTAAGTTATAGCTAGGTGATAAATTTTAAAAGAACTTTTATATATTTTTTGTGATAAAATCCTTATAATGAATATATTGATCATTGAAAGATGTAAGCTACAAAATGTAGCTTGTAGAACCTCATTGATTATGGTTTCATTTCTAGTGTTGAAATAAAGACATCCTAGAACTATAAACATTCTAAAATTCAATATAATACTAGGGCACTCTTGGAAGTGGACAAAAACCTTTAAATCCAAATAAGATGGAACTTAGAAAAGGTAAAATATGGGATAACAAGTTATCAAAATTTGAAGAAGCTTCAACAAGCTAGGATTTACTAAAGAAAAGGTGCAATGCCATTCAGGAAGAAATTTTTATTTTTGATATATAATGTAACAAGATATTTTTGAACACACCTAAAATCAACATGGCACAATAGAAACCAACCAAAATAAGGTAGTGACAAGAAAACTCAATAAATTGAATTTATTATACTTGGGGGTAATCAACCAATAAGAAATTAAAACCAAAAATAATGAAACCATGAAACTTCTAGAATATGAGGGCAATGTTGGTCAAGATAGTGAAATATTGCATTAGATCTATGTTTCATAGACTTGGGCATATCCTTTGGAGTGATTAGTAGAAATCCCAATATCTCTACTTAAAAAACTACATCTTTAGGTGAAGCATAAGAAATATGTAAACAAGTCTAGGAAAATAATGCATAGAAGGAATCATAAATCCAAAGGCATAGAGAATATGAAAGTGGCTATTCTTAGTTTTGTTGTGATGTATAAAGTATAAGTACAAAAGAAATCCTTTATTCATTATATTCTCCACACATAATGTTGATCACTAGTTTCCAAATGGTGTGGTATGCATTTTTTCATCTTTACAATGAATGTGTGGAATTTTTAAAATTATGCCCAATTATCTTTATCTTGATCACTAATTATAAATTTTCATGGTCCTCTATTTCCTTATTAGTAAATTTTCATGAATATTATACGACTACCCTTAGATCTTGAAATTAAATACACTTTTGTATTTAGAAATTATAGCTCCATTAGCACTATATTCATTGTAAACCATTTGAAGTTTTTCCTTATCTACCATCAAAGACATGGTCTAAGTGTTAGTAGAGTTTATCATGCTTGTTCTTGTCTTCAATAGTTTCTTGTAAGAAATGTAGTCTCAAATCCATGGGTACCTCCTCTTTATCGCATTGGTTTAAATATTTTCATCATGACTACAATTTTATCCATGTAATAGTGATTATTACCTCCTTTTCATGACATCAACATTTTCTTAGATTATGGTTATAAGATATGATTTGAATAGTCATTATTATTTATTTTGAAAATTATTTAATATTTCTATATGTATCTTACTCACATGGTTTTCATAACATTATTTAAACTCTCCTAAAATTTGAATATCTTTTAAAAAGTCAACAATATTAATGAGATTAGTATATTATCTCTTATATATAATGTTGAAACTTAATTCACTGCATGGATTTATGAGCAATGTTCTTCATGTAACTTTTTCATGTTGTTGTTATAGAGCATTGTAACAATGAGTTTCATTCTCTTTCTGTAGTCTTAACATATTAAACATTATCATGCTGATATCATGTAACTAAAATTATGTTTAAGGTTACTTTATCAACTCGGTGCCCTCTCTCCTCCTACATTTTTCATTTTTTATGATCTTGAAAAACTATGTTTGTGGGAAACAACTCAATTATTTACAAATTATCAAAAAAAAATTTGATACACCCTTACTTTATCTCTATATTACCAAGTTTTCTTCACCTATAGTTAGTTATTATGCAGGGTAAAAACACAAACCCATGTCACCCTTTTGTAAAGGAAAAGTCTTACCAAAGTATAATTATTCACATTGAATGACATAAAACTCATATTATTATTTAGAATTTGAAAATAAAGTAAAATAATAAAAAGTGTAGAATTAGATGAAGTTTACGATTATAATTTTTAATCATTATTTGAAATAATAATTGATATATTTTCCCAATTTGTATAGATAATTTTTAGTTGCTGAAAAAGATTGAAACTAGGAGATTAGTTCCAACTAGAAAACCATATGGAAGTAAACTTCTTTCCATTTGAACTCACACTTTGATATAGACAACATATATAGGTAGAACTATCAAAAATAAAAATTGGCTCAAGAACTATATTTTTGTTAGAAGTATTTTAGAATAATTGAGAGGGGGGGTGAATCAGTTATTCAAGGTCCAAATGTCCAATTAAAACTTTTTCATCAAGTAAAGTGAGCCTATCAAACTGTTCATTCATCCAAGCTTAGACTTTCTTACTTAGGAACTTACTATAAATCAATATGCAAGCATAACACATGAAAAATCAACACATAACATAGTGATTTATGTGGAAGTCCAATTTGGGAAAAACCAACAATAACATGCTACTCAATTCTCACTCTTCTAAAGTGATGCCTTGTGAAAGGTCTACCCTATTAAAGGCTACAACACGTTGTTAAATGTGATTTGGTAAAAGGATTTAACCACCCTGTTAGAAGTGGGCCTAGTTAGAGGACTTTAGAACATTCACTTGGAAAGTCACCCTACTAAATGATTTACAAATGGTTGTTAAACCAACCTAAGTCCATAAGATTTTACCCTAACTGATACAATTGTTAGAGAGTAACAATAAGGGGTTTCAACCTGATTATAGTTCACAACTTATCTTACAATTTCACATCTTTGTTCAACTCTTCACATTGTCTAGCTTTCAGTCTCTCTAGCTCTGATAGGTTGTTCTCCTTTCAAGCTTTGTCTCCTTGAGTCTTCATGCTTATTTTACTAGTGCAATCTTCCTTTTAACCACTAATCAAAGCGAAGTCTCTATGCTCTATTCTTCTTTCTCCTTGATGCCTTCTTCTTGACACCCTTTAACCACTTCACAATTTGGCACTCCAGCAACTCTTACTTCTTAGTCTGTGACTCCTTAGATAGAAGTCTGGAATTGCTTTTGCTATTCGATTCTTCCCTCCTTTAATTTTAGTTTGAATGGATTAGGTAGGATTCATTGAATCTAACCCACATTTTGTTTCTTCTAGAAACATAATGAAGAATCCTCTCCAATTCACTCAAAAATGGTTTACATAAAATTCTATGCCACCAGCTCATCATCCTTATCCTCCAACTATTTTACAAAATTCAAGGTAACAAACATGTCATATTAGATTTGGCAAACCTTTGACTTTTCTAATAATGGAGCAGCTTAACACTATTGAGATTTTTGGGCTCGACACATATTGTGTTACTTGACATCAACTATGTTTTTACTGATGCTCGGCACCTATTGTGGATTCACTCGGCATCCACTACTATTTTTCTAATGCTTGACACCTGTTACTTTTCTTGGCACCCAACATTCTCTACTCCTTCTATATCAGTCGACACACACTAGATTTTTCATTTTCTTAGCACTATCTAAAAATTTTGCTAGGCTTGAACTAGCTTGCTCGACACTAGCTAATGAACTTAGTTAAGCTTTACAGTCAACCGTGTTCCAACTTATTCCTCCAATGTTTCTAAGTATGGCCAACCTCTGTATCTTCAAGTATGTTATCAATACATCATTTTACTAGTGTTTTAACTAATCCTTGTACTTCATTGCAAAACCATAACTCAACCTTTCCCTTAGGTACTCTTGTTACATCTTGTTGATCAAATCCTTTTCATCAATCAACTAAGTGATAGTACTTGGATCTTATAAGAAATTGTCATTCTAGCAAATAACAAGTTTGACATCAATGAAAAAACAATGATTGCAAAAATTCTTTATCAACCATATTCCTTCTTTGCAACATTCTCCCTCTCTGACTATATTCTTTTTCAATCAGTTTCCAACAATCTCCCTTTTCCAATCAATCTTCTTCTTACAATGATCTTTTCAATCAAATTTCCAATAGTCTCCCTCTTTTGCATTGATGGAAAACCAAACTGATCAACCAAGTTAAGAAAAATGCTAAGTAGGTTAAAACAGTAAGTCAAATGCCAAAAAGAATACTTTATTCAAAACTATTCATCCTATTAGCAACATAAACTAGCTTATAACTCCCTCTAGATTATTTGTTGATAAACTATCTTTCTTTGATTGATTCTTGTCTATACTAATTTCTCTCTCTATCTATGATTTCCTTTTGCATATATAAATTTGTGTTTGATTACCACTATTCACTAACTCTCTCTTTCATTATTTCTCCTTCTACATTGTCCTCTATGTTGTTGATTAGTTATTCATTTCATTACTTCTCCCTCAACTATTGATCAGTTTCTCAATTATTAATTTTATTACTTCTCCCTCATGTGTTGATCAATTTATTTTCCCTCTTTCTCTTTTCCAAAAATGCCAAAGATATACTATTTCAACATCTTAACATGCAAGTGTAGCATTTGCAGGTACTCCAATTTCTCCCTCTATCACCTTGCTTTGTGACCAATTTGGAACTTTAGCACTTTGATTACCTTAGGCATGAGCCTAAAATAAACACCCTCTGCATCAATTTGTAATATGCCAACAATCTACTCATTTGGTGTAGGCCAGTCTTGCCTTTCCTTTTAAGTAGCCTTGGCTTGGGGTATCACCCCTAACTTACCTCTAAGATACACAAAAGCATCTTTAGGTAGTGCTTTTGTAAAGATGTCAGCAATCTTTTCCTTTGAACAGACATATTCCATCCTTACTTGCTTGTCTTCCACAAATTCTCTTACATAGTGATACTTAATTGCAATATGCTTTGTTTTAGCATGCATTACAAGATTTTTTGATATGTTGATGGCACTTGTGTTATCACAATAGAGTATCACAGGTTTAGTTACTTCTTCCTTCATACCTTGCAATAGATGTTTAATCCATACAATATTAGTGTAGTTGGTAGGACCAACAACATACTCAGCTTCTGCAGTGGACTGTGAGGTACAACTTTACTTTTTGTTGGTCTAGATAATCAATATTTTCCGCAAGAAAAGTGCTCCTCCACTAGTGTTTTTTCTGTCATCAATATTACCTCCCCAATCTACATAAGTGTAGGCTTTCAACTCAAGCTTTTCATTCCTCTTGTAGTATAAACCAAAGTCATCAGATGATTTTCTCTTGGGTTAGCAAAAAATCTTGCCACTATTCCAATAGCTAATGCAATGTACAACATACTACAACTTTCCAATCATTGAGTTATACATTGTCTGATTCACTTTAGTTGACTCATCATTCTTGAATAACTTATGTCCTATTACCATTGCTGTATTGATTGGTTTTGAGTCTTCTAATCCAAATGTCTTGACTATCTCCTTGATATATTTTATTGGGTCACAAATATGCCATGCTTTAGTTGATGTACTTGTAATCCAACAAAGAATTTGATTTCTCCAAATATTATATCATCAACAAAGATTTCAAAATACCAAAATTTCTTTACCTTTTTCTACCTTGATATACAGGTTGTTGTTGTCACCTATTTTCTCAAATCCTATCTTCATAAGATATTTATGTAGTCTCTCATACCATGCTCTAGGTGCTTGTTTTAAACCATAGAGTGCTTTATGCAATTTGCAAACCATATCCTTGTTGTTGTCATCAAAAATCCCTCTGGTTATTCTATGTAGACTTCCTCTTCCAGTATACCATTCAGAAAAGAAGATTTCACATCCATTTGTTAAACTTTGAAAACTGTGTAAGCATCATATGCAAGTAGCGTTCTTACTCCTTCCATTCTTACAATAGGGGCAAATGTTTCCCCATAGTCCAGTCCTTCTTCTTGTGCACAACCTTTGTAATCTAATCTGGCCTTGTTTCTTCTTATCTCACCATTCTTACCAATTTTATTTCTAAAGACCCATTTGGTACCTATTACATTTTTTTCAACTGGTCTAGGAACTAGGGTCCAGGTTTTGTTCTTCTCAATCCGATCTATCTCCTCTTGCATAGATTTATACCAATTATCATCTTGTAGTTCCTCTTTCACTGTTTTGGGTTCAACCTTGCTCAGTAGACATGATTCATTCCTTAGTCTATTCCTTGTCATTGGTCTTACATCCTTGTCACCAATGATTTTTTCTGTAGGGTGATGTCTTCTCACATACTTGGCTAGTCTTGGTTCTGTCCTTCTTTCCATGTTTGGTTCCTCAACTTTAGAGTTACTTTTCAGATCACTTTCTAGCATTTCATTATCTCTTCCATGTGTACTAATTTCAAAATCAGAATGTGCATTTTCTTCATTCTACAACTTGGCTTTTGAATGTAGCTCAACATTCACTGGTTGTGACTCAGCTGATATTGAAATTTTTTGTTGATTCCCCACTTGATTGGAAACTACATCTTCAATTGGCATTCCTTCATATAAGTATACAAAAGATCTATAATATTCTAATTTCTTGGATTCATCAACTTGGACTTTTGCATGCTCATCAAAATTTACATTTGTACTCTCTACAATCTTGTTAGTGTTAGTATTCAAACACTTATATGCTTTGCTTCTAGTGAAGTATCCAAGGAATATGCCTTCATCAATCTTTGCATCAAACTTGCCATTTTTAGTATCTTTAAGAATATAGCACTTACAACCAAATACTTTGAAATGTTTTACATTAGGTAAATGACCATACCATAGTTCAAAAGGTGTTGCATTTGTTCCTTTCTTGACTTGTACTCGATTCAAGGTGTAAACAATAGTATTTACAATGTCTCTCTAGTACATCAGAGCAACATTTTTCTCTATCATCAACATTTTGACATAGTCTATCACTGCTCTATTTCTTCTTTCTACAATCTCATTGTATGGTGGAGTTCTTGGTACTGATGTTTTATTTTTGATACCTTTGTCATTGCAAAATATCTCAAATTCTTTTGATGTAAATTATCCTCTTCTGTCTAACCTGAAGCACTTTAGACTCTTTCATGTTTCTATCTCAGCTCTAGCCAAATACCACTTAAACATTTGAAATGCAATAAATTTTTGCTTCAAGAACATGGCAGTCATCCTAGAATAGTCATCTACAAATAGCATTATGTATCTATCTCCTAGGTAGATTTGCACTTCTATTGGACTACATAAGTTTGTATGCACTAACTCTAGTACTTCTTTGGAAGTGTAGGTTTTTCTTTTCAAACTTGACTTAGTCATCTTCCCTAGTTGATATTTTTTGCATATTATATTTTCAAGCTTCTTTAGCTTAGGCAAACCTTTGAATTTCTTTTTTTTACTGATGCTAATCAGATTGTCAAAATTATCATGACACAGCCTTTTGTGCCATAATCAAACATCATCAAGTCTAACAATAAGATAGGTTGCATCTTCCATATCTAGGTAAAACATATTACTCCTAGTTTGGTCGCCTTTTCCTATTAGATTTCCATCAGTGTCATAGATTTTGACAGTTTTATTTCCAAATTCTACTTTGCAACCTACATTACCTAATTGTGATACACTTAGCAAATTGTAGTTCAGTCCTTCAACATAGTATGCATTATCACATGAAATTTTCTCTATAATCTTAATAGAACCTTTTCCTTTTATTTAACATGGAGCATCATTTCCAAATCTAACACTATTTCCATCATACTAGGTAAAGGTAATAAACTTACTTTTTTCTCCTATCATGTGATGTGAGCATCCACTATCTATGATCCATTTGTTATTCTTGTTTACACAGGTTACTGGTGTTGTTGCTTTATCTTCACCTAATTCATCCTTCCTGACAACATCATCATTCTCATTAGAATCTTATTTAGCAATGTAGCATCTTTTTCCTTTGTCCTTGTAATCTCTATTATCATCTTCTCTTTTATTCTTATACTTGTTTCCTTCTTTGTAGCTCTTCTTCTATGTACACCTTGTAGCAATATGTCCTACTTCATTGCAATTGAAAAAAATAATAGGGAGGTTACCTTTGAATTTACCTTTGCCTCTATGGAATCTTCTAACTAGTAGTGCTTCCAATTGTTATACATCTTCCTCATCTGTGATGTTGTCACTGGATGCATATTTTCCTTTTCTCCTCTTCTTCTTTGATTTCACCTCCTTAGAATCTTTTAATGTCATCTTGGCTTTGAAAGCATATTCAAGATTTTTCGGTTTGTAGTTATCATAATTGGACAATTCAAAGGTAGTGAGTCTCCCTACTATTCCTTCAAAAGTTAGCTGATTTCCTGGGACACATCTCAACTCTTGGATGGCTAAAACTCTAATCACATAGATGGGGAGAAGTGTTCTTAATTATTTTCTATTGATAGTATCATCTTCCAAATGACCACCTAGACTTCTTATTGCACTTACCACTTCTTTCATTCTAGAGACATACTAAGCAACATTCTCACCTTCCTCCATTTTCATGTCATCAAACTTTCCACTGAGGCTTTCTCTCTTTGCTCTTTGAACATTCCGATCTCCTCCATAGATATCTAACAAGGCTTCCCACATTTTGAATTATGAATCACAACCTTTGATGTCATCAAATTCAACATAGCTGAGTGTAGAAGCAATCTCCAACATTGCCTAATTATGCTCCTTCCTCTTATTCAAATAATCTACAGAAAGGGGTCTAGCTAGATCTACATGTTCCACTCTAATTGAGGTTTTTTCATAAAAACCTATTGGTCCAAGGTGTAGTTTTATTAGACTTTTCTATGTACTAAAGTTGACTTTGTTGAGCTTGGGAATTTCTCTCTTGGACATCTTGATCTTCCTGCTTCTAGTACCTTAAAACTAAATCAGCAAATCACTTTGGTACCAATTGTTAGAAATGCTTTACAATAACTAAGAGGGGGGGTGAATTAGTTAATCAAGGTCCAAATGTCAAATTAAACAATTTTCATCAACGAATGTGAGCCTATCAAACTATTCATTCATCCAAGCTTAGACTTTCTTACATAGCAAGTTACTGTAAATCAATATGCAACCATAACACATGAAAAATTAACACATAACATGGTGATCTAGATGGAAACCCAATTTGGGAAAAACCACCAGTAACATGTTACTCAATTCTTACTCTTCTAAAGTGATGCCCTGTGAAAGGCCTACCCTATTAAAGGCTACACCACATTGTTAAATGTGACCTGTTAAAGGATTTCACCACCCTATTAGAATTGGGCCCAGCTAGAGGACTTTAGAACATTCACCTAGAAAGTCACCCTATTAAAGGATTTAAAAATGGTTGTTAAACCAACCTAAGCCCATAGGATTTTATCCTAATTAGTACAATTGTTAGAGAGTAACAATAAGGGGTTTTGACTTGATTATAACTTACAACTTATCTTGCAGGTTATAGATCTTTGTTCAGCTCTTCACATTGCCTAGGTTTCAGTCTCTATAGCTCTGACAACTTGTTCTCCTTTCAAGATTTGTCTCTATTGGTGTTTTAAAATGAACTAAAACTACTAAGAAACAAAATGCTTAATACCAAGATGAGAGTACTCATACAATCTAAATACTAGCCAATTCTTGTTAATGATTGCATGTGTAAAGCATTTGGGCCCAACTTCAACAAAACCAAGGGTGGTTTTCTACTCTTTTGGCTCTGCAAAATCAGGGTGGGTATACCCAAGGATGATTCGAGACTCGGAAAATTGTATGAGGATTATTTCTAGTTTCATTCTGATTCTCATCTCAAATCCTCAACTACGTACACAATTCTTCATAACTTGATAAACACATCCCAGATAACAGATATGGCAAAAATTTATTCTACAAATCTGTAGACGTTCTCAACAATAGTGGCTAACTAAAGTTAAAACATTCCATGCAAACAAGTATAGGCCGACTTTTAAGATCTACAGGAAATAAAAGTAAAAATTGATTTGATGTTGCATTTTGACAACCATTTGTGACATATTTCTCCTTTAGCTGAATCAATTTGATCAATGCCTAATCCCTTGGGGTTCAGAGTCTATAATAAATCCTTAGATCTAATTTGTTGCCTTATAACAAATATTATCAGCAATTTTTTTTAGAATGCATCATTCAAAATCCTTTTCACTACTACAGTAACCTTATCAAATTCATCAGAGCTTTTACTTAATCCATTGAATTAACAACAGTGATAAATAGATATACAATCTAACTAGATTGCATTCAATTGCAAAAGCCTTTACTTATGCAACATCAAGATAACCAAGTAATCAGAAGGAGACAAAGTTTAGAAAGAACTGATATGGGGAAAGTTCATAATTTGTATTCATTTTCCTTGAAAATTGTATACAATTTACAATAGACTCAGAATGACCTTCAGAAAAAAACACGACTCATTCTATATTCATGTATTCTTAGAGAAATGGCAGAGGAAATACATCACAAACTTTCTTCAAAAACAATGGACCAAAGACATACTAAGTATATCACTTAGAAATAATAGAATTCAGACCATTCTCTAGCCCTGGAATCTCACTTAAATAGTGTGAGATGCAAAAAGCTTCAGGCTAAGAGAAAATTGACAGGTATCCTTTTACAAAATTGGGTATATTACCCTTTTACAAAAGAAACCGAAGAGCTTAACTCAAAAAGGAACAAATAAAATAGTAGCAGATGATAGCTGGAGCATAAAATCTTTAACTTTGTCTTTTTCTCTAACTGCTCCTTGTTGGTAATACTTTAATCTCTATGATTTCCTCCCGAACAAATACTTCTCTTTTGGTGGGCCATTCACATTCCTTAACTGTTGTTAGCTCATCAACAATTTTCTACCACCTGGCATCAGTAATCATCCTTCCTTCTATGGTAAACCTATTCATTACAGTTTCAACCTTGAAAAGGGTATCAACTAGTTCATTGAAAAGACATTCATCAATACCATCTTGGAAAATAGATACCACTTGTGGCAAGTCTATAATGCAATCAAAAGAACAAGGCCACTCATTAAAATCTTTTAGCCTATCATCAGAATTAGTAATAGAAAGAATTAAAGAATCAAAACCATTTGTCAGCACTTTCAATTTGCTTTGAATTACTATCAGTTTCCCTGTGAAGATTTGAAATAAGTCTTTTACTTTATCCATACCCTCCTTCATAGTAATAACTTTATCTGGGAGATCTGGCTTCTCTGCTAACAAGGGTATCAACTTGTCAAAGAATTGAAAATATGGCCCCCATTGTTGAAAAATTGGCTCAAGCCATCGAACTGCATCCTTGCATACCTGTTCTGCAAATTGTAGATTGATGAATGTATTCTAAGAATCTTGAGTTATTCTTTTTAGAATTCTTATTCTATGATTTAATACATTCATCAAGGCATTCTTCTTGGTGTTACTATCAACTTGGGAAACTTTTGTTTCCACACCAATCATAGGTACTGGCACTGTTACTCCTATAGGTATTTCTTGTGGTTGGGCCTCTGCTTCTACCGTGTGCCTTCTTTCTTCCTCTTTCCTTGGTGCATGTTCTGCCTCAGCTGCTGCCTTGAGTTGTTCTTTGAGGGATTTTGTTTCTGTTTCTAGAATTTTAATTTTTTCCTCCAACTCTTATATTCTTTGCTTCTGTACATGGCTCATTTTGAGCTCTTCTTCATATATTCTTTTAATATCAAGGAATTCATTGCACGTTGCAGCTAAGTTATCCTCAATTTCATCAACCTTTTCTTCATTCATGAGAGAAAAGTGTTTAACCAGACTTGAAATTTATTTCCCAATAGTGCTCTCCAATGTCCACACAATCATATTGCCCTGCGTAGTTTCTTCTATATCCATTATGTTGGGCTTCTTAGTATCAGGGGCTACAATCAATACAGCTAGGGTTTTTGTGTCTACATTAAAACCTAACCGTCTTTTAAAGCCTTCACTATTAGTGGCTTCATAACTAATGGCCTTGTCTTATCTTCTCAGTTGATCAAACACAAAGGCCTTCTCAATATCCCAATGTGGTATTAGAATCATACCACTCCTATGTACCAATTATTTGGCTTCTGCAACAGTCATTGTTTCACTCTCAAGATCATAAGCCAATAATTTTTTAACTAATTCCTTATTCTTCTATGGATCCTCTCCTAGCATGAGACTCAATGTGAGCTCATTTTGTTTGATCTTATAAAGAAAACTTTTAAACTCTGATGATTTAATGAAATCATCATCTTCCATGGACTTTTTAGATTGAATGAGCTTGTCATCCAATCTTGATGTTGCAACTTGTAAATCAATAGAGGCCTTCCCTAATTCAGTAGCCCTTTAGTGAAAATAATTTTGCCTAATATCAATAAAATACTCACTATTCCCAAACATTACTCGTATGGCTCTGCTTACCACCTTTTCAGGGATGTGCATTGTCTTTTGTCTCTCATTTCCTTGTGGCACCCAGGCTGAAGTTGATGGTTGCTCCTCTTCTAACTCAATTTCAAATTGTGTATCTGGCTCAGGAAATTCTCTATTTACAATGGCTTCCTCTCCCTCTGGTTCATGAGGCATTTGTGACATAATGTGGTCAAAATTGTCAACCGTCCTTCCCAAACTATTAGGATATGGAAATTCTGTATAGAAACCATTAAAATCAGGGTTGGTCCTCTTCAAAGCATTCTCCACTCTTCTTATTTCCTCATATTTCCTTAATAAATCATTTGCCTCCCCTGTTGCTACTATGTTGGCAATTCGGTCCTCTATCGGGATTGGCTTGCCTAGAGGCAGAATAAAACCCCTAATGGCCTTGACCTCATTTGTAATGTAACTGTTAGGGTCATACATCCTATAGGGCCCAATAGCAAATTTTTACTGACCTAAATACTCACTTAATTCCTCAAATGCATTTTTTCCTATCTCAAAATCTCCTATTTTAAAAGTTCTACATATGAAAGTAGGCTTATGCAAAGAGGGAGGGATCATTTCTTTATTCATTAATAGGAACTACCAAAAGAATTCAATAATAGCTAATCTAGGGTGTAAATATTTAGGCAGTAGTTGAGGAGGTTGTGGGCATGCAAATACTCTGATTAAAGTACATTCTTTAAATAAAAGGATACTCCCCCAGTTATGATCTAATTTTGTTTTTTCGCCACATAATCATACTCCGTATGGTGGAAAGGGTCTTGTATATCACATGCCATCAGAAAAAGAGAACCATACACACAATCTTCTGTGCCATCACTTTCCAGTACATTGTGCAACCCATACACCGTATTTTTGAAATAATTCTTGAACCTACTCAAAGGTAGAAAGTCTCCCAATTTTTTTTGAATTAGCCCTGCCTTTTTTACCCTATAAGGAATATGTGGTAGCATAAAATTGTTCACAAAATAGGTTTTTTTCCTTTCAAACTTTCCCTGCAAATCTACAATATCAATAGGTACATCCATTTGTCCCATTAATCCAAAGGCCTCAAATAAAGAAGTTATGTACAATGTGCATAATATACTCCCATTATGTCTATGGAAAGTCCTAGTTATTGGATTGTATGAATTTATTAGGGCCTTCAACAAATCAACATCAATGAACACTTCTGGGAATATCAATTTTGCCATATTTCTGTTCCATGGGTTACACACTGGCACATTCTCTATTCTATTTTGATAAAAGTACATGAAAAGATCGTAGCCAGTCACTCTAGGGCACTTAGCATCTTGGACAAAAACATAAGGGTCTTTGAAAATATGGTCATTTGCAAAAATTGCATTTGACAACCCTAGAAGGAGTTTTAGCCAATCTTTTGCATGCTTGTTTAGCTTTCTGACCCTTGTCTTCTTTTTTGTCTTAGCGACAGAGTTTTTCATTTTTCCTTCTAGTGTAACTTCTACAACGTCATCACCCTCATCTTCAACTTCCATCTCTTCTTCAAGTATCTCTTCAATTTCTTTGTCAACCATGTTCTCTTCAAATTGTATTTTGTATTCTTTCGCAATAGCACAAAACACATAGAACTCTATAACTTTCAAATTTCAGAATGGAATAGGAAACCAACTTCTTCACAGTGGAAAATATGCTGACATTCAATCAAATCCTTGACATTTTAATCATACATCTACTAGTTTTTTTATTAAATTTAGCATGCATGAGCTTTAAAACCATTAACACAAGTCATCATCAAGGTATATTAGCTACAAAACTTGATTTTGATGTACTTTTCATAGCTTTATTTTACTTGGCTACACTGATTTTGTCTTTCCTGCTACCTGGGCGTGACACATCAGCTATTTTCTTTCAAATGACTGTCTTTTGTTCTTACGTTGAGTCAAACCTTCAATCTCCATAATGCCAAAAATGCCCTTGATGGATCTCTATGTTTACTCAGAGATGTTTCAGCATGCTCTAATTGTAAGAATGTAATGACATCTTAGCACTGTTTGGAAAATCCTTTTTGTGTTCTTATGATGCCCTTTAGCCCATAGAATCTAATACCTTTTCACTACATACTTCCATTTTTACAATTCAAAATTATGTGTATAAGAGTAAAACTTTTGCTAAAGCTTTCCCTTTTTCCTTTTACACTCACAAGTCCTTGTATTAGCAAAAACCTTGAAAATCTCTTCTATGTCGCTCTGCTTACTTTATTTTTTAGGACACCATAAGACTTCAAAACTTACCTTTCACTTTTACGATTTAGCTTTTCCCGTAGCATCAAAGAGCCTTCTCAACTGACATCATGCTCTTACATTTACCCTTTATCATATAAGCATAAAGCCCTTTATCTTTACCTTCCTTTGTTCACAACTTTACACTTATATGTTGAGACTAAAATCGTAACCACGGAGAAAGGAAAAAAAACCCTTCATTCATATGCTTAGCTTGCAAGAGTAAGGGCGTAATGACAAAACTGCCCTTTTCAAATATCAATGAGCTAGATTTGATCTTAGAAAATTAAAATAACATCATTGTTGATTTCGTACACATGCAAAATTCATACCTTAAGTTATATGCCACGCGGGTTAGGTCCATCTGACATGGATGTCGTGTCTTTATCTGATTCACTTGCACTAGGGCCCATCTGACAATTCAACAGGTCCCATTCGACACCTTTACTACTAAAATAGGGCTTTACAGTTGTGCACAAACTCAATAACATATTCTCGTAAACACAATTGAACCTTACTTTCATTCTTACAAAATCCTTTTACCCATAAAACCGTAAAACCTTCATGCACCCTTTCATATCAAGCTTTATGCCATGCTAGGGTATTATGCCTTTATGCTATCCATTGAAACATATGTGTGTAGATCACAACTCAACACCTCTTTGCCCCTTTGCTCAAACTGCTTACTTGTAAAATTGTAACAAGATTTTTCAAAGTGCAATAAACCTTTACACTTCTTCACTTACAAAACCATTCGTATGACTGGGAAGCCTACGGCCAAGCCATTCTACTACTATGAAAAAAGGAAAGTGTACCCTCATAGAACATGAAATCCTTTACACCTCTTTGCTGCACTCTGAAATGCAACCACAGAAATAAAAGAATTTAAGGTATTCTGCTCTTACGTGAAACCTCACACCATAAGACCGTAAAGGATGAACTTAAAGCATTTTACAATTCCTTTTCAAAAAATTTGAAGGGGAACCTAGGGTTTTCAGATTTAGGGCATTTTTATGGCTGTGTTAAGAGACCAACCTTGAGAAGTTAATAGAATCTGACAACACATGAAATAGGGCACAAGTAGGGCAACCTAACAATTTTTAGAAGCAAGAGGAAGGAAAACCCTAATCTGCTTAAAAACAAAAGACCTTAATGATTTTTCAACAAAATTTTTGAGTTTTCTACACTGTGAAAAATCACACCAATAGTGGCTCTATCTTGGGATGATAGACTACTTGAGTGTATGCAAGAATTCAGAATCTATAGGAGAGCAGACCACATATTTGGTGCAAAAATGACAACTTCTTCAGAGAGCATACAGCAACACACAGAAACAAGAAACCAAATTACATAGGGATATTTACAAGGATTTATAGAATATACAAAATGTACAAAACACCAGGAAACCCTAAAACTACTATTCATAGAGAGAATAAGTATCTTTCAAGAAAAATACTTCTTCAAGAACTATCCTCACACCAAGTATTTTCAATTTGATATGGGCCTAACCAGATAGGATCAAATTTTTCATGTTTTCCTTTATCCTCAATTTTGGCATTCCACATTAAGACTAGATCTCCATCTTTAAACTTTCTTCTTACCGTTCTTCTATTATAGAGTGTCTTAACTTGTAGTTGCAACTTTTGGTTCTTAAGAGATGCTTCTCTTCTGGTTTTTGTCAGTCCTACCAATTCATCCATCCTTTCTTGCATTTCATCTATAGTATCTTCATCATACAATTGAATGTAATTGTAGAGTCCCATCAAGTTGTTCTGAGGCGTTCGTGCTTGAATTCCATACACCATATCAAATGGAGCTACACCAATAGCTTTCTTCATAGTTACCCTGTCAGGCCATATTGCTAACTGTAGCTTGGAATCCCATGCTTTCTTGTTTTCATCCAAGGTTCTTTTAATGACTTTTAACAAGCATTTATTGGTGGATTCAGCTTGTCCATTTCCTTATGGATGATAAGGAAAGGATGATGACCTTGTTATTCCATATTTATCACAAAATTTAATGAATTCCTCAGACCTGAAGCACATAGCAATGTCTGTTACAATTTTTTGAGGACAACACAATCTAGAGATAATATTATTTAGTAGGAAATTATTAACAACTTTACTTGTTGTATTTCTTGTGGGGATAGCCTCTACCCACTTTGTAAAGTAGTCAATAGCCACTAGAATCCAAGAGTAGTCAGTGCTAGACTTGGGAAAAATCTCTCCTATGAAATCTAGACCCCACTATTGAAAGGGTGCTTGAAACTCCACTGGCTTCAATGGAGTATTACCTAAGAACTTCAGTTTTCCAGCAAACCTCTGACAAGGGTCACATTTTTTAATCATAATCTGGGCATCCTTGAAAAGGGAAGGCCACCAAAATCCACCCCTCATTACTTTATGTGCAGTAGTTTTGGCCATATAGTGTCCTCCAAACACTCCAGCATGCATTTCCTTCAAGACCTCTTTTGCCTTTTCTTGATCAACACATTTCAACAATACTCCCTCAAAATTTCTCCACCATAGATTGCCTTGGACAATTATATACCTGATGGCTTGCAATTTAGTACTCTGCTTTTCATTTTCAGGCAAATGAGGGGAAGCTTCCATGTGTTGTAGGTAATATATAACATTAGTGTACCAATCACAATGATCCATGTCACATAAGTCAGATCTAAAGTCATCAACTGCCAGATTTATCTGATTGGCATCCAAATTAGATTCAGCCATGAGTTTAGCCAAACCTTGACCTCTTACCAACTTAGTTATCTGTATGTCAATATTGAATTCTTGGATCTTGTTGATCCATCTACACATTTTGCCTGATACTTCCTATTGAGAAAATATATCCTTGACTGTAGCACTAGGTACAAAGGCAATAACAATAGCACCTACTAGGTAACATCTAAAAGCTTTTACAGCCTTTACTAAAGCATATGCCTATTTTTCATTTATCTCAAATTTAATTCAGCAAGCTGTAGTGACTTACTGAAAAAGGAAATGGGTTGTTCATATCCTTCTTCATTTTTCTGCAACAAGACTGCAGCTACGTGTGGAAGGATGCAAAAGAAAAAATATACATGGGTTTTGAATAATCTAGAGTTCTTAGTACTGGAGCATTTTTTATTGAAATTTTAATATCTTCGAATGCTTGTGAAGGCTCACCATTCCAATCTATAGTGGCTCCCTTCTTGAGCATCTTTGAGATAGGTCTACTGATTTCAGCAAAATTGGTAAAAAACTTTCTAAGAAAATTGACTTGGCCAAAGAAGGATTGAATTCCTTTTACATTTTATGGCTTGGGGACTTTATGAATAGCTGCCACTCTCTCAAGGTCTATTCTCACCCCATCCCTAGACACTATATCTCCTAGTAATTTACCTTTTGTGACCCCAAATGTGCATTTCTTTAGGTTCAAGGATACTCCATATTCTAGAGCTTTGATAAAGATTTTTTCCAAATGTTTGTAGTGATCCTCAGCCTTCTTAGAATATTCTATAAGATCATCCTAGTACACAACCATAAATTTATCAATATAATCATGAAATGCCACTTCCATGGCTCTTTAGAAAGTAGCTCCTGCATTAATCAGGCCAAATCGCATCCTTACATATACATATGTTCCCCATGGGGTTGTGAAGGTTGTCTTGAACTTTTCACTTTCCTTTACCAAAACTTGATTATATCGAGAGAAACCATCCATCATTGACATTAGTTCAAAACCAGTCACTTGCTGCAACATGTCTTCCATATTGGGTAATCCGTAATTGTCCTTCAAAGATGCAATGTTCAGATTCCTAAAATCTACACATAATCTTATATCTCCATTCTTCTTTCTGATAGGTACCAAATTTGAAACCCAAGTGGAATGCCTAATTGGTTTGATTATCCCCCCATCCCTTAGTTTCATCAACTCTTCTTTCATTTGGAGAGCTAGGGTAGGGTTTACTGGTCTCTGTTTCTGTCTTTACATTATCTTTTAAGGATATAACATGCTGGAACAAATCTTCCCGATAAGCCTTAAGGTCATCATATGACCATGCAAAAATATGTCTATATTTTCTCAGCAAGTCAATCAATATTTTTCTGATTTTAGCATGCAAATTTTGGCCAATATAAACCTTTTTGGGAACTTCATTAGTACCTAGGTTTATCTCTTCTAATTCCTGAGGCTTAGGGTCCTTAACTCCTGGTTTTACTCTGTCTTGGTTATCAAAAATATTTTCCAAGACTACTAACCCCTTAAGCACCTTATTGGTTTTCAATTGCATAATCTCCTAGCTTAAAATAGTTTCCTTACTATTTATGGTTTCAAACAGTTCACTGCAATCCATTTCCTAACCATGACACTTATCTACATTAAACAAAAAATTTGTAATGTCGTTGTCATCTTCAAGGACTTGCCAATTTTCAATGTTATTAGGTATGGAAGGCCTATTTTGTACCTCAATTTGAGATATTCCTGCAAATGATATCTCCTTAGGCTTGATTGCAACATTTGCTAATAGATCAGCCATTTATTTTGAGTCCTATCTCTCCATGCATCAAAAGATTCTATCTGCATTTCTATACTACTTTAATCTCCTATTCTTGGATGCATAAGTTTCTTTTATCTTGGAGATAACTAACTCAGAATCCCCTATGACATGCAACTTCTTAATCTTATGATGTGTAGCAACTTTCAATCCTAGCAACAATGCCTCATATTCTGCAATATTATTTGTGCAAGAAAACTTCAAAGTTAATGAATATCTAAAAGTATTTTTCTCAGGGGAAACAAAGCTACACCTACCTCTGCACCCTCTTTTGAACTTGCCCCATCAAAAAACATTGTCCATAACATTGGTGAGTTAGTCAACACTCGACTTCATGTTCAATGATAGCAAGTAAATTTTCAACTTCTTGAATAATCAATTCAACTTTGAAAGCATTGACCCTAGTATGTAAGAAACAAGTGGCATCTTTGTCAATTTCTTCCCCTAAAATGTGATTAACCATTGGTTCTCTATTTACCCAGATAGCTTTATCCCCAATGTGGAAAGTAGCATAGGTTAAGTCACACTGTAGGCTTCCCCCCATGGCAGCACTCCATTTTCTGGAGAGTAACATTCCATAGTGTGGAGGTATATCCACCACCAGGACAGACATGGTTAACTCTACTTCAAGATATGCAGCCAGTTTGAATGGTAAAGCATTTATGGTACCTATAGCTGGGACTTCCCTAGCATCCATTCCTCTGCATCTGCCTTTCTTGGTATCCACTTTCAATCCTAAGGCTTCCATTACTTTGAAAGGCATTATGGTGTTGGAAGCTCCTGAGTCTATCATACAATTTTTTAGGGTCTTCCCTTTTATGATTAGACTGAGGAAAAAAGGGTCAATATCTTCTATAAATGCCACTGAGGAATCATCTAAAAAAATTTGGGGAATTTGGGATATGATACCATTATCCTCTACTACTAATGGGGTTTTTTGGGCAACAGTTTGATCTACAATAGTATTATTATTTCCTATCCCACCCAACCATGATAAAGCCTTACTCTTATGCTCTTCAATTCTAAGAAGTTCAGACAAAGGTACTTTCACAGTTATTTGGGACAACATAGATATCATATCAATAGGTTTAGTAATAGTGGGTTTAACAAGAGTACCTGGACTTGAAGCCTTTGGAATAACGAGCATCACTGTTTGCTTGATAGTATTAGTTTCTAATTTCTTTGGTTGCACCACTGGTTTTGTTGCTTCATTTGTTTGAAATTGAACCTTCTTTTTTGGTTCCCATTTCTTACCCTTATTTTCCTTAATCTTAGGCACATCTACATTGACTTTCTTGTTTTGATCATTCATTTTATGGGTGATATCTTTGATGAATACACTGGATGGCTTTCCTACATCATTATTTACCATTCTATTTCTCAAATTGTAGCTACTATGGACTTGTGAAATCATTTCTACTGTAATTCTGTCAATCTCCTCCTTGGAGGGCATCCTTTAGCTTATGTGTCCTACATCGAAAGATGTAACACATATCTTATCTGCATCATAACCTTCATCATCTAAAATAACTTGCTAATGATGTAAATGATAATCAATTCTCTAACTGGTAATGTCATTTTTAGGCTCTTCTGAATCAAAATCTATCAAATCATCACACATGCTTACCATATTGCAACTTATATCATCATGGCTTTTCTCTTCACTTTCTTCTTCAGGTTGCACACCTTGACCTTAGGCAAATGACTGAGAAACAACACAATAATCAGCAGAATGAGGTGATTGACATATAATGCACCATAGTACATCATCATTCATATTCACAGAGTTCCTTTCTAGGGGATCTAGAGTACCCTTATCCTTCACATTTTGGGTCTGGTTGGGAACTGGCTTACCATCTTTCCACTGAGTGGTGTAAGGGTGTAATTTTGCATTCTAGGCTGCCTATTGAAACTATTTTTATTCATAGGGATTCTCTCAAAAAAATTTGGCTTATTAAAATTAGTAGGATTCATCTTCTTGAGCAATTCCAAAACCTAGCCTATAGTGGGTTCTTCTGGCTTCTTTCCTATAGGAGTATTGTCACCCTCCCTTTTATTATTGTTCTTAGGATTAAAAAGCTTTGGATCATCCCTCCTCCCTAGTTTACCATATGCCTTCCTATTATTCTCTATATTTATTGCAATTTTATAGGCATCCCTTAAAGTCTTAGGATCCTTATCCCTTAATTGATAAGCTATTTTTCTATCAAAAGCATTGAAACATGTTATGAGACAGACATCTTCATTCTACCTCATAACTTGAGATAGTCTATACATACCTTTCTGGAATATTACATTGAAATCGAATGTGGACTCATTTGGATTCTTCTTGATGTTGCTGAATTCATTCAACATGAATCCTGCATTATTGTTGTCTCCATATTGCTCTTTGAAAAATTTCTCCAAGTCATTCCACGAGGTGATATTGTCATCAAGCAACCTCCTAAACCAATCCCTTGCATCCTCATTTAGTGAATGCACAAACAATTTCATTACCATATCTTCATGTTCAACTTCATAATCATTCATCACATCAATGAAAATTCTCAAATATTCTTCACCAGTAACAACATTATTCCCAGAGAACTCAACCACTTTATCTCTTAAATCAAATGATATGGGATGTGGGGCACCAAGAATACCAACAAATGATACTTGTCCATACTTTTCTAGGTATATAGGTTTTTTCTAGAAATTAGGAACATTTAAGGTACTAGCTATATTAGCTTGACTCAAAGGAGTAGCTTGGGATTGTTGAGGTGGGGCAAATGGGATTTGGGTGCTAATAGTGGATGATGAGGCAGGAGCAGATTGGGATATTCCTTGAGTTGAGATTATCAGACCACTAGCTGGTGCAGGAGTTGCAGGTGGGGTAGACAAATTGGGCCATGAAGCCAATGCAAAATTAGATTTTATGAATTGGATTTTTCTCCTAGTTTCTGCAGCTTGAGCTTCATTCTCAACCTTCTCAAGTTATTTTGCAAGAGCTTCCCTCTCTTTTTGAGCCTTCTCCAGATCTAGATCTAATTTTGACATGGAGGCTTGTATGGATTTGCTTGGTATACCTTGAGGCTCATTTATTTGGATTCTTATAGCCTTTCCTTTCTCTTTATCTAGAGCTTTTGCAGTGGGCTCTACAGGGTCCACTTGAACAAGTTTATAGGCTTGGACTTGAGCAATGACTAGTTCTTGCCTTTGATTAAGGCATTTTTCTTGTTCTTGAAATTTAGCTCTCAGATTGTCTACATCTCCAACTACATCAGTATGGAGAGTTGTGGTATTTTCTTCTAACTTTTTATTCTACTCCTACAAGGTAGCCATCCTTCTTAGCAAAGCATCCCTTTCTATTATGGCATCCAAGCTAGCTTGCTCCTTTTCTTTTTCAAGACGAATGTGTTTAGCTTCTTCCTCAGCAATCCATTTCTCCAAAACTCCTATCTCAGAGTGGACTTCTTTAGGGTCTACAGAAGTAGCTTTTGAATCAGCATGATCATCTAGGTCTATAAGATTTGGCTCTACGTATGGGGTTGCTCTGGGATTAAAAGGATTATAAAAAAAAAATCATAAATCCTAGCCTATAATTCATATCTACTATAGGATCTGGCCTTGATGAAGCAATTCCTATCGTGGACACATCTTTGTCCTGAAAGACTCTCTCATCTAGTAATGGGGTACTCAAAATGCCTCCTAAGAGTCTTGTAGTTTTGGATTTAGAACTAAGTGAAGAAGACTCTCTTCCTAATACTAGTTGATACTGGGAATTGACGGATGCATTGCCTTTGGGTTTCCAGGTGGGAATTGGATCTGTCCTTTTCTTATTTTGGTTCTTCCTACCACCTTGGGGTAAATCAGTATAGATTGGTACATCAGGATTGGATCTCATGTAAGCTCTTGTGTTCTTTCTCTTGTCAGCCATATTCACCTTTTGTTAAAATAAGGACTAGCTTCAAAACCTTGACTAAGTCGCCACCCTATTCTTGGGAAAATATACAATGACACTTATTGCTGAAACAAATAAAACAACAACAAGTAGAAAAAGAAATATATGACACGGATAGACCAATGATTGAGATCATAAGACTACACTTACCACTTCCTTCATTCTAGAGACATACTAAGCAACATTCTCACCTTCCTCCATTTTCACTTCATCAAACTTTCCACTAAGGCTTTCTCTCTTTGTTCTTTGAACATTTTGATCTCCTCCATAGATATCTAACAAGGCTTCCCACATTTTGAATTCTAAATCACAACCTTTGATGTCATCAAATTCAGTATAGCTGAGTGTAGAAGCAATCTCCAACATTTCCTAATTATGCTTCTTCCTCTTATTCAAATCATCTATAGAAAGGGGCCCAGCTAGATCTACATGTTCCACTCTAATTGAGGTTTTTTCATAATCACCTATTGGTCCAAGGTGTAGTTTTATTAGACTTTTCCATGTAGTGAAGTTGAATTTGTTGAGCTTGGGAACTTCTCTCTTGGACATCTTGATCTTCCTGCTTCTAGTACCCTGAAACTAAATCAGCAAATCACTTTGGTACCAATTTTTAGAAATGCTTTAGAATAACTGAGAGGGGGGGTGAATTAGTTATTCAAGGTCCAAATGTCAAATTAAAAAAATTTCATCAAGTAAAGTGAGCCTATCAAACTATTCATTCATCCAAGCTTAGAATTTCTTACTTAGCAAGTTACTATAAATCAATATGCAACCATAACACATAAAAAATTAACACATAACATGGTGATCTACATGGAAACCCAATTTGAGAAAAACCAATAGTAACATGTTACTCAATTATTACTCTTCTAAAGTGATGCCCTGTGAAAGGCCTACCCTATTAAAGGCTACACCACATTGTTAAATGTGACTTGTTAAAGGATTTAACCACCCTATTAGAATTGGCCTGACTAGAGGACTTTAAAACATTCACTTGGAAAATCACCCTATTAAAATATTTACAAATGGTTTTTAAACCAACCTAAGTCCCTAGGATTTTACCCTAATTAATAAAATTGTTAGAGAGTAACAATAAGGGGTTTTGACTTGATTATAACTTACAACTTATCTTGCAGATTTTAGATCTCTATTCAGCTCTTCACATTGCCTAGGTTTCAGTCTCTACAACTCTGACAACTTGTTCTCCTTTCAAGCTTTGTCTCTGTTGGTGTTTTAAAATGAACTAAAACTACTAAGAAAAAAAATGCTTAATACCAAGATGACAGGTACTCATACAATCTAAAGACTAGCCAATTCTTGTTAACAATTGCATGTGCAAAGCATTTCGGCCCAACTTCAACAAAACCAAGGGTGGTTTTCTACTCTTCTGGCTTTGTAAAACTAGGGTGGGTATACCCAAGGATGATTCGAGACTGGGAAAATTGTATGAGGATTATTTCTAGTTTCATTCTGATTCTCATCTCAAATCCACAAATACGTACACAATTCTTGATAACTTGGTAAACACATCCCATATAACAGATATGGAAAAAATTTCTTCTATAGATCTACAAATGTTCTCAACAATAGTGGCTAATTGAAGTTAAAACATTCCATGTAGACAAGTATAGGCCAACTTTTAAGATCTATAGGAAATAAAAGTAAAAATTGATTTGATGTTGCATTTTGACAACCATTTGTGACATATTTCTCCTTCAGCTGAATCAATTTGATCAGTGCCTAATCCATTGGGGTTTAGAGTGTACATCAAATCCTTAGATCTAATTTGTTGCCTTACAAAAAATATTATCAGAAATTCTTTTTAGAATTCATCATTCAAAATCCTTTTCACTACTATAGTAACCTTATCAAATTCATTAGAACTTTTACTTAATTCATTGAATTAACAACAGTGTTAAACAGATATACAATCTAACTAGATTGCATTCAACTGCACAAGGCTTTACTTATACAACATCAAGATAACCAAGTAATCAAAAGGAGACAAAGTTCATAAAGAATTGATATGGGGATAGTTCATAATTTGTATTTATTTTCTTTGAAATTTGTATACAATTTACAATAGACTCAGAATGACCTTTAGAAAGAAATACAACTCATTCTATATTCATGTATTCTTAGAGAAATGACAGAGAAAATACATTACAAACTTGCTTCCAAAAAAATGGACCAAAGACATACTAAGTATATCACTTAGAAATAATAGAATTCAGACCATTCTCTAGCCTTGGAATCTCACTTAAATAGTGTGAGATGCAACAAGCTTTAGGCTAAGGGAAAATTGATAGGTGTCCTTTTACAAAATAGGGTATATTACCCTTTTACAAAAGAAATTAGACACCTTAACTCAAAAAGGAACAAATAAAATAGTAGCAAATGACAGCTAGAGTATAAAATCTTTAACTTTGTCTTTTTCTCTAACTGCTTCCTGTTGGTAATGCTTTAATCTTTGTGATTGCCTCCCAAACAAATACTTCTCTTTTGGTGGGCCATTCACATTCCTTAACTTTCGTTAGCTCATCAATAGTTTTCTGCCACCTGGCATCAGTAATCACCCTTCATTCTATGGTAAACCTATTCATTTCAGTTTCAACCTTTGAAAAGGGAATCAACTAGTTCATTGAAAAGACATTCATCAATACCATCTTGGAAAACAGATACAACTTGTGACAAGTCTATAATGTGATCAAAAGAATGAGACCACTGATTAAAATCTTTTACCCTTTCATCAGAATTAGTAACAGAAAGAATTAAAGAATAGAAACCATTTGTTGGCACTTTCAATTTGCTTTGAATTATTGCCAGCTTCCCTGTGAAGATTTGAAATAAGTCTTTTACTTTATCCATACCCTCCTTCATAGTAATAACTTTATTTGGTAGATCTGGCTTATTGGCTAACAAGGGTATCAACCTATGAAAGAATTGCATATACGGCCCCCATTTTTGAAAAATAGGCTCAAGCCATTGAACTGCATCCTTGCATACCTGTTCTGTAGATTTTAGATTGATGAATGTATTATAAGCATCTTGAGATATTCTTTTCAGAATTCTTATTCTATGATTTAATACATTCATCAAGGCATTCTTCTTGGTGTTCCTGTCAGCTTGGGAAACTTCTATTTCCACAACAATCACAGGCATTAGCATTGTTACTCCTATAGGTATTTCTTCTATTTGGGCCTCTACTTCTACCATGTGCCTTCTTTCTTCCTCTTTCCTTGGTGCATGTTCTACCTTAGTTGCTATCTTGAGTTGTTCTTTGAGGGATTTTGTTTGTGTTTCCAGAATTTTAAATTTTTCCTCCAAGTCTTCTATTCTTTGCTTATGTACATGGCTCATTTTGAGCTCTTCTTCATATATTCTTCTAATATCAAGGCATTCATTGCACATTGCAACTAACTTATCCTCAATTTCATCAACCTTTTCTTCATTCATGAGAGCAAAGTGTTTAACCGGACTTCAAATTTATTTCCTAGTAGTGCTCTCCAATGTCCATAAAATCATATTGCCATGCGCAGTTTCTTCTATATCCATCATCTTGGGCTTCTTAGTATTAGGGGTTACACTCCATACTACTAGGGTTTCTGTGTCTATATTAAAACCTAACCCTCTTTTAAAGCCTTCACTACTAGTCACTTCATAACTGATGGCCTTATCTTGTCTTTTCATTTGATCCAACCCAAAGGCCTTCTCAATATCGCAATGTAGTATTAGAATCATACCACTCCTATGTACCAATTCTCTAGCTTCTGCAGCAGTCATTGTTTCACTCTCAAGATCATAAGCCAATAATTTTTCAACTAATTCCTTATTCTTCTATGGATCCTCTCCTGGCATGAGACTCAATGTGAGCTCATTTTGTTTGATCTTATAAAGAAAACTTTTAAAATCTGATGATTTAATGAAATCGTCATCTTCCATGAACTTTTCAGATTGAATGAGCCTGTCATCCAATCTTGATGCTACAAATTGTAAATGAGTAGAGGCCTTCCCTACTTCAGTAGCCCTTTGGTGAAAATAATTTTTCCTAATGTTAGCAAAATACTCCCTATTCCCAAACATTACTTGGATGGCTCTGCTTACCACCTTTTTAGGGATGTGCATTGTCTTTTGTCTCTTATTTCCTTGTGGCACCCAAGATGAAGTTGATGTTTGCTCCTCTTCTAACTCAATTTCCAATTGTGTATATGACTCAGGGGATTGTCTATTTACAATGGCTTCCTCTCCCTCTGGCTCATGAGGCATTTGTGACATAATGTGGTCAAAATTGTCAACCATATTTCTCAAATTATTAGGATATGAAAATTTTGTATAGAAACCCTTAAAATCAGGGTTGGTCCTCATCAAAGCATTCTCCACTCTTCTTATTTCCTCATATTTCCTTAATAACTCATCTGCCTCCCCTATTGCTACTATCTTGTCAATTAGGTCCTCTATAGGGATTGGCTTGCTTGGAGGTAGAATAAAATCCCTAATGGCCTTGACCTCATTTGCAATGTAACTGTTAGGGTCATAAATCTTATAGGTCCCAATTGCAAATTTGTACTGACCTAAATACTCACTTAATTTCTCAAATGCATTTTTTCCTATCTCAAAATCTCCTACTTTAAAAGTTCTACATACGAAAGTAGGGTTATGCAAAGAGGGAGGGATAATTTCTTTATTCATCAATAGGAATTGCCAAAAGAATTCAATAATAGCTAATCTAGGGGGTAAATAAATAGGCAGTAGATGAGGAGACTATGGGCATGCAAATACTCTGATTAAAGTACATTCTTTAAACAAAAAGATACTCCCCCAGTTATTATCTAATTTTTTTTTTTCATCTAAGAAAGAGGGCCTAAGCAGAGTCTTCAAAACATTGGGTGCCCTAAAGAAAGTATGATCTAATTGCCTCATGATAGCAGAATTGAACAAATTAAAGAACACAAGAGCATTTGAATAAAAGAAATCCTTATGCCAAATACAAGTCCAGAGTTGCACAGGTAACTCACCAAATTCATCAGCAGTTTGATCAATGAAATTTTCACTGATGTATCCAATGTTTCTATATAGGATAAGGTGCATCAATAATGAATAATGGTAGAACTTGAAGTCTTTCATCTCTCCCTCCTTAGCATCGCAAATCAGCATGTTGATACTGTCAATAATGAAGGCCACATAATCATACTCCGTATGGTGGAAAGGGTCTTGTATATCACATTCCATCAGAAAAAGAGAACCATACACACAATCTTTTGCACCATCACTTCCCAGTACATTGTACAACCCATACACCATATTTTTGAAATAATTCTTGAACCTACTCAAAGATAGAAAGTCTCCCATTTTTTTTGGAATTAGCCCTGCCTTTTTTACCCTATAAGGAATATGTGGTAGCATAACATTGTTCACAAAATAGGTTTTTTTCCTTTCAAACTTTCCCTATAAATCTACAATATCAATAGGTACATCCATTTGTCCCATTAATCCAAAGGCCTCAAATAAAGAAGTTCTGTCCAATGTGCATAATATACTCCCATTATGTCTGTGGAAAGTCCTAGTGATTGGATTGTATGAATTTATTAGGGCCTTCAACAAATCAACATCAATGAACACTTCTGGGAATATCAATTTTGCCATATTTCTATTCCATGGGTTACACACTGGCACATTCTCTATTCTATTTTGATAAAAGTACATGAAAAGATCGTAGCCAGTCACTCTAGGGCACTCAGCATCTCGGAAAAAAACATAAGGGTCTTTGAAAATATGGTCATTTGCAAAAATTGCATTTGACAACCCTAGAAGGAGTTTTAGCCAATCTTTTGCATGCTTGTTTAGTTTTCTAACCCTTGTCTTCTTTTTTGTCTTAGCGGTAGAGTTTTTCATTTTTCCTTCTAGTGTAACTTCTACAACGTCATCACCCTCATCTTCAACTTCCATCTCTTCTTCAAGTATCTCTTCAATTTCTTTGTCAACCATGTTCTCTTCTTCCAATGTGCATAATATACTCCCATTATGTCTATGGAAAGTCCTGGTTATTGGATTGTATGAATTTATTAGGGCCTTCAAAAAATCAAAATCAATGAACACTTTTGGGAATATCAATTTTTCCATATTTCTTTTTCATGGGTTACACACTGGCACATTCTCTATTCTATTTTGATAAAAGTACATGAAAAGATCGTAGCCAATCACTCTAGGGCACTCAACATCTCGAAAAAAAAAAAAAGGGTATCTAAAAATATGGTCATTTGCAAAAATTGCATTTGACAACCCTAGAAGGAGTTTTAGCCAATTTTTTGCATGCTTGTTTAGTTTTCTGACCCTTCTCTTCTTTCCTGTCTTAGCGGCAGATTTTTTCCTTTTTCCTTCTGGTGTAACTTCTACAACATCATCACCCTTGTCTTTGACTTCCATCTCTTCTTCACGTATCTCTTCAAACTCTTTGTCAACCATGTTCTCTTCAAACTGTATTTTGTACTCTTTTGCAATAGCACAAAACAAACAAAACTCTATAACTTTCAAATTTTAGAATGGAACAGGAAACAAGCTTCTTCACAGTGGAAAATACGCTGATATTCAATCAAATCCTTGACATTTTAATCATACACCTACCAATTTTTTTAATTAAATTTAGCATGCATGAGCTTTAAAACCATTAACGCAAGTCGTCATCAAGGTATATCAGCTGCAAAACTTGATTCTAATGTACTTTTCACATCTTTATTTTACTTGGCTACAGTGATTTTGTCTTTCTTGCTTACTTGGCATGATGCATTAGATATTTTCTTTAAAATGACTATCTTCCATTCTTACGCTGAGTCAAACCTTCAATCTTCATAATGCCAGAAATGCCCTTGATGGATCTCTACATTTACTCGGAGACATTTCAGCATGCTCTAATCATAAGAACATAATGACATCTTAGCACTATTTTGAAAATCTCTTTTACGTTCTTACGACGCCCTTTACCCCATAGGATCTCATACCTTTTCAGTGCATACTTCTATTTTTACGATTCAAAATTTTGTCGTATAAACGTAAAACTTTTGCTAAAGCTTTCCCTTTTTCCTTTTAGGCTCACACGTCCTTGTATCAGCAAAAACCTTGAAAATCTCTTCTACATCGCTCTGCTTACTTTTTTCCTAGGACACTATAAGACTTCAAAACTTACCTTCCGCTTTTATGATTTAGCTTTACCCGTAGCATCGGAGAGCCTTCTCAATTGACATCGCACTCTTACATTTACCCTTTATCGTATAAGCGTAAAGCCCTTTATCTTTACCTTCCTGTATTCATCACTTTATGCTTATACGCTAAGAGTGAAATCGTAACCACGAAGAAAGGAAAAAATAACCCTTCATTCATACGCTTAGCTTGCAAGCGTAAGGGCGTAATGAGAAACCTGCCCTTTTCAAATATCAATGACCTAGATTTGATCTTAGGAAATTAAAGTAACATCGCCATTGATTTTGTGCACATGCAAAATTCATACCTTAAGTTATATGCCTCGCAAGCTAGGTCCATCTGACATGGATGTCATGTCTTTATCTGATTCGCTTGCACCAGGGCCCATTTGACAATTCAATAGGTCCCACTTGACACCTTTATTGCTAAAACAGGGCTTTACGGTTGTGTATGAACTCAATAACATATGCTTGTAAACACAATTGAACCTTACTTTCACTCTTACGAAATCATTTTACCCATAAAACTGTAAAACCTTCATGCACCTTTTCATATCAAGCTTTACACCATGCTAGGGTATTACGCCTTTATGCTATCCATTGAAACATATATGCATAGATCACAACTCAACACCTCTTCGCCCCTTCACTCAAACTGCTTACTCGTAAACTAATAACAAGATTTTTCATAGTACAATAAACCTTTACACTTCTTCACTTACGAAACCATTCGTATGATCGGGAAGCTTGTAGCCAAGCCATTCCGCTACTACGAAAAAAAAAAGTGTAACCCTGTAGAACATGAAATCCTTTACACCTCTTCGCTGCACTATAAAATGCGACCACAAAAACAAAAAAAAAAGGTATTTCACTCTTACGTGAAACCTCACACCGTAAGACCATAAAGGACGAACTTAAACCATTTTACAAATCTTTTTCAAAAAATCAAAGGGGATCCTAGGGTTTTTATATTTAGGGCATTTTTATGGCTACATTAAGAGACCAACCTTGAGAAGTTAATAGAATCTGACAATACATGAAACAGGGCACAAGTAGGGAAACCTAACAATTTTTAGAAGCAAGAGGAAAGAAAACCCTAATCTGCTTAAAAACAAAAGACCTGAATGATTTTTCACCAAAATTTTAGAGCTTTCTACACTGTGAAAAATCACACCAATAGTCTCATTGAGTCTTCATGCTCAATGCACTAGTGCAATCTTCCTTCTGACCACTAATTTAAGTAGAGTCTCTATGCTATGTTCTTCCTTCTCTTTGAGACCCTTCAACCACTTCATAATTTGGCACTCCAAAAACTCTTATTTCTAGGTCTATCACTCCTTAAATAAAAGTCTAGAATTTCTTTTCCCACTCGATTCTTCCCTCCTTTAATTTTAGTTTGAATGGATTAGGTAGGATTCATTGGATCTAACCCACATTTTGTTTCTTCTAGAAACATAATGAAGAATCCTCTTGAATTCGCTCAAAAATGGTTTACATAAAATTCTGTGCCACCAACTCATCATCCTTATCCTCCAATTAGTTCACAAAATTCAAGGTAAAAAACTTGTCAAGTTAAATTTGTTGAACTTTTGACTTTTTCAATAATGCAGTAGCTTGACACTATTGAAATTTTGGTGCTCGACACATACTATGTTACTCAACATCAACTATATTTTTACTGATGCTCGACACCTACTATGCATTCACTCGACATCCACTAAGTTTTTCTGATGCTCAACACCTATTACTTTGCTTAGCACCTAAACATGCTTGGCTCCTTCTATATCACTTGGTACACACTAGAGTTTTCATTTGCTTGGCACTAATTGAAAATTTTGCTCGGCTTGAATTAGCTTGCTCAAAACTCACTATTGAACTTAGTTAAGCTTTGCAGTCAACCTTGTTCCAACTTATTCCTCTAATGTTTCTAATTGTGTTCAACCTCTGTATCTTCAAGTATGTTATCAATACATCATTTTACCACTGTCTTAACTAATCTTTGTACTTCATTGCAAAACCATAACTCAACCTTTCCCTTAGGTACTCTTGTTACATCTTGTTAATCAAATCCTCTTCATCAATCAACTAAGTGATAGTACTTGGATCTTATAAGCAATTTCCATTCCAACCAAAATCAGGTTTGACATCAATGACAAAAAAATGATTGAAACCATTCTTTATCAACCATCTTCCTTCTTGTCAATAATCTCCCTCTTTGATAGTATTCTTTTTCAATTAGTTTTCCAACAATCTCCCTTTTTCAATCAATCTTCTTCTTACACGGATCTTTTCAATCAGATTTCCAACAATTTTCTATTCTATAATGATTCAAATTTCAACTCACCTGAAATTGATAGTTTTCATCCCCCACCACATCTTTCAAAACAAATATATTCTAACCAAAAGAAAAATTATATGCTCAGGAAGAGAACTCTCTCCTCTAGAATGCCATATATATTTTTAACCATTTTATATGGTTTTTTTTTTTATGTCTCAAAATCAACATGTTTTCGAGTGTTAAAATATGTTCTTGTAGAATTTTTTAATTGTAACATACTATATCTAATTAAAATACTATTAAATATATATGATAATATTATTTACTTTGAACTCTATAAAATGGTGTTTATATGTTACCAAAAAACTATCATAAAAAATAGTAAGACTTATTGAAATGCCAGTTTTCTAAAATAATTTTATTTCTTTTGTAATTTGGTACAAACTATTATAAATCATGTATTTAATAGACATTTCCAATTGGAAAAGTGTTAGACCATATATAACTTAGCTAGAATGAATTTCTCTAGATAATATATTTGAAGAAAATTGATTTTTAGATAGAAATACTCAAATTCAGATGATCTGATAAGTCAACCTAAAAGATGACACAACTTTGTACTTTTACCCTACAATATTTCTTAATAATGAAAATAAGCTATTAAGTATTTTTCTAAATAATTTATGCATTTCCTTATTCCCCCATCCTTGTATTTTGTATTAGTCTAATGGAGGATCATCTTTAGCTCTTGGAAATATTGCATAAACACAAATATTTTTATTTTCATTTTTTCCTATTTTACAATTGTACATATTATTGCAGTGGTCTCGCATCCCTAAGGTATTCTAGTTATTATCTTCTAATTTTGCTAAGGATGTTGGAATTCTTTAGCATAATTGAGGGGGTAGGGGGTGAATTAGTTATCCAAGGTCCATATGTACAAATAAAACTTTTTAGTTCTTAGTAGACCCAAATCCATAAAATTTCAACATGCATGCATCCATAAGATCATACAATACTTAAACTTTGTAGGCTATTGTCCTAGGTCAAAACAAATTTGCAAAAATGTAAACATGATGCACCATAAGAACATTCACACAATTTGACACAAGAATGTTACGTGGAAACCCAATTTGGGAAACACCACTAGTAATATGCTACCAACTCTCACTCTTCTGAAGTGATGCCTTATAAAAGGCCAACACTATTAAAGGTTAAAACATACACTACTAAATGTGGCCTGGTTAGAGGATTTCAATCACCCTATTAGGAGTGAGCCTTCTTAAAGGACTTTAGACCACCTCATCAGAATGTCACCCAGTTAAAGGAGTTACAAATGACTATTATGTCAACCTTAATCCAAAGGATTTTATCCACACTAGTATAGTTATTAGAAAGAAAAAGTGAGACTTGATCTAATAAAAACTTACAACTTAATTGTAGATTAAAGATCTCTATTTTAGTCCTTCATTTTGCTTGCCATTTATACTCTTCAGCTCTGATATGTTTTTCACCCTTCAAATATTCATCTCATTAAGCCTTCTTTCTTTGTATGCCAACTATGATTTCTTTTTTCTAGCCACTAAATGAAGCAATACACTAGAATCCTCGTCTTCCTTAGGTTCTCGCACGTGACAACCTTTGCTTCTGACAAGCTATCTCTATAAATAGAGAATTTAGATCTTTTTCCACATAAGCACAATTATTCATTTTAGGATTAGGTAGGATTAGGTAGGATTCATTGAATGTACACACTTTTTCATTCAATTCCTCTAGAAACTTCTTCTACAATCTTCCTTGAATTTACATCAAAATGGTTTACCTCAAATTACGTGCCACCACTTCATCATATTTATCTTCCACATACTTCACATAATTAAAGAAATTAAATTAGTTAGCTCAGGTTCATCAAATATTTGATTTAACATTGTTTTCTATCACTTGACATCTATACTATTCTTTAACTTGGCCAACACTACTTCACTCAGAAAACACTAAAGTTTACTAATGCTCGACACCAACTAAACTTTACTCAGCATATACTAACATTCACTCAGCTTGCATTATTTGTCTTCTTTCCTCAACACTTATTGATTTTCACTTTGCTTCTACTAATTTCTACTTGGCTTGCACTAACTAGTTGGCAAGGCTTGGTAGACACTTTTCTTATTTGATCTTCTCCTAGTCTTAACATGAGTCATCAATGTCTTACTTGGTCCTAGTGATTCATTTACATACCAAATAACTCAACCTCTATGTAGGTGCTATTGTTATATCCTTTTTTCAAATCCTCTTCATCAATTACCTAAATGATAGCTTTCAGACCAAAAGGAAATTGTCTTATGAGCAAGTAGCAGGTTTGACATTATTGAGAAAATAATAATTGTTCGATTATAGGTTTTTCACTTCAAAACAAACTCATATGAACAGAAGACACTCTATAGTGCACATTTTCAATCACAACTTATTTTGGTCTCAATAGTTTGGTTATTTCATATGTTTAATATTCATTTGGTCAAGTGTCACAAATAATTCTTCATATCATTGCTTTTGTTTTTTTCACCAACTATTCTTAATGTCTCTGGTTGGTCTAGTTGTGTTCACCAATTTACTAATAGTGGATTGTGCTAGAATCCTTTCACAAATTATACTATTTAGTATGGATCTCGAGGTGGATTTGTGTTTTGCTAAATTGATGGTTTGATCGATTCTAGAAGTTTCTCTATTTGATGCAATTTTTGGCTAACTAGTTTAACATGTTTGAACAGAAATATGTAACATCTTGAATATCCACCTATGTTAGAAATGTGTAATTCAAGGATAATTGGTCTAACATGTTTGTATAGGCATATGAAAATAATTTAATATCATCCTATTGTGTAAAAGTGTATAAGTTTAGGGTATTATAGTTATCAGTAAATATCTACGAAAAAGAGGAGAAATATTTCAATCTAGGGGATTTATGTGGGTTGATAGGCTCTAGAAAGGATTTAAATTATTCCTATTTTTATTTTTTTAAACTAGTAAGGCCTTATAGAATGACATGTATGATGCTTGTGTTCAAATAGATGACTAATACAAAAAAGATCCTCTCTTGAAATCTCTCTTCAAATCTATTATACTGCTTCAATATTATTACCTGTAAGGTAGGACATCTCATTTTTGGAATTCTTCACCTCGATACTATGTAAATTGGTATCAGAGCATAGTTTCTTTGTAATCCCTAATTGAATTTAATTGTGGAGTATCAAGTTTAAACCTTACCTACAACTACATAGTGTTATGAAGATGGCTCATGGATGGAGAAAGATCAATCATTGAATGTTGGAAATTCTAAGGAATTTTTTTGGTAAGACTTAATTTAGTTAAGATAACCCAAAAAAGAGGAAAACCTACTAAGGAAGAGAATGAAGAACAGACATAAGTAGAAGAAGTAACACCAACACCTATTATGGATAGAAAACATAGAATGTTCTTGAAGGCTTTGAAAAGAATTAACTCCATTCATCATTTTAATACTCTTGAGTATAGTGGAAACTTAGATTTAGATGAGTTGATGGACTAGATCTTAGAGATGTATAAATATTTTGATAATGCAAACATTCCAATAGACAATAATATAAAGTCTATGAGAACAATACTAAGGGGATACATGTATCATTATGATAAGAATTTATAGATTGGTTGATAAAGGATAGGTAAAGAAAACATCAATGTATGGGTAAAGATGCTTAATTAGTTGAAAGGTAAATTTCTGTCCAATAACTATATTGTTAACCTATTTAGGATAATGATTTTTTTTGAAACAAAAGATATCTCTATAGAGGAGTGCACTAAGGAATTTTATATGTTAGATGTAAGACTTGGACATGTAGATTATGAAATTGAAATGATTTTTAGGTATTTGAATATTTAAAGGACTTTTGTCAAGATGAACATGGTTTGGTCAAGATGAATGTCATTGAAGAGGCCTATTAGTTTGCATTAAAGGAAGAGGAATAATTTAAAAGTAAATATGATGAAAGGAAAAGAGGAAAATTTGGAATATTTGTGAGACCTATAGAGGAAGATCCTATGGATAAAATGGAAATTAGATTAGGGAAAGGGAAATCAAGACAGACAAATTGCAATGGAAAGGAGAAATTTTATATAGAGGTAGAGGAAGTAATTTAGGGGCTAGTTACCCTACTAATAATTCTTAGATGAGTATGTAAGAATTTATTCAAAGACACTTGTTACAACTTTGGCAAATAAAATAGGTTGTTTCAATGTACCAATAAAACTAGAGTACTAGTAGTAGTAGAAGAAATGCACCTCTGAAGGAAGATCAACCTGATTCAAAGAATACATGTGAGGATGGGGGAAGCCAAGTGGTCATAAGATAATTATGTAAAGATGAAACTAATTAAGATCCTATGAGAGAAAGCTTATTCAAAACTAGATGTAAGGTCATAGGAAAATGTTGCAAAGTGATCAAATTTAACAATCAAAGTTTGAAAAAGTATTCATCAAAGGAGATGGTTAAAAACTTTTGATTCCAAGGATGAAGCACCCTGAACCTCATAAGGTCACATGTATCAAAGATGAACAAAAAATTATGGTAAGTGAACAATGTATTTTGAAACTTAAAATTGGGTATTACCAGGATGAATTTCTTTTTTATATTATGCCTATATAGTGTTGTCATATATTTTTTGGTCGACCATGATAATATGATAGAAAATTTGTTGATGATGGAAGGTTGAATCAATATATTCTTTTGTATTTAATAGAATGAAGCAAATTCTGGTTCCATTTAGTGGTAAAAAGTTAACTATTATTAGAGTTTGTTTGACTGAAATAAAAAAATCATAAGAAGTTTAAAATTAGAAGATATATGTTACACTAAATAGTCCCTAATGATCATGTTCAAAAACTATAAGATCAAATACTTATCTGGAAGTTAAGGAGTTAGTAATAGTGTATTAGCATATTATTTCTAATAATATACTTGATGGTTTACCTATTAGAAAGGATAAGATTGTCGTTGCACCAAAAGATTGACCTATTAACTAATAGGCTCATAGAATCACATGAGGTGGTTAAGACATGTCACAAACCCTATGAGGGACACTGGCCCACTATCAATAATCCCCCTCCTAGAATCACTTGTTGTGGCTTGTAGGATTCAAACCTATGAACAAGCTCTGATAACAATATTTTGAAAGGACAAGGTTGTTGTTGCACCAAAGATCAACCTGTTAATGCTCAATACAACTAATAGTCTTATAGAACCATAGGAGGTGGTTAAGCCATGTTGCAAACCCTACAAGGGATGTTGGCCCACTCCAAAAATTACCACTAGTTAGAACTATTAGTCATTGTATTAATTTGATCTCAGGGAGTTTCTTTCCTAAAAAAATGCCTCACTGGTTGATGCCTACAGAGAATGAGGTACTGAATAAACAAGTTCAAAAAATTTTGCAAAAAAAATTGATGAGAGAGAAATTGAGTCCTTGTTCACTTTTCATTGTGTTAACACCCATTAAAAATGGAGAATGGAGGATATGAACTAATTCCAAATCTATAAACAAGGCTACAATGGAGTACCAGTTTCCATTTCCTAGGGTGGATAAAATCATAGATTTCTTACTTTACCTATATTGACTAGAGAAGGAGATGAATGGAAGGTTTCTTTCAAAACAAAAGAAGGTTTCTCGGAATGGTTGGCTATGCCTTTTGGTTTAACTAATGCATCTAGTACTTTAACTAGGATGAAAAATAAAGTTATGAGGAAATTCTTGGAAAACATTGTGATTACATATCTAGATGACATCTTAATATTCAAGAAGAACAGGGAATATCAATTTTAACTAGAAAGATAGTCATTAAAAATGTTGAAGGAGGAGAATATGTTAGTTAACTTGAAGAAATGTTCTTTCTTAAGAGAGGATATAGTACATTTGGGATTTTTTATCACAACTGATACATTGAAGATGAACCTTTGAGGGGTGAAAGAAATATTGGAGTCTCTTACACCTAAGAGCATTAGAGAGGTAAGATATTTTCATGGCTTGGCTAGTTCCTATAGGAAGATCATTTGGAATTTTATTTTTATTTTTAATGTTATGAGACAATGAGAGGATAAAAAATTGTTTCCAAGTGGACACATAGAGCTGATAAGATTTTAAGAAATTAAATTAGAAGGTTGTAAAGTTACATTTATTTGGCTCTATTTGGTTTCTCTAAGGTATTTTAGGTTGATTGTGATGCAAATGGTTGTGAGCTAGGATCTATGGTGAGTCAAGAGGTATACTAGATTCTTTATTTAGTGAAAATTTGAATGATGCTAAGAGAAAGTATTATATTTATTATCAAGAGTTCTATGTTATTATTAAAGCTTTGAGGAAATAGATACACTACTCAATGCCTAAATAAATTTTGTTGTAAATCCATCATAAAACATTGTGGTATCCAAGAAATCAAAGTAAATTTTATCAAAGACACATGAAATGGTTTGAGCGACAACATAATTTCACATTTCTTTTAAAACATAGAAGTAAATTATCAAATTGACTTGTGGATGCATTCGTAGAAGAATATCTTTGTTGATGGAAATGAGAGTTGAGGTTTTTTTTATTAATGATTTCGAGTATTTGTATGAAATTTAATTTAATTTAATTTTGCAAAAGCTTGGAGAGCATGTGAAATACCTATCATTGATCAAGAGAAGAAGTGGGATGATTACTTCATTCAAGAAGGTATGTTATTCAAAGGAATTTATTCATGTATGCATAGAAGTTCAATTAGAGATAATTTGATAAAGGAGACATATTGTGGTGGATTAGAAAGAGACTTTGGCATTGAAAAGACCTTGATTTTTCTTAAGGAGAAGTACTTTTAGCAAAAATTGTATAAGGATGTTCAAAATATTTGAAGGAGTTCCAACATTTTTCATGTTGCAAAATGATTAAATTAGAATACTGAATTTTATACACCATGTTACCTATTCATAATAGACCTTGGAGAGACATCAATATACATTTTATTGTTGTCTTACCTAAGACACAAGAGGGTATAATTTTACTATTTTTGGGGGATATATTTTTGAAAGTGTTACATACCATTCCTTGTAGAATATAACATATGTAGTTCATGTAGAAGATATTTTCTTTGAGGAAATTATGAGATTGTATGGCTTACCTAGGAGTATTATCTTAGATTGGCATAGAAATTTCGTAAGATCATTTTGGAAAAATATTTTGAAGAACTTGTGTAGAAGTTTGAATTTATTTTCTACCATAAACCTATACATTGATTGAAAAATATATATATACTAAATAGAAGCTATGCTAATTTTTCTAGATTAGTAGTTGGACACAAACTTGAAAGTTGGGATTTGAACTTGGCACAAGAAAAGTTTTCATACTAAAATTTATTAAATAGGAGAAACATGATGTAAGAAAGCTTTTTAGATTGTTAGCTACATGCATCCTAAAGGTATTTCATATTTTAGAATACTTAGTTTAGAACAAAAAATATGTTTGAAGGGGAAGAATATGCAAATTTTATGAACGCTTTGCATGATTATGTTAGTTGTAGTTTGGAGAAGACAAATCATAAATAAAAGGAGATAGTAGATAGGTATAGAAGATAGAAATTATTTTAATTTGGAAATGAACCAATGGTTTATTTGAATAAAGGAAGGTTTCTTGTTAGAAGATATAACAAATTGAGGATGATGAAAACTAGACATTGAAAGAATTTTGAGAAATTTGACAATGGTAATGAACATGAAGTTTAGTTACCAATTGACATGGATATATCATCTATTTTTAACATTTTAGATTTGTATGACCATCATGAGTCAAATGAAGAGAGACATTTTAAGCATAAATATCTAAAAAAATAGATGGAAATAATTGAAAATATTCTAGATACAAGGATTGGTGGAAGTAGTAAAGGAAAATATTACATAGAATATTTGGTGACATGGAAGGATAGACTAGTTGAGGATTCTACATGTATTTCTTAATTTGAGTTAGATCATTTTGATTTATCTTGGGTCGTACAACATTCCTAATTCATGGGAAACAGTTATTATTTACCCTAGGCAAGAATTGCAAGAGAGTCATTGATTCTTGGAAATCCTGCATCAACCAGAAACATTTATTTTTATTTTGCACATGTCTTCTAGTTTGAAATATTATTGCAATCGTCATCCACCCTTGAGATATTTTTGTTTCTACATTGGAATCTAGTCAAGGACACTCTCTAGTGGATACATTTTTTTAATCACTTTTGGTTTAATTATGTTCACCAATTTATTTGGTTGTGATCTCACTAGTTCAATTATTAAGTACATTCACTTGTCATTTGGTCATGCATCATTGATTTTTATTCTTATCACTAATTATATATGTTTTCATTTACTATTCTTCATGTCACTAGTTGGTTTGGTTACATGCACCAATTTGTTGATAGTGGATTGCACTAGAAGCCTTTGGTCAATGAAGTTTTTTGGTGTCAATTTTGAGGTGGATCCATGTGAGCCTAACTTGGTGGTTGGATAGATTCTATAAGTTTCCTTAATTAATGTAACTTTTGGTTAACTATTCTAACATGTTTGAATAGGGATGTGTAACATCTTGAATATCAACCTATTGTGGAAGTGTGTATATTTTTTAGGGTATTATGATCATAAATAGATATCAAGAGAAAAAGGAAAACGATATCAATTGAGGAGCATCCTTTAGGGTTTAACTTGTATCAAAAGGATTATATTAGGCTTGAATTTCTCTTGTTTATATTCATCATAACTAGTAAGGCCTTATAACCCAACATGTATGATATACTTGTTATAATAAAAAATGATTTTTTATTTTATCTCTCTCAAATTTGTCTTATTTCTTTAATGTTGTTAGTTAGAAGGTTGAACAACTCATTTTAGGTTGTCTCCACCTTGGTGCTTTGTCATTTTTATGCCATATTCTTATCAAATGCATGGTCACGCTTATTATGATAATTTGAAATAGCTTTTCTAATAAAAAATATATAGTAAGAACTTTTGACTTATGATAGAGTGGACTAGAACATCCTTTTGAATAACCTTGCGGCTTTTGGTTTTGACAGTAAGGTTTACAAGCTCATATCCCAAATGGTATCCATGTTTTGCATGGCTATTATGGTGAATGACACCCCATCATATTTCTTCCAACCATCTAGAGGTTATAGACATGGAGACCCCCTATCTCTAGTTCTTTTTATTATTGTTTTAAATTTTTTGGGGAGATTGATTTCATTTTACATTAATCTTAAGCTTCTTGAAGTATTAAACCATCCTTAGACAAAAAAAAGTTACACTATTGACAATTTTTTGATGATACCATTCTAGGAGGAATCACCACCATTAAGGAAGCAAAAAACATGAAGGATATTCTAATTTGGTATTTCCAAAAAACACATGAATGGTCATCAATTGGAATAAGAGCTCCTTTTCTTTTGCTAATACCCCTAAAGATGGACAATAGAGGACTGTGGGTATTCTAGGTTGTGATATTTTGAAATTTTTGTCTACCTACCTAGGCCTTCCTCTTGGTTTAAAATTATTAAAGGATTTTTGGAATGGGATGGTGGGTTGGAAACTGGTCATTCTTAGTCAAGTGGGAAAGGCTTAATTGCTTAAATCTACTCTCAAAAACCTTCATATTGATGCTCTCAAGTTGTTTCAAAGGATTCAAATTTTTTTTCTTTGGTCTAGAGATGAAGATCATAGAAAAATCCCTCTTATTTTGTGTGATAAGGGTTTCCTTCCTAAGAAGTTTAGTGGGCTAGGGTTGAAGAAAATTTGGGTTTTCAACTTGGGCTTGTTGGGTAAATAGGTATGGAGAATTAATCAAAGAAATGGGGCCTAGAGCAATATCATTTTCTCTAAATACCTATTCAATCATGCCTTGCTTTAAAATTTCTTGATATTTGAGGATATTCCTATGGGATCTTATATTTGGAATAGGTTTCCTAAGGCTAGAAAGGTTGTGGTGATGAGCAAGATGGAAGCCAAGCATTGGAAACTTTATCCCATTTTGAAAAGATCATTGGCTAATTCTAGCATCTTTGGAGGATATTGACTATTATAAAAAAATTCTTAAATTGTATGGTTTCATTGATGTTACTCTAGTGTTAGTATTAATAGACCAATGAAGGACTATTAGTACTAACCAAGTAGTTTCAATATTGATCGAGTAGTCATGTAATGACTTGATAATTTCAATATTAATTGAGCATTCAGTTAATGAAGGATATCCTACTTGTAGTGTTAATTGAGTGGTTAGGTATGAAAGGAATTCCAAAATTAACTGAGTGTTCAATCATAGTATTGATCGAGTGACAACAAAATATAATTATCTTATAATTAATTGTTTGAGGCTAATTATTTGGATGTTTATTGGTTATTTGAAAGGGTATTCAAGCTGGCCTATCAAAGCTTATGATATATAAGAAATTTCAAGTCCTAAGGATAAATATGTAAGTGAAAAATATGTGGAATAAGATGGATATATGAGGAAAAGAAGAGTAGGAAAGTCTAAAAGATAGGATGTAAATAATATTCTAATTAGAAAGGATTAAGAGGTCAAGCCAGAATAGAGATCTAAATCTTCAAAAGAAGTTGCTTCATAAATCAAGTCAAATTATTTTTTCCTTCTAACTATTTTAGTAGTAAATAAATATCTTGATAGAATTGACTTAATAGTGATTTTGTAAATTCTTTAACAACGTCACATTTCAAGATTGAAGTGTTTGAAGACCTCTAACTAGGTAACTCCTAAAAAGGTGATCTAAATCCTCTAACATGCTCATAATTAACAATATGTATTATAAAATTTAATAGGGTTGGCTCCTACTAGGGATCATTTCACAAGAGTTAAAAATATTGTGACTAGTTGCATGGTGGTTTTCTCAAATTGGGTTTCCACGTTAAATCTTTCTATCATTTAAATTGTTCATGTTATTTTCTTAATGCTTTGTGTTTATGAAACTAAGTTACTAAAGCTTAATATAATTTAATGTTTATAAGATTTCTATGTTAACTAAGTTACAAAATTGAATTAGTTATAACCAAGCTAGACAATATTGCTTGATTAGTGAAAAGTTTGATTTGGCATCTAGGGATAAGGGAATTATTTTGTAGTAACTAATTCACCCCACTCCTCTCAGTTACTCTCTTCATTTCCAACAATTGATATGTATAAGGAATGGAAGGATAAGTGTGTTGCAAGGTTTGGAGTCTAAGTGGATGATTATTAGGGGGATAGAAGCTAGGTTAAATAGGTGTTTATGTCCTTTAGCCTCTAATGTTTCCGATATATTTATTTTTACTAAATCACAACCCAGTTTCTTTAATTTGGGAAGTGACTCCTTTTGGATACTATTCTATTTCTTATTCCTATTAGATCATGGTAGGAGTCTCAATTGATCCTTTGTGCTAAGGGAAGGCTTAGTTTTTGGGCTTAATTCCTAAAATTAATGTGTTCTTCAGGATTCTTCTATAAAATAGGATTCTGACAATCAAAAATCTTTTCAAAAGGGGCTTCCAAATTCCCAATATTTACATTCTTTGTTATTTAGAGGCCAAGATTGTGCACCATCTTTTTATGCACTGCCCATTTTCTAGACATATTTTATATTTCTTTTTTAGTAAAGTCTATTTATTATGGGTTCTTCTTGCTAGGATTATTGATTACTTCACTCAATGGTCTCCACCCTATCTATCCTACAAGGATTTTAAATTCTTGTTAGCTTTGTCACTGCCTCATGTGTTCTGGGGTATTTGAAAAGAGAGGAACACTAGAATTTTTAGAGATAATATGCCACCCTCTAATATGGTCTATTCAAAGATTGAAAACTATTTAGCTAAAAACATTAATATTAAGGATCAGGGGATAATTTGATGAAGACTCTAGATAACATGTTTTTTGTGAATTCCATTGACAATAGAAGATCAGAGAGAAAATGGACTTTCCTTATGGAGGATTGATGGAAGACCAACTTTTGTGCAGTAGCTAAGGGAAATCCTAGGCTAGATGGGCGTAGGGAGTGATAGGAATCATCAAGATTATTTTAAATTTTAGTTATTGTTCTCCCCTTGGGAATACAACCAAACCATTTTATTGTTGCAATGATCACTCTCTAGATACTAAAATTGGCCAAAGACCAAGGAATATCGAAATTATGGTTAGGAGGAGATACTGTGAATATAGTCAATTATTTAAATGGTGCTTTTAAACCATCTTGGAACATTGAAAATATACTAAGGAAAATATGGATATTTTATAAACTATTGAAAGCTATCATATAATCCATACACATTGTGAGTCTAATATGGTAGTTGACATCATTGCTAATGTGGCAGTGAGATGTCAAGAGAAAATGACCTAAGAGGGTGATGATAACCTACCGATGAGTGCCATATTGTACATTAATTATGATATAATAAACATGGAAAAGAAGGGGCTATTATTAGTAAGGATGTCCATATTTAGAAGCAATGTATTGCTATAATTGATAAATAAGGAAAAGAGAAAGAATGGCACTTGTGTTAATGAATCCATTTCTTCTCATGCTTTCAGGGTCATTTTGAGGGTTATTCTTATTCACCTTTGTCTTCTCTACTTTGTGAGGCTTTTCTATGATCGTTCCATATCCTCGAGGAATTATAGTTCAGCCATGGGAGGACAATGTAGATGATGTGAACCATCAAAATTTGAAAAATGGATGAGGTGAACCAAAGTGTGGAAAATTTTGGAGATAATGGAGCCTTACAATTTTCATGGTTATAATTCATGGAGGCAATCCAAATGTTACCATGATTTTTCTATGAAAGTGGAATGATGGCTCTTTGAACTTAGATGGTAGGAAAGTCACTATAATAGAGAAGCTTATATTTAGGAGGAGACAACTTCTGGTGGTTAGCAAATTTTTTTTACAAAGATCACAAATTTATGGATGCAGCCATTCACAACTTGCCTAAGGAGCTAGGCAAGAGTGAGCCTATGGTGAAGCAAGAAAGTAAGAGTTATTTCCATCTTGAATGTATAAAAAAGTAATGACACTTTGTCCTATGAGCTATTCTTTACTATGTGACTCTAGATGATAGATTTATAGGCATATGCTCACAACATTTAGTTCTTTTGAATAATTTTAGTCATGGTATTGATGTTTCAATTTCATTTTATCTCTTAGCTTCTATGACTACTAGTACTAATGTGGTTAGGGAGAAAACTTTGGCAAACCCTCCACTCCATGAGGTTTTGATGCTACTCATTTATGAGCACATTAAAGTCTATTCTATAGGCAAATTTTGTGAGGTGAGACATACACATGATGTGAATCAGTGTGATTAACAGGAGTCTCAAGGCCTTTCTAAAACTAAATATTGTGAAGCCTTGCATTAGGAGGAGGAGGAGGAGGAGATAGTTCTAAAATATAAGAGGAAGGGAAAGGGTTTTTTTCTCTAGAAAACCCCTATTAAATCTCTAAAGAAGAATGTGTTTACTAAAAAATGCATGAAAAAAGATGGATTCAAATGAGGATTTTTATGAAGAGGAGTTTATGGATGCTAATGAGGATGTTGGATATAGAAGGAAAAAGCAAGGTATGGAGGTGGAAAAGAAGAGGAAGGCTATGAAAACACTAGGTTCTCTCATGGGACCCTAAACATTTGATAGGTAGAAAAATGAATTGGAAAGGTATAAGTATGGATATGATAAGGTTCAGGATTACAAGGGAGAACATAGACCTAATGTTTGAAGAAGATGAACAAGGTAAAGTGGATCTCCAAGTGCTCATTTACACTTCTTTGAAAATTTTGATTCACAACAACAAGGAAGAAGATATGGATATTCTAAAAAATGCTACGAACAATCTTTTGGATAACTTTAGGTCTATCAAGTGGATATTTCATCTTGTCATTGACTTGAAGCATAGGATGAGGACTATTGAAGGGAGACTCGATGTTCAAAAGATTCAGGATGCTACTAAGTGGGATAAACCTCCTATGGGTTCTATAGCTATCATGGCTAATTTCTACAAAATAAAGGCCCAGTTATTGGAGCTAGATAAAAAAGTGAATGGTATTGAGAGAACTCCAGGAATATAGTGGATCAAAGCTATGTAAAATCCTTAAAGCCTCCAATGAGCATGTCATAATCCTCATTAGTAAATTGGAAGGTAGTCTAGGGGAGAAATCCATTATCACTATTGTTGAGGAAGAATGAAAATGTGCCAATAAAATGGAAGGGATAGGGTGAAAGACTAGGGTTAGCACTAGGAAAATACATGCTAAGGCCTCTTCAAGTATTAGCTAGATTCAAGAAGCATCATAAAAGATGGACTAGATGGAGGAGCAGTCAAATAAGCTAATCAAAAAAATGGTTTAAGTCCCATTTTTTGTCCCTCTTCCTTTTCCTTTGGTGCCTTTTTTTTCTTCCTTTTTCTAGTTTTGTTGTCCATTTCTAGCTAGCTTTTTTTAGGTGCTAGTTCCATTTCTATTTTATATGATGTATCTCTGGAGTTAATATTTTATATTTAGTATCTTTTGTACAAGGTTTCAAGGCCACTTCAAAACCTAATTTTTTAATCAAAAACAACTTTTGACTTCCAATACCTATATTATATAAATCTATGGGAAATAACTCTTGAATTATCTCAATGTCAAGAGAATGCCTCTTTAATTAATCTAGGTACAATGTAACTTGTATCATAGGAATGTTAACAAAGACCATATCAATAATAAATAGATAAAAATATTCTTATTTAGATGTTAAAAATTTGACTCCATTTTTTGTATTTATGTTACATCATAAGGTTGTATTTACACCAATCTTGCACATACAACTGATAATATAACTAGTACATTCTAATCATCATCATTAATGTACATATATTCCTAGAATCTTACTATACTTCATGATTTTTTTGGTGTAATTAAATATTAATAATTCTATTTTACTAAAGCATAATTAGGCTAATACATTTTTATATTAGTTATCATTTAGACACATAGGAGTTTTCAATTTATTTTAGTACATGGTGTAGAAGAAATCCACTTGCACTTAGTTGTTATTTAACATCTCTTTTATTTTAAACTATTCTTATCACATTATAATCCTCTCATTGTTACACATATTGCACATACTTTGTTACATAATTGAGGGTGACCCACATTTGGTGGACATCTGATTACACCTTATTTAGCTTATAGGGTGTCAATTACATCACTATTAACTATGATGGAATGCCTATATATTGAGGCACATGTACATTATACACATCTAAATATTGGGAATCTTCATTCATTATTATTTTAATTATTCATCATCATTGAATCTAGGAATTTGAGGATCATATCATTTTGTCTCTTTTGTGTTATATATAGAGATTTTAGATATTTGTATTTTCACTCTTTTCCTTTTAATAATTATCACATGGTATTCAGACAATAAGAGTGCCACTACATAGCCATTAGAAATATTCATTGTTTTAATTTTGGAGGGCTACAAATCAAATTCAAATTTATAGGTGCAATGACCTATAGGAGTCTTTAGAGAAATGTATGGCCTTCCCATTGCATCTAGGTGGTTGGTTCCATAAATTTTTACTATAAGTTTTCCTATATTGGGTAAAATTCAAAATTGATTCCAATTGTTTTTTTACAAATAGGACTTGGGTAGCTTGATATGCAAATTTGGTAAATTTTCAAGGTTTATTTTTCATCAATTTTTAAGATTTGTATTTCTCTCAATTTTTTGGATCAAAGAATTATGTGCAATATTTATTTCATGGGGTTCCCTCCCTTTCTTTTCAACTCAACTTGCTAGGCTTAAAATATCAAGCAACCCACCCACTTAACTAGATATTGGATAATGTCATTAGTATTCCATGCAATTAGTCATTATTCACATAGTAAGCACCAAAACATAACCTTAAATATTTGAAACATTTTTAGCATTGATTAGAATAAAAATAAGTAGAACATTCATTTTCTCATAAATGTAGTATTAAACTCCCACACTAGTTGCCACCATTCCCAACCATTGAGCAACCATGCCATTAGTTCAATGCAAGAACACCAAGGATATAAAGTAGTAAACATATAAAAGAGATACTAAGATAATCCAATACAGATTACCATTGACCATCGTTGCCCACCTAGATAGATAATTACCACATCATATATCAAAGATCATCCACATTGGACATCATATATATGCAAAAGGTGATTTAATTTCTTATGCAGTTAGGTCTTTGTAATTCATCATCTAATCTCCATCAAGAATGATACAAGTAGCTCAAAAATCCAATTACACATCACTTCCAATATGGAATTTGATTCAAATACTTTTGTGTGAAGAACATTGATATTCCATCTCATTCAAATCAACTTGTGTAGACTTGTCCATTCATTTCCATTTATGGCACGATCTCTACTGCTGGCAAATCCATAGATTTGTCTACCAAAATTTGACTGACCCAACAAAATCCAAACAGTAATAGATATGGTAAATTTTTTTTTTTTAAATTGTATCCTTAGTGCATTTTATGGTGATTAAAACTAACACCCATATGTGTGGCACATGGTCTTCTTTTAGTTTTCTCTTTGACATTAATCTATCAATTAATTTTACATAATTATTTTCTATGTTAAATTTGATGATATTATAACCATAAAATTTGGGTCTTTTTATTCTTTTATGATGATCATTTTACCTTAAAATTTAATATTGTAAGCTTTCTAATGCCAATAGTTACTTGCTAATCAGACCCCTCACCATGGTTAGTTTTGATTTGATAGTCTATCTTTAGAAGTCCATAACTTGTGTAAGCATGAATATTTGTGATATTCTTTTAGGGTAGTATCCTAAGCATTGCTAGAGTATGTAGATATTGGTAGCATGTTTGATATGTTGCATTCATGATTATGTTTTTCATTGATGACAACATAGTATGGATTCTATGAAGACTAGCAGAGTAGTAGAAATAGATTGAGGTCATACAAAAAGAGGTTTAGTGTTGTATAGTTAAGGACATGTTTGACACTGTGTCCTAATGATAAGGTTAAGGGCACATCAAGTAGGTAAAAGATATATAGAAAATATGCATGAGTTATAGAAAGCAATATAGAGACAAAGTATCTAAGAAGTAGTTTGTAATAAATGGAATGTATCTCCTAACAAAGATATAATTGTGATATGTGAAGTTATATAGTGATGGAAGACATCTTGATGGTTACATTAGCTAGTGTACAAAATATGGAGCTACATGTGTGAGAATTTTTAAAGACTATGAGCTGAAAGTGTTGTGTGGTTGTAAAATAATTATCTTAATGTGGTCCTAATATAGTTAATTAGGAAAGCCTCAAGGCTAACTTAAGGAATTGTTTTGAGGACTTGGTATAAAGGAGGGTATTTTCCTTGATTGTAAGTATGTTGTGTTAAGTGAAAATCTTGGGATGTATTGATTTATGACTTCCCAAAGTACTTAGAGAAAAATATTAATGAAGGACTAATAGCTCTAAAGAAGAGAAAGTCAATAGATATTAGGTGGTACTCATTGTTAATGCATGTGCTTCTTTCCCATAAGAAAGATTATATTATAGAGGATATCAATCTAGAATTTGAGAGAGATGGAAAGAAATTACTTGTTCAATTGTGGTCTACTATTATATATGTGGATTGGGAAGGTTCAAGTTTTATGTTGTTTGAAAACCAATTTGGAATTTCCCTAAGAAGAAGAATTCTAGATGAGTTTGATAATTTTTCTTGATTTTTAAAAATCTTCTTGATGCCTTTTGACCTTAATTAAATACCAAATATGTGTCACCATGGGGGACATTCCTCTTTCAATTGACATTCATTTTATAGGGTCTTAGCAACTAAATCAGATTATTTCTCCCATCCTTACTAATAGAAAATGATGAAAGATTGTTATGTTTGGAAAGAAACTTCCTTCCCTAGCCTTTACTGGGGGGAAATAAGTGAGGTATAATACAAAAATATATCTCATAAACTTAGGGAAACCAATTCTCAATGGGGCATATTTTGGAAACACAAAACGTCTTCTTGGTAACCTATATATCCTTATGAGTATGATGAATGGGTAAAAATATATGGCATCCCACTAGTGACACATCTATCAATGACATTGAAGGATTTTACGAAAGATTGATGCATAAAATAAACATAGCTCCAAGAGGTAAGCATGACTTTTATTTCCCTAAACACATTATAAAAAATGAAGAAGATTTGAAGTGTTAGAGAAATAAAAAATCATACTGGTGTATGTACTAGGAGACCCTAGAAGAAATTTGAGAGAAGAACAATAAATATGATCCACTCTAAGATTGCAAGAGCATAAAGAGGAGATTGAGAATACATTTGAGAAATTTCCAAAGTATATATGACACTATGACTAAGAATTTGGGGAGAGGAAGAAAAGTAAAAGAAACTTGTGGTGATAATGAATAAAGTTTGAATGTATTGTTCCGATCTATTGATATAGTCACAAAGGAAAGAAGAGGAAAAAAGAGGATCAGAGAAGAAGCCCAAGACCATGATGTTGAATTAGACAAGGACCTTGGGACTCTAGAGGATTTGAGGTTGTATCAAAGAAGAAGAATGGGGGAAATGGTTGTTGATCCAAGGATAGTAGAAATACCAAGTGTTGAGGTGGTAGTTCCAGATAATCCAACAAGAAGATCTCCATCTCCTAAATCTCCTAGACCACCTCCTATATCTTCCCCACATGACAGGAATGGTGAAGACATACATGAAGAAAAGGAGGGAGAGACTGATAAAGGAGACATTACAATAGAGATAGAGCATGTTCATAGTACAAAGAAATTTGGGGAATTAAATCTACCATATGGAGATGATGATGATGAAGAAGATGAATAAAAGTTATGTTCTTGAAGAAGATGTCATGGAAAGAGATGTTTAAGCTCCTAGAGCAAAAATCTTAATTATTACTATACAAGATGTAAAGGGACTATTCCCAAGGGAACTCAAGATAAATTCTTGTAAGGTGGATGTTTCTAATGATGAGTTTGTTAAATCAGCCCCCTTCAACCCATTATTATGGTACTATTTCAGGGAAGACTATCACAAAATGGTTGATGAGAAGAGGAATTAAAGGCTAGATGATGATCCTAATGAAATTGGTAAAGAATTAGAACATGAAATGATGATTAAATTTGATGCTATCAGTAGAAACTAAGGGAGGAAAATTGTAAAAGAATTAGGGGTCAAATTGTTGTCAAATCTCAATATTGCTGATGCAATTACTTTTGATTCTCTTGTGAAATATATGAGGTTGAATAAACCTAAGAGGGAGGCATAAATATTTTCTTTTGGCATGTATTATAGTGAATATCTAGTTGTCTTGTCTGCTTGATCTATTTATCCTTCTTCTTCAACTCAAGGATTTGGTGAAGATAATAGAGTCTGGTGAAATGTGGTTTTGTACAAAGTTGAAGATGTCAAGCTTTATAAATCCACAAGGAATTTTCAAGAACATGTGGTGTATGTTCATAATGTGGCAGAAGTAACAAAGAAGAAACATGAATAATCACAAGAAAAGTATAACCATGTATATCCCACTTATGAAGAGAGAGAAAAGGAAAATATTGTTGGAAATGATTGAAATGATCATAAGAAAAGTTGTTGGAATGATATATGGAACTGGTAAAGAATGTTCTCAATCATAGTTTTGTCCTTGATGTCAAACTTGCTACTTGCAGGAATGAAAATTGCTTTAGTGATCCAAATACTATCAATTAGTTGATTGTCAAGGAGGAGGCAATCAATAAGATGTAACTAGAACACCTAGAGAAAGGTTGAAGTTATGATGTTGTAATGAAGTACAAGGATCAACTAAGCCATTGATGAAAAAGTGTATTTGATGACATACTATAAGATACAAAGAATGGGCACATTGAAACATATCAAAGATGTAAGGTTTTAGCTAAGACATTTGTAAAGCTCAACTAAGTTCATTAGAGAGAAGGAGCCGAGCAAGCTAGTATAAACTAAGCAAATTCCTAGTAAGTGCTGAGTAAACTTCAAGTGCCGAGTAAACTTCAAGTGCCGAGCAAGTTCAAGTGCCAAGTAAACTTCAAGTGCCAAGCAAGTTCAAGTGCCAAGTAAACTTCAAGTGCCAAGCAAGTTCAAGTGTCGAGTGATATCAAGTGTCGAGTAGAGATAGGTGTCGAGTAACACAGAGATTTTGAACACCAATAAAACCAATAGTGTTGAGTAACACAGAGATGCCGAGCACCAGTAAATCAATAATGCTGAGTTGTTGCATTATTTTGAAAATTGAAGATTCACCAGATCTAAGCCGACAAGGTTGTTATCTAGAAGTTTTTGAATTAAAATGGAAGATAAGAATGATGAGCTGGTGGCACAGAACACCATGTAAAACATTTTAAGGATACAACTGACGAAGTTTGAAGATAAGAACAAGATATGAGGTAGATACATTGTATCCTACCTAATCCATTCAAAACCCTAAAATTGGAGAGGGAGAAATGAGCGGCAAAGGAAAATCAGATTTCTATTTAGGGAGTCATAAGTTAATAAAAAGAGAGAGAGAGGCAGTCAAGCATGAAAGCATGAAATGTTGAAGGAGGTGCTAAGGAGATAAGAGAGCATAGTGACGTTATTTCAGTAAGAAGACCCCTGATATGGATACATTGGTACAATGAATTAGAAGACTCAAGGAGACGAAGCTTGAGAAGAAGCCAAGAAGTTAGAGCTAAAGTGATTGAAGCCAAGCGTTAAGATTGAACTAAAAGTGTGATCTGAAATCTGCAAAGTATGTTGTAAGTTATATCAGATCAAAATACCATTATTGTTACTTTCTAGCAATTGTAACAGTAAAGTTTAAATCCTATGGACTTAGGTTGGTTTAATAGCCATGAGATAAATCCTTTAACAGGGTGACATTCCTAGTGAATGTTCTAAAGTCCTTTAACCAGGCCCATTCCTAACAGTTTGGTGAAATCCTCTAACAAGGTCACATTTAACAGTGTGTTGTAAGCCTCTAACAGGGCAGGCTTTTAATAGGGCATCACTTCAGAAGAGTGAGAATCAAGTAGCATGTTACTGGTGGTTTTTCCCAAATTAGGTTTCCACGTAAATCATTGTGTCATGTGTTGATCTTGCATGTTTTATCTTTGCATGCTGATTTACTGTAACTTGCTAATATGGTTGATTTAACAGTTTGGATGGATGAAATATGTATGGATTCATTAAAAGTAGTGAAAAAGTATTAATAGGGCATTTGGACCTTGGATAACTAATTCACCCCCCCCCCCCCGTCTCTCAATTATTCTAAAGAATTCTAACAAATGTTTATTTATAGAGAAGAGTTAGGTCACTAGAAAAGAAAATAGTAGAGCTTGAAGTAGAAAAAGAATCTACTGTTGATTAGCCACATGTTCCAAGGGAAGCCACCTCATCAAGGAAACTAAGCATGGTACTTTTTTATCCCACAATTTTGTTAGTGTCACCTAGAAAAATTCTTTCAAATAAGGCTAGGAGTGATGATACCCTATGAAGGAGGTTGTGTATTATTAGATGCAGTTGGAGACTAAATAGAGTGATTTTGACTATAAAATTGATATTTAGAGTTCAGACTACATAAGCACTTTTTTTTGAGAGGATAAATTCAAAATTATTTAGAATTCTTGAGGTTTGCAAAATTCTTTATTTAGCAATTTGTAAAATGGAGGATGATAGTAGGATGGTAAAGCCAACATATCAAAAATGGAAATAGAGAATTGGAAAAATAAGGAGGATTGAACATTGTGTAATAGTAGCCTCCAATGCTTCTCTAAGTGCCATGGCCATGGTAAATATTGTTAAATCATTGACAATTTTTTTTTAGTTTTGTCATATTTCATTGAAATAAAATGCTAGAATTATAGGACCAAATAGAGTGATTCAAAGATACCTTGGTGCCACTTATTTTGAATGATTACTAAGTAATTAAAAAAATTTCCAACTAAAGAAAAGAATCTATAACTATAATGAATGACTTGGTTAGAAAATAGTTGAAGGTATGGGCATGTCCCTTTTTCAAGACTATGTGTCTAAGTTGATCAATTTAGAAATATTTTATGAAAATTTCAAGAAAGAATTCACCCAGGCCACAGTTAAATATATTACTTACAGGAAGGTGGCAGGTCAAATCTTGGAGCATATATTTCCTTTTGATGATGAATTTGAAGACTAGTTTAAGAAGTACATTCCATTTTAGCCTAAAGGTTCCCCACCAGAGAAGAAATAAAAAGGGAGTATTTAAGATGAAACAAAGAACAATGAAAAGGACATGTAGTTACGTGACCAAAAATTGTCACATCCAGCTTGTTATGGATTAAATTTGTTAATAGTTTGTTAAACTAATGTGTCACATTAGGTGGTGACATGTGTATTAATCTCTATTCCTAAATCTTGTAGGAAATCACCTATATAAGTGAGTTTTCAAGGCTAGAGAAGGGTCCAAAATTTTGGTAAATGAATGTATTATCTCATTTGGTGGTTGGTCCATTGATGTATATTGTTGTCCAAGATTTCATTAATGGACATTGAAAGAAGGAAGTCTTGAGTTTGTTTTAAGTTTTTCCAATGAAAATGGATGTTGAATTGTATATTCTCAAACAAGATAATAGAAAGTGCATAAATATTGGTGACTCAGTATGGAATTTTTCTCTTTTTTGTGTTGCTTTAAATTTTCTGAGGTCTAATAACCAAAATTTTTGCATTCTCATTTGTAATTCATTTTTAGACATATATTTTTGAAGTTTTGATGACAATAAAATATATTTCATAAATTCTTAACGTGTTTTACCCAAATATTTACCATGAGAGTTAGTTGAATTAATTATAGAGAGAGAGAGAGAGGTTGATTCCCAACTATTCAAAAAATTTCTCTCCCTATACTTTTCTCTCTCCATACACTAAAACTTTTCTCTCTCCATGTACTAGGAGTGTTTCTTTCTACCTATACCAAAACCATCTCTCTCTATGTACTACCTCTCTATATGAACAAGTTTTTAAAACTACCTCCATCTACATACTCAAACTTCTAGAAAGTAGTTCGGGTTTTAGTTGTGGCTTTTCTTAAAGAACACATGTTAAAGATGGTTATTGACTTCTTATTTAGTTAAGAATGTAGAAAGGAGTTCTTGGTAGGATATGTAGAGCAGCTCTATCAAAGCATCTGAGTGTTTGATAAAGCATCATAGCCCCTCCTTACAATCATGGTGTTGTTTGAACAAGAACCAAGAGGAAGAGAAAATTTTTGGTTGTATTTCTTGATCCAAAGAAAGCCACAGATGAAAGCATAAACAAAGCATGTGAACTGTTGACACTATCCTCTCAAATAAAAGCAGGTGGTAGATGTAAAAATGAATCTTACTAAAGGATCACTAAGGATTAGTTATCAATTGAAGGTCTACATAGGAATGTGCTTGCATGTGTAAAATACTGCAAAAAAAAAGCCAAGGTATCTATTTGGCATTGTATTAAACCAGAAGATCCAAATGAAAATTGTGATCCCGATAGTCAATGAAATGTTGGTTCCCAAATAGACCAAAGAGGAAAGGAGATAGAAACTATTGACCGAGAGTCCAAATGTATCATCTCCTATGTGTCAAATGAAGAACCTCACTACAAAGGAATCAAATTTTAAAATGCATTCAAGAACATGCATGAAAAGTCCATTAAATTGGTCATAGATTTAGATTTTTCATAATGGAAAATCGAGACAATGTTTCATAAAATGCCATCACAAGGAAGCATTTTCTATGAGAAATTCTCAATATCATTCTAAAACCATAATCAATATGTATTTCCATGTGGCACTTTTGAATAGAGTTAGAAATACATATGGGAAGATATTTCAAAATCTGGCAAAGAGCAATACTTTGTTGCCATCAAGTTAATAACCTGCAAATGAAAATCTGGCAATACTTTGTTGCCATCACAAGGAAGCATTTTCTATGAGAAATTCTCAATACCATTCTAAAACCATAATCAATATGTATTTCCATGTGGCACTTTTGAATAGAGTTAGAAATACATATGGGAAGATATTTCAAAATCTGGCAAAGAGCAATACTTTGTTGCCATCAAGTTAATAACCTGCAAATGCTAATTAATGGTTGTAAATCCAATAATTCTTAGTATGCTTGGTAGCACTGGAGAGATTTTATAGCATATGAGGTGCAAAGGCCTATAGCAATGGAATCTTCATAGATCCTTTCTTCAAATGCCAAGCACTATGATTTTTTTTCTTATGTGTGAATATAAAAAGCATGCAAACTATTTGATTGAACGCCTCTATCAACTATGCAAACCACCACCTCAACAAAGATTATTGAATGAATAGATTGAATGGAATAGATGCAGAAGTTTATAATTTAAATAAACCATGAATGAGTTTTAAATATTCTTGGTATCAAGATCTCCTTGCTAATAGGCAGGCAAAATTCAAAGACATAACTAACGTTCAAATTCCTTGCAGGCCAATGCAAAAATGTGATCTTTTGAGTGTTATCACCATGTGAAATATGGAATGTAGAGGATGCACAACATGTCTTTGAAATAATTCCTCATGGAGATTTCATTGTATTGGATAATATGATTCTAGGATGTGCACCATGTAGTATTCCAAGGTAAAGGGTCTAAAAATATCTGCTACTTTGGCTAGAGATTATTCTATATCTCGTAAGCCAAGTGGAGATTTTGTTCCATAAAGACAATATGTAAAGGGTGACATAAGAATTGTTTGACAAATGAATTCAAAGATGTGGATGCAAATAGATGCACACATCACACATGAAGTTCATCCTATATTCATTGTGCATCATAGGAAAAGTTAATAAGTTTTTCTATAAATTGTAGAGTGGTGAAAGAAGTTTGGATGACTTAGATAATGAACACATCACCTATATTGTCATGTTTTGTAACATGTTCTTTGTAGGTGTGATATATTCATAGTGAAAAGAATCAAAGTAGCCGATTAGACACATCAAAGAATAGTTCAATACTATCATAGTCTGCTTACTTGGAACAATTTGACAAAAATTGCATAAGGCATGGATGCACAAATTCAAAAAGTATGCAAAGATATCTAAATATCATGGTTGTGTTGAATAGAAGATGAAGAAATGTTTGATTGAATTCCATCTATGGTGGAAGCTCATTGATTACATGTCTTTCTCAAATATTCCCCATGCCCATGAAAGGTGAAAGAATTAATGATCAAGATGATGCACATTATGATTCTATCCAAATTCATTTTCCCCTTCTTGGGCCTTATGTAAAGCAGAGAGATTCCTCCAACTCTTCAAACATAATTAGGATCCTTTACAATCTAAGGATAGAGTGTTGGTTGCGATTTCTATGAGGTTGATCTCATTAGTAGAGATCTTTATGTATCAAGCTTAAATGATCTAGAAAGCTATGAATTGAAATTATCACCTTAAGATTTCAAACTTTCAAAAGAATATAAAATTATTAAGGAATTTGTGTTCTATGTTGTGACATGATGATAAATAAAGAAAAATAATATGAATATAGAAGGCTATTTCAACAAAACCAATAATGTGAATATCTTTAAAATTGCATATTTTAAGTTCTAGACATGTCACTTGTAACTCATAAGTTAATTTTTTTACATTTGACTTGTAAAAAGGTTGGAGTTAGTTCTTATATCCATTTCAAATATCTAAACTTTAACTTTTTAGGTAGTTACAAACCCAAAAGGTTGGTTATTCTAGTATAGCTATAAATTCTTGAATCTCAATGTAATAGGGAATTTTTCAAAATTTGGATGAAGGGAACACTTATGTTTTTGATGATAAGATAATTTTTGGAATGTATGTACAAAGGTTGTCTTTGTAATCAGTTTCTTCTTATGTTCTTAGTGCAAGAAAATAAAGGAACATGCATTTTGTATTCTCTTATCTTCAAAGTCTAAACTATTGGGGTGTTGATTCTAGTCATAGTTAATGTTTTCATGGTATGTTGTAGATATTAGTGAATGATAAAATCATTGCTAAGCTAATATGAGACTTCAAGTGTAGTTCTTGATAGTTCTTATTAGTGGTTTAAGTTATTTAGGAAAGTTGTGAAGTTGTGTGGTGCATTTTCCATCAATAGTTTTTTCTCTACCTTTCAAAGTTTTAATTCACTTATGTTTAAAAAAATCAAATACACCCATCATACAAGGGAGTTTCCCCTCTCAAACATAGAGGAAGATTATAATCTGGTAATGATCAATCTCAATCTCTCCAACTATTTGAACAGTTGTCACTATTCATAGGGTGAACAAGGTTAATTTTAGAAGTAACTATCATAGTGACAAATCTATTTAGCAATTGATTTTTGGTGGTTCTGTTGGGGAAATTGAATGAGAAATACTAATCAATTACCAATAATGAAGCAAGATGGTATTGCCGCACGAGAATGTGTTTCTGATTCTACAACTGAATATTGGCTTCTAGGACACACAAGAAGACATTATTTAATATTTGAAAACTCTAGCTTGGAGCTGTACACAAAGTGTTCAACAATACCATCTAGTCCTCCAAGAAGAAATAGGAAAAATCTTGGTCACATCCAAGATCAAGTGGACAATAACTAGTAACATGGTTGATAAAGGGTACCTTCCCTAGAATGAAGGTTGGCAACTCTATTTTAAAGATTGAATTATTGATGACTCTATTTGAGGTTTGAATTCAAAACATGGTTTGGTACAAAGGGAAAGTTGAAAGTGACAGTAATAGGGATAGTGATGATCAATGCCTTTCATATCCCAAGAAACAGATTCCTAATGAACCTCTACAAGTTTAATTCTTGAAGAGTTTCTATGGTGATAGGAGGCTAGATCCTAGTATGGCTCATCCCTACTTGCTGCAAATTTTTCTAAAGATTGAAGAAGATGATGGAAAGGATTATGGAATTATTTCTCATGATCATGATTGTTTATTTGAAAAAGGTTCAACATATAAAGATAATTTTTTTTTTAAAAAAATGAATTTCATCTCAATCACCAACAAAGAATAATGGGAATATCCCTCATTCACCTATCTCTCAACAAAATCAGATTTTCATTGATCCTAAGAAAGGTGGCTTCTTGAAGAGATTCTATGCTGGATAGAAACTAGATCTAGAAAAGATTCATCCATTTTTTCTCTAGACTTCACAAAAGATAGATGAAGAAGATGGTGAAGATAATTAGTTTTTCTCTCATAGGCCCAAATCATTTTCAAAAAGAAGTTCAACATGTGATTATAAGGAGGAATTTGATCTGAAAAATGATTCATGTGACTCAAGTATGGATAATGGTGGTATAAAATGTATCCCAACACTTGCACCTATTCCTCATCAAAATCATACTTCTATTGATCCCAATAAGGTTGAGTTTTTAAAAAGCTTCTACGGTAATGCATGCCTAGATCGTGAAAAATTAGATCCTTCATTACTTCAAACACTACAAGAACTTGAGAAACTGAATATTCATGCATGAAAGAAGATGTGGATTCTATGTCTAATCAAGGAGATGGTTGAGAAATGAATTCTATAGGAGAAGAAGGGTCTGTTGGTATATGAAGGAATCATTATGAAAATTTCAAAACCGATGAGAATGTATTAAATTATCTTGATCCTAATGAGAAAGAAAAAGAAATATCAAAATCTCAAGAAATTACACAACATATGATTTAAGTTGAGGGAAATGTGGATCAAAGTTAATTTCATATTACTTTGATTCCTACTTGGTGCCTCAATACTTTAGTTGATGACTTCCTATGTGGAGAAGATCTTCCTAGTCATCCTTCCATGATCATTCAAGGTAATGAATGCATTGATAACATCAACACTTTAGATGTTATGATACTAACTAAAAGCACCACCATTGATGGAGATAAAGACACTAGTGAACCTCTACAAATATCTACTTTCCTTGAGGAAATGGAGAACATGTGATTAAAAGATCGGTTGACAAAAAAACTAAAAATCAACTTCAAGGAGAAGAAGATGAATCATCTACCCTTCATTATTTATCATGCATGCAACAAGAATATCAACCTTTTGCATTTCATGAAAGATGTCTTGGAGAAGAATCAATGATTCAAAAGTACATAGATATCATTAAACATATTGAAAATCAAAGTTGTATGGATATGGTGATAATCTCCTTTGATCCAATGGAAGTGTAATTAAAATCCTATGGATCATTCAAAGGTCAAAGAGATCCTCTTTTTGATCTGTCTCATAAAATAGGAGATCATACATCAAAGAGATTCTTTGAGAAGATTAACCATGATAAAAGAAGTAAGGAGGTAGCCGGGAATCTTATGGAGGAATTTGATGAAGGAAGCTCTTATGATGTATTTACTCAAAACTTGTGCTCAAAATCCTTGAATGGTAATTTCCTCTATGAAGAAAATGTTTAGTTTAATCCTTTATTCCTAGAGGAAGAAATTTCTATTGGTGATTCTCAAGTTGGTATTCAAAGACAAGGTTCAATCACAATAGCTCCACATGTTGCTTCACATCACAAATTGTATGAAGGCAATACAATATGAAGCTTGGTATCTTCTAGTCTTAACCATCAGAAGGCCATTTAGATAGAGAATTTTGATATTAATGGGAAGAAAATTGAAGTTATGGCCTGCAATGTTGAAGATGGTATCAATATAACTCAGAAGTGTCTAAAAATTCAAGATGATCTTTTGAAAGATGAGGAAGAAGAAATGGGTCATAGGAAGATTCAATTTAACACACATATGCATCTAGCTTGGAATAATTTTATACAAGATTCGACCATAATCATGCCCATGGGAAAGAAAGAGTTTCTTTTGTAGGGAATAAGTTCAAGACTTCATGATGACCAATCACTAGAAATTCAAGTAGAGGGCTTGCCAAGTAGAGGAGAGGATCAAAGATGCATTCAGAAACTCAAGAATCTAATTCTACAATTCTTTCAAGATAAAATTATTGATGACATGTGACAAGAAAAAGGTTGGACCCTAAAGTTAGATATTTTTAATGAGGCATAGTTTTTTGGATATATTCCCTTGTCCAAAGAAATGGAATATGTTAAGAATAAAAAATTTTGAATCTGAGGAGCAAGCCTACATTTTGGTTTGCTGGAATTTGGGAGTTTTCACCTATTAATTCTATGGCATCTATTTTCGTCATCCTATGAATGGATTCACATGATTCATCTAGAGCTAAAGCTATCAGAGGTATGGTTTCCCTACCTTGTACATATGCTAGTTAGGAGTTTTTGTCATGCCTTTCCCTCCCTTTTGTTTGGTTATGTTCCCATTTTTTGTGTACCAAGTCCCTTTTAATATATTATCCCCTTTTTGGGTGACTATATCACACTTCTAATAAAGCACTACTCTTTCTTAATTCTGGGTTCACTCAATGTCCTACATAGTCCTTATCCCTAGATAGAGCCAACTATTACCCAAATATTTTATTGCAAGAGCTAGTTAAGTTAACTTCGAAGTAAGAGAGAGAGAGAGAGAGAGGAAGTTAATTCCCAACTATTCAAAACTTTACTCTCTCCCTATACTAAAACCTTCTCTCTCCCCATAGTTTTCTATTTCTACATAGTAATTTTTTTCTCTCTCCATGTACTAGGAGTGTTTCTCTCTCTCCCCCTACCAAAATCATCTCTCTCTATGTACTACCTCTCTTTAAGTATAACTTTTCAAAACTATCTCCCTCTACATACTCAAACTTCTAGAAAGAGGTACAAGTTTGAGTTGTGGCTTTTCTTAAAGTGCACACATGTTTAAGATAGTTATTAACTTCTTATTTTTCTAATAATGTAGAACGAAGTTCTTGGCATGATATGTAGAGCAGTGTTATTAAAGCATTAGAGTGTTTTATAAAACATCATAGGCCCTTCTTATGATCATGGCATTGTTTGAACAATAACCAAGTGGAAGATCAAATTTTTGGTTGAATGTCTTGATCCAGAGAAAGCCGTAGATGAAAGCATAAAAAAAGCACATGTACTGTTGACATTATTCTCTCAAGTAAATATTGGTAGAAGATATAAAAATGAATCTCACGAAAGGATCACTAAGGATTAGTTGTCAATTCAAGGTGCAAATAGGAATGTGATTGTAGATGTCAAATCACACAAAATAAAAGCCAAGGTGTATGTTTGGCATTGCATTAAATTGAAAGATCCAAATGAAAAATTTTGAGATCAATAGTGAATGGAATTTTGGTTCTCAAATAGACAAAAGAGGAAAGAAGATACAAACTATTTTACCAAGAGCCCAAATGTGTCATCTCCTCTATGTCAAATGAAGAATCCCACTGTAAAGGAATCAAATTTATAAAAGGAATTCAAGAAGATACATGGAAATTTTGTTTAATTAATCACAAATTTGGATTTATAATAATGGAAAATTGAGATAATGTATCACAAAATGCCATCATATGGAAGCATTGTCTATGATAAATTCTCAATACTATTCTAAAAATGCAATCAATATATTTTTCAAAGTGGGAGTTTTGAATAGAGTTAGAAATACATATGGTAAGATATTTCAAAATCTAGTAGTGAGCAATACCTTTTTGTGGTCAAGTTAATAACCTATGAATGAAAATATATATGTTGATTGATGGTTGTAAAGCCAATAACTCTTAGTATGCTTGATAGTACTAGAGAAAGAGTCTATAGCATACAAGGTGCAAAGGCCTGTAGTGAAGGAAGCTTCATCGATCCCCACTTCAAATGCCAAGCACTATGAATTTTTTTCTTATGTGTGGATATACAAAGCATGAAAACTATTTGATTGAATGCCCCTATCCACTATGCAAACTACCACCTCCACAAAGATCACTAAATTAATGCATGGAATGGAATGGTTGTAGAAGTTTATAATTTAAATAAAACATGAATGAATTTAAAATATTCTTGGTATCAGGATCTCCTTGCTGATAGGCAGACAAAATTTGGAGACATAAATAACATTGTTCAAATGGACTTGCAAGCCAATGCAAAAATGTAATGTTCTGAGTGTTATCACTGTGTGAAATATGGAATGTAGAGGATGCACAATATGTGTTTCAAAGAATACCTCATCATGATGTCATTGCATTGGATAATATGATTATAGGATGTGTGCCATGTAGTATTCCAAGCCAGAGCCTCTAAAAATAACTACCACTTTGGCTGGAGATTATTCTATATCTCACATGCCAAGTGGAGATTTTGTTCCACAAAGACAATGTGCAAAGGGTGACACAAAAATTATTTGACAAACAAATTCAAAGATGTGGATGCAAACATAGATGTACACATCACACATGAGGTTCATCATCTATTCATTGTGTATCATAGTAAAATTTTATAAGTTCTTCAATAAACCATAGAAAATTTGGTGAAAGAAGTCTAGATGACTTAGATAATGAACACATTGCCTATATTGTCATGCTTTCTTCCATGTTCTCTGTAGGTGAGATATATTCATAATAAGAATAATATGAGTAGATGAATATACACATCAAAGAATAGTTTAGTTCTATCATAGTCTGCTTACTTGAAATAATTTGACCAAATTTTTCTAAGGCATAGATGCTCAAATTCAAGAAGTATGCAAAGATATCTAAATATCATGGTTGTGTTGAGTAGAAGATGAAGAAATGTTTGATAGAATTCCAATAATTATGGAAGCTCATTGAGTACATGTCTTTCTCAAATATTCGTCATACCCATGAAAGGTGAAAGAATTAATGATCAAGATGACTCATATTATGATTGTATCCAAATTCATTTTCTTCTTCTTGAGATGGATGTAAAGCATAACAATTCCTCCAACTCTTCAAACATACTTAGGATCCTTCAAAATCTAACGAGAGAGTTTTGGCTATGATTTTTAAGAGGTTGATCTCATCAGTAGAAATCTCCATATATTAGCCTTAAATGATCTAGAAAGCTATGAAATGGAATGATCACCTTAATATTTCAAACTTTCAAAAGAATCCAAAATTATTAATGAATGTGTGTGCTATGTTGTGAAATGATGATAACCAAAGAAGAATCATATGAAGATATAAGGCTATGTCAACAAAACCAATCATGTGAATGTCTTTAAAATTGCACATTTTATGTTCTAGACATGTCACTTGTAATACATCAGTTAAATTTTTTACATTCAACTTGTAAAAAGGTTAGATTTGGTTGTAATATGCATTTCAAGTATCTAAATTCTAAATTTTGAGGTAGTTATGAACCTGAAAGGTTGGTTATTCTAGAATAGCTATAAATTCTCTAATCTGAATGTAGTAGGGGAATTTTTGGAATTTGGAAGAAGGGAACACTTTTTTTTTTTATGATAAGCAATTTTTGGAAACTATGTATAGAGGTTGTCTTTGTAATCAATTTCTTCTTATGTTCTTGGTGCAAGGAAATAAAGGAATGTGCATGTTATATTCTCTTTTCTTCAAAGTATGAACTATTGTTTTGTTGATTCTGGTTGTAATTATTATTTTCATTGTATGGTGTAGATGTTAGTGAATGATCAAATCATCACTGAGCTAATGCTAGCCTTCAAGTGTAGTTCTTGATCATTCTTATTAGCAATTTAAGTTATTCAAGAAAGTTGTTAAGTCATGTGGTGCATTCATCATCAATAGTTTTTTCTCTACCTTTCAAAGTTTTAATTCCTTTATTTTTAAAAAATCAAATACACCCATGATATGAGGGAGCTACGCCTCTAAAATGCAAAGGAAGATTGTGATCTAGTAATGATAAGTTTTCACTATTCACAAGGTGAACACGGTCAATTTTAGAAGTAGCTATCATAATGGCAAATCTATTTATGAACAATGTGAGTTAAGGTAATTGAGGGTTTCATGGATATATTTTGATAAGAATGAGATTCAATATTGAGTATTGATTTCTTCTTCACAAAGTGGGAAGATAGATCTAGTTTCATGTGTTAATTTTGTGATTAAACAGCCTAATTGATCTAGCACTAGTTATATAACATGTTGTAGAATATGGATAAGCTATATGGTCTAAAAATCCTTAAATCAAATCTTTAAAATATTTATTGTTTTTAGATTTTAAAATTTAGCCTACACTTAATTCACAAAATCTTAGGGTTTAAAAAATTATCTATTTTCCATCCCTTTTTATAGTCCTTGAACTAGAAGAGCTAAAGGAAAATTCATCTACTATGCTAGAATTTATGTTTTTATATTTTTTTTGATGAGAAAAGTAATAAATTCTAAGGTATACCTAGTTGAATCTTGTAGAATTCAAAGGGGAGAACATTGAACGGTCTTAATAGTTGGTCCTAATGATTTTTTCTAAATACTTACTATGGTTTTTTGCTAATTCCTAAGTATTTCTTACACTTTCATAAGGTATTGGGAACCTATCAAATCAACAACCAACATATTTAATCAATGAGTTCCCTCTACACCTTCCAATTATGGTATTCTAGTGGAAGCATGGACTAGTAAGAAGGAAAGTTATTCTTTTCTAAGAATATTTGGTTGTAAAGTACTTCCACATATAGACTTTTAAAATAAAACCAAAATTGAAGACAAATTTCATAAATGTTTGGTTTTTAGATATGGCATTGATAAATTTGGCTATAGGCTTTGAGATTTTGAAAATCATAAAATTGTAAGAAGTATGGATGTCATATTTAATGAGAAAGTGTTATAGAAATATCTATTGTAGTATCTTGAGAAAAAATAAAAAAATTATGTAGCATTGGATGATACTCAAAAGGATAATGTTCTACTAGTTCCTTAGGCTCCACAACCAAAATAACCAAAACACATAGCCCAATGAATGTTAGATGGTCGACAAGGATAAGTAGACCTCTAGAAATATATTCTCCTTCTTTGTACTCTATTTTACTAGAAAATGTTGGTAAACTAGAAGGATATGAAGAAGCTATATGGGTGGATAAAAGGGTTCAATGGGATCAACAATTATAGAAGAAATTTGCTCCTTGCTGGAAAACCAAACTTGAGATTTATGAAAGTTACCTACAAGTAAAAGGCCTTCAAAGAATAAATGGGCTTACAAGATGAAAGAGGAAGATGGAGGTAATAAATTAATTAAATCTAAGTTATTTACAGAAGGATTTTCATAGAAAATCAATATTGATTTTGATCAGATCTTCTCTCCAATTGTAAAATGACTTATATTCTTACAATTTTAAGTATTATGTCTACTAAAGATTTGTATTTGGTATATATTGATGTTAAAAGAGTTTTTCTTCATGGTGATTTTGATGAATAAGTATACATGGAAAAAGCACAGGGATTTGAGGTCAAAGGTAAGTAGAATTTATTGTGCTATAAAAAAAAGTTGTATATGGCTTGAAGCAAGCACCTCAACAATGGTATATTAATTTTGATGATTTTAAGATTTAGAAAGAAAACACTTGATTTCATTTATACTACTATGTTCATTTCAAGAGGCTAAATAATAAATAATATTATTTTATGTTTATATGTTGATGATATTCGTGTAGCTAGGTCTAAAATGGATGACATCAAGGGGTTAAAACAACATCAAGAAAATTCAATTTCTAGGAAAGATTTGCGAATAGAAAAAATAATGCTTGGTATAAATTTCTAGAGATAAGAAGAACACAAATTTGAATTATCTCAAGTTGATTATAATGAGAATTATTTTAGCAACTTTATTTATGAAGCATGATAAAGCTATCAACACACCTTTTCCAAGTCATTTGAAATTGAATAAGAAAATGTGTCCAAAGACATAGAAAGAGAAGGATAAAATGTCTAAGGTACCTCATTCTTTAGCTATAGGAAGTTTAATACACTTCATGGTGTGTACTAAACCACATATTACACATGTTGTGTAATTTATTAGAAGGTATATGAGTCATCCTGGGATTGAGAATCAGAATGTAGTCAAATGGATTCTTAGATATTTGAGAGTTACATTGATTAAATCTTTACATTTTGGGGGCTCCACTACTAATTAAAAGGCTATGTTGACAAATATTTAGTTGAGGATCTAAATACCAAGTAGAGTACTATAGGATATGCATTTACTATTGGTGGGAAAATAGTGAATGGGGTTCCTCAATTATAGAAAATGTATGATTTATCCATTGTAGTGGTAGAGTATGTTTCTACTATAGAGGCATCCAAGGAGATGATATGGCTTCAATTCTTTGTGGAAGAATTGGCATACATGATGGAAACTTAAAGCTAGAAAAGATACATACCAATGATAAACCATTAGACATGTTTAAAAAGTAAGTGAAAAGGGAGAAGAGAAATTGAAAAGAAATAGTGTCTAGGGTGGGTTTACATTCTAGTGGGAGCTATAGGTTTATTAGTGCTATGGCTCATCTCCAAGTGGGAGGTTATTATTGTGGAGTTTGACCAATCTCTACATCTGGTAATTTGTTTTCATTTGGAGCCTAATCAGACTTAGAGGTTAATTTTTTCTAACTTCATTTTTCATGGTTTTGCCCTTGATTTTTCCATGGGAGTTTGGGGATAGGGTCCCAATAGTAGGGGACAAGGAAAAAAACCCCTTGTGCAGTCTAGGGATAACATGTAAGGTAGGTTCCTAGGGTTGTGCCCAACGTGTGGCTTAATTTATCATTATATAGGGTGGTGTTAACGTGTACTAACCTTAAATCCAAATATGAATTTACTTTTTCAAATGACATAAAGAGTTAATTTTCCTATTTGATCACATATTAATCTAGCCCTAATATTGTATGCAACACAAATCTTGTATAAAATGGCTCAGGCTTAGGTATTTTATGAGTTATGATGATTTAGTAACTTAATTTTGGGGTATTGAGTTGCAAGAGAATTTAAATTGTAATTAGGTGTAAATGATTAGATAATATAAATATTGGACTCATTATTTTGTGGACATAGACAAGAGATTGGGTGAACCTTGTCAAATCATTGTAGCTTGTATTATGTTCTACGTAGTTTATTAGTTTTTGATATTGGTTGTATTCACATGTGTTGTAGGGGAGAAGAGAAACATTTTAATAGGATTGTAGATCTCCAATTTTTTGGGCCACTAAGCCATTCAAATATGTATGTGAGGGAAATACAAAAAACGTCCATTTATATGAACCCTCTTTATAAACCAAATTCGATTAGCTAGGACCCAAAGAAGAAAGGTTACCAATAAAAAATTTGGATTATAAAGGAGAATTTAATATAAGGAAATAAACTCCTTGATGTTTATAGGATAAGGTGTGTAAAATTGAGCTAATTGCTTAAATAAAATAGACCTAGAAGCTAAGTGTATACAATCAACTTAATTAAGATAAAGATGTAAGGTAGAGATGTGAAAGGGAACAAAATATAAAAGACTCACCTTGAAATATGAAAAATAAGATGTGAATTGGCTCCAAAAGTGGTAAATCCAAGCCTATTTCATAATATCTAGGTGTAGATTCCTAAATGAAATGATAAAAGCATCGAAACCTAAAAATTCTTCATTGAGAAATGTAGCACTTGGACCAAGTCGACCTATAAGGACAAATTTTTTAAAAGTTGATGTAGTCTAGAGGTATTGTAGAAAATTTGAATTAACTTGTCAAGAAAGCTACTAGTGAAATATTTCTAGATCTACATGCAAAATTCTTCTAGCCTACACCTACACACTAAAAATGAAATTTTTTTGTTATTTTTTGGATGAGGGTTCTCCTAAGTCAAGCCCTAGATTTAGGAATGAAAATTTCAAATGATAAATGTAAATTAAAATGACTTAAAATGAGACAAATTTTAGGATTCACCTTTCTTAAAAACCTTTTCAATAAGGACTTTTATTTGTACTATTTTGTAGATCTTGAATTAGGTATAGGAATATATGATATCTCCAAAATTTGCAATGGATCTACCACAATCCCATCTTGGTGCCATGCATGTAAGTATGCATAACTATAGAATATAATTAATTGTTTAATGTAGACCTCCTTCCTTGATGTCCAACAATAAACTAGATCTTGAAGAGGAAATTCCCACAAAGGCTCCTTCAATGCTTGATAGAAATCTCCCTTGCTTGAATCCTTGAACTCCTCAGATAGAAAAGGAAGAATATTTGACTCTTGCACAATCATAAATGAAGATGGATTGACTGTATATTTATTTCTTTAGAAATTAAGTCTCCATGTCTCCTTATATATGTATTTTTAAGAAAAATAAAATAATACAAGCCAATTGGAGAACGGAGTAAAACCAATTAAACCCCTAGTCCTTACAAGCCCTAATCCCCACAATCTACTGGCTAAAACATAATGAGCTCAACCAAAGGTTCTAGAGGTTATGATGTGAGAATCATATAGAGATTAGGTAGTTTCTATAAGGAATGAGGAAGAATGTGGAAGACAATAGGAAAAATAGGGCACCAAGAACATGTCATCCATGGTCCAAGAAAGACGTTATGCAAAACATGTTAAAAGGACTTAAAAGAAAAGTGCATCCATTTTAGATGATACACCATGTTATTGTTATTTTTGTCTCTCTAATCTTAACAATAAATATCCCAAAAATAGACCATAACTACTAATAATAGCCTCCTCTATTAGAAGTTAAAATTCTATGTCCATAAAAACTACACCTGATAGAAAAATGTCTAGAGACAATATTCTCATTTTGTATGGTTTTACATTAAATATTTTATGTAATAGATTTATTTTTAATAACGCCACATTCTATATATATAACATTTTTTATATCTACTAAATAATTTATTAAATTTCAAAACTATTAAATAAATAATATCATTAATTACATATTAGGACTTAGTAATTTTTTATTTTTTAAATAGTATTAAAATACAATATGACATTAAATAGATTACTCATAATAATATACATAATAGTTTTAATATACTTTAACTATAATAGATAATGTATTTTTATATTAAATACAAAGTTATAAATTAAATTATATATATATGAGTGGTGAATTTTTGTATTCTATAATATAATATTTTACATCAAACAAAATGAAATTTAACATATTATGTTTGACTTCTTACTCTAAATAAAATTTTAGTAAGTGTCAAAAAATTTTCCTTAAGAGACCTTCAAACCAATCAATGCTCAAACTCATTTTCATTTGGAAAATTCTAAATATTTCTTGAACGGTGGCACTAGGGAATCTCTATACCTTTTCTAGATTTTTGATGATTTTTCTATATATCTTTCATAGATGTCCTTGATAAGTGTGTCTCTATGTAAATCTTTTACTCATCATCTTGTATCTTTGATCTTTTGGAACTCTCTATTTGTTTGTAAACCACAATCAATGAACAATTATTTTATTTTCACTTTTAACTAGCCAGCTCTATTTTTATTTATTTAGCCTTTCCTTCATTTATTGGGTATGGTTATCTCTCAATTTAACTTATTTTCAAAACTTTGAATGTGTGTCCTTGTAAAATGAAAGATGGTTTTGTTCCTTTCCATGTTATTGACCAAAGATTTTGACAAAGTATGACTTGGATTCTTCACAAGTTTTTTTCCATTTTTAATGGTCTCTTTGTGACAAGTGTGTTTAGGATTTTAAATGTTGAGATTATGACTGTTGCACAAATTGTATACTATTTTTTATATTGCATTATTGTTATTTTAATAATCTCACAATCACATACCCAAAACATATCAAAATCACATAATGAAACCTATACCAAACTATAGTGCCCTTCCTAAATTAGCTTTCCAATTACTATAAGAAGTCTTAAACTTGACATATTAAATGAAAGTTATGGTTGTTTTAACAAGATGACCTAGTTCCTCATATAAACTAGATTTTTTGGTTTGGTGAAAATTTAGATTGGATTAAATTTGATAGTTATTATGGTTTGTAGATAAAAACCTTTTCATTTTTCTCTCAACACGACCAAATTAAGGTGAACCTGAATCCAATGGTGAGGTCTATTTTTGTCTAAGAGGTCTTTTTTGTAGGCTCACTCAAAAATCCTTCATATGAATGATACAGGGAAAAAATACATTTTTGACCAATAATTTTGCATACCCTAAATCTACCAATAACTCATCATAAAAGAAAATCTAAAAATATGTTAGATCTAAAATAAATAAATAAAACCCTACAAAAATTATACATCTTGACCTTTCTTTAACTCTTTCATGCGTTCCCATAAATTCAATCAAGAATTACAAAAAAAAAATCATTGTTGAGATACCACTTGTAACAAAACTTGCAACCAATAATATATATGAAAAAATAATTTCTTAAAATTCACATGCAAGAGAATAGATAACATACTTGGAAAATTAGAAACAAGATATACCCTCAAAAAACTTGATTGAGGGAAAAAAAAACCTAGCTTCAAAAAAGTATCCATCACTATGTATTATTTAGCAAAACTCCAAATACCAATAGAACCATGCAAGCCTTCAAAGCTATAGACACAACCAAGAAATCCATGTGAACAAGAATGAATTCATGCATCTCATACCATGCTTCCAACCTCAAAAAATGATACCTTGACTTGCCTTTCTCATCTTCTCTTTGATATTAAGAACTATCCTTGCAGTCTCTTATAGTAGCAAGGTACCAAAAAACCAACAAGTGGTATTACATAAGCTATGTACTAAAAGCATATGCTACCTTATCCTCATTGACCCATATTTAATATTCATGAAAAATAAGGTAAATTCTCAATAAATGATAATTACATATGGTGACATTGCAAAGACAATGGAAAATGAAGAGATGTAAAAGAATCTAACAACTATTGAGAGTGAACTAGTACCACATTTAATCAAGTAAGCACTTATAGAAATTAAATGCTAGCACAAATTATTATAAAAATAAAAAAATAAGAATATATATGTGTGTGTGTGTGTGTGTGTGTGTGTAATGACCAAGTCATCACATATGTGTTCTTCAACCATGATGAAATAGATCCAAACTGATCATGACATCAATAGGTGGAAAATTTAAAAAGTGCATGAACACATTATGAAGCACAACACCTAATTCCAATAAAATTACAACATAATAGAAATAGTAAATTTTTACACCTTAGGGCCAAACAATTTTTAAGAACTGCAAGGAGGACCATCATAGGTAGTTGATTTCTTAGTATCTACATAACACTAACACCCTCACTTAGGAATAGAAAAACTATTCTTAGGTAAAGGTTTCCTCTCAATCTAAAAACCACAATGGAGATAAAACCAAGAATAATGTCAAGAAAAATAGTATCACAAATGTTGTCAATTCTTTTTAAAATCTAAGTGCATCAATGTTCAACATAACTACTCATAGTGGCTGAATAAAACTTGAGAAAAATAAAGTAATGGGGTCACACACATGAATTCTAGCATGGCTACTCCTAGAGGGTGGGACAAGGAATTTCATTTCCAACTTATCTCATAGAGAAGAACTCAATAAATACTGATTTCACTTTGAACTCATCTCCCATAGACTAAAACATTAACAATGGATAAGACTTGGAACTTATCTCATAGAGAATAACTTGTTAACAAGGGATTTTAGCTTGAAATATTCTCATAGAAAAGAAATTATTAACATGGGAGTAAACCTCAAATTTATCTTCTAGAAAATAAAAATAAGGGATTGTACCTTAAGAACTTCTCTTGCAAAGCAGAGCTCACTAAAACATAAATGATACTTTTAATACTAAGATTGTCTATCAACTAAGACTACCTTTTAATAAGGAAGAAAAATCAAAATTAGATTATAACAAAATGAGTAAGTTTGATGAAAAAAGGAGATTTAATAGTCATAGTGTTTTAAGATCTTGTTTAGCATTTACAAAAGACAATGCATTCTATATCTTCCACTCAAGCTCCCTTTGAATTTAATTTATATAGTAGAATGAAATTAATTTATTCCTCTTTGATGAAACTAATCCCAATGGTAATTTGTATAGGTTCTTCCTCTATAATGAAGTTATGTACCATCAAATCCATTAGTAGAATCATTATTTTTGTTTATTTCTTTAGCATGCATGGACTTTCTTGAAATATCTCAATATATTTTTTCTTTTATTATCTAAAATTCAACTAAGAGAGATAAATAATAATTTACAAATAAATATTTGATGAAATTAACTATCTAGATCAATGCTAATAGCATATGTTATTCCTTCTGAAATAACATAAATTCATAATAACTATATTAATTTCATGATAATATTCAATGATGTAGCAAAAATATTTCTCCATCAAAAAGTTATGTTGTAGGTAGAGAGAGAAAAAATTCAAACACCAACACATTTGGCTCCAAGAATTCTTCAATGATAAGGTCTAAAAAGAGCCCTCCAATTCTTCCATTCATTAGATTACAAAATTTTAGATGAACTCAAGATCTTTATTAGACCTTCTTTCATGCCATGTTATGGTTTTCATCCATAATTTAAATACAAGGAAAAACCCAATAACATAATACTAGACAGCACAAATATTTTTCTTGGGAAAAATGTCTCGCTTAAGGCAAAACCCTAGCAAAACCCATCAAATATTTATTTATTGAATACTCAAGACTGAATATAATGATCTCAATCTTATTATTGTAAATTGTCAATTACTATGCTTTATACATAGCTCAACCTTGAAGACTTTTGTTATAGAATAAAATTATATGGAATGCTTAAGTATCTCTTAGACACTAATTAAAATGTATTAAATGCACACTCCTCCATTACACATTAATCAAGTTACTTTTTAATATGCAATATAAAATCAATACAAAAAAATTGATTCTAGTCTTCTACACATCATAGTGCTACAAAATATAGTACATGTGTTAATGGAAGAGATGCAATACTTTGTAATCTCCAATACTACATAGTATAAATTATAATTACTCATGACAAGAAGGAAGAAATTAAACATAAGAAAATATCTTTTGTAAAATAAATGACCAACACTACTTTTCATGCTATAATATATTTTTATATAAGAGAAAAATGAGAATAAAGAAAATTTCAAATTACATGCACAACCACTGAGAAAAAATTGTTATATTGTTTGTGTAATTGGTAAATTCTATTACTTGAGTGTTTCAGTGTATAATATAATGAGCCACATTTTTCTTGGTTCCTACAACTTTTACTACCATTTCTATAATGATATGAGATATATTCTTATCAAATATTTTATGACCATCATTTTTTTCTTTCATATGGTATCAAGGTTACATATTTTATTGGCAGGCTTGTGTTTTGAATGTTTGATGATTAGGAAAAATGAAGTCAAAAATGAGAAAGAGGGTTCAAACCATCAAAACTATTCTTCTTTGTTTCTCCATGAGATGTAGTTGAAGGTTACTTACTATGATAATAGACACTCAACTTAGAGAGAAAGGTTTTTGAGCTAACTAGTTTGGCACAAACAACTAGGAAAATATAACTATAGGAGGTATGAAGAAGCTTAGAGTTTGTGTTGGTGGTAATGGTGGCCAACAAGTATTATATTAGTGTTAATCATCATCATCTTTCAAATGGGGGTTCGACTCGGTGGAGAAATAAATTTTGAATCCATCTCGTATCATCTCTTACAAAGAAAAAGATGGTTCCCTATACATTTTGAAATAAGTTTTTATTAGGAAGAACATCTATTGATTGTTTTAAAATATATAGACACGAGTTTTGGCATGATTTATTTAAGGATCATAGGAACTTTTTTTTCTTAATATTTATTTTCTATCTTTATTTTTGAGATTTCTCAAGCCAGAAGAAGGCCTTTTCATAAACATGGACATGTACAAATATTTCAATGTATCACTTTTTATGTGTGTGATACTAAATGATTGTTAAACAGGCTAGTTTCTAGGATAGAGCACAAGGATAAGGTCAAAGAAACTATATCTCACCATTCTTTGAACTATAAGAAATTTATTTTCATTTATCAACATGATTTTTGACAACAACAATGTGGATGTTGGAATCAAGTTTTGGAAATGATCACAAACACTATGTAGTTAAAATCCCTAAAATGGCTCAAGCTCATGTCAATAAAGTGGCCACATTTTATTCAATATTTAAAAAATGGGTATGAAAATATCACCTTTTAGTTTTGACAATTAATCCTTGTATGACTCAAGGTTCATGTGCTATTAAAGTAGAGCATCTAAAGATCTCGGTGTAAGGAAAGATGATGCAAAAAAAGATGACATGTTTTCAAAAACTGAAAGTGTGTGTGTGTGTGATATTTGATAAATACTTTGATAAATACTTTTTTTTTTAAAATCATAAAAAGAGATTAGATGGATTTTTGTATGATGATATTAAGGATATTAAAATTAAATACGTTATTAAGATGCCTTATAAAAATAATAAAACTACCCCAGTTGGGATGATTAATTCAAATTATTCTAAACAAAATTGAAGTAGCAATAATGACACCTTGCTTCATGAACCAAATTCTTCAACTTTACATAGAATAAATTATTCACAATGTCAAGCTATAAAGGTTGGTTATGTCAAATGATGGGGGTAATTTCATCATCTCAAGCTAGTTTCTCACTTTGAGATAATGTTTGTATGAGAAGCATTTTCTGCTTTTCTTTTAAGCTACTATTCTGGATATAGCTTTAAGACTTGATATTTTGATCAACATGGAAATTCTTTTAGCTAGCTTCAAAGGATATTATCAAGAATTATACACTTTCATGATCATTAAAAAATAATAGAGATCTATCACATCTCTTAAGAATCATTGTTGACTAATTCAAGAACTTATGATTTAAGAACATAGCTTAAACATACGCCTTTTTGAGGTTCATAAGACAACTTAATAGAGCCCTTTTTTGTTCAAATTTCACTCCTTTAGAAAAAAACATTTTCTAAAAATATGTACTCAAATTATGTAATCAACGTGTTTTGGTATGTTATCCTTAAGAGGTAGTCGATAAGGTGGTTTTTTTTCTTCTTCTTCTTCTTCTTTTATTTTTTATTTTTTATTTTTTTAATATGTTTTTAGCATCAAATGTACAATATAAGGGAGAATTTTGACATAATCAATGTAGTGCATTACTTGAATATTTTGGTGTATATTGTAATGAACCACATGTTTGGGATACCTACAAATATCATTACCATTTCTCTGATTGTATGAGATATATTATTTTTAATACCTCTACCTCCATCAATAATAAACAATTAACATTTTCCTATGAAATTTTCAATGTCCATCATTTGGATGTTTCATACATACAGTGACATTACAATGGAAAGGGGAAATAAAGAGACATTTAAAGGAATCCAACAAACCATAAGAGTGAAATGACAAAACATAAAATTAAGTTGACAGTAAAATATAGTAAATGCAAGTGTGAGTTAGAGGCATAGGTAAGTGTATTTTCATGATGCCAAATTACCAACATGAATGTACAATGTTGCCAATTCATCACATATCTATTACCTCAGAGAGCACTTCAACCACAATGAAATAGATACACCTTGAGCAAGACATGAACAACTAGGAAACAATAAAGAAATGTCTCATGTTAATGCCTTATTAAGCACACCACTCAAATCCAAAACAAAGTTCAAGTCAATGATAATATTAGACTTCTATAGCTCAAGCACAAAAAATGCCAGAACTCCAAAATAGAAACATTAAAGGTAGTTGATATGTCATGTAGCTACATAACATTAAGAAAAATAAAACTATTATATAACAAAATTACCGATAATATTTTTTCCTAATTCTATTGTTTCAAAACAATTATTTACATAATAATTGAGTTAATTAATCATATTTTAGGAAGATTTTAATCTTCAAATTCATAATCCAAATTAATTTTATGTATGTATGTATGTATGTATGTATGTATACATACATACATACATACATACATAAGATTAATTTGGATTATGAATTTGAAGATTAAAATCTTCCTAAAATATGATTAATTAACTCAATTATTATGTAAATAATTGTTTTGAAACATATATATAAGTGTATGTATGTATGTATGTATGTATTTATATGTATATGTATATGTATATGTATATGTATGTATGTATGTATGCATGTATGCATGTATGCATGTATGTGCATATGTGTGTGTGTGTGTATGTATGTATGTATGTATGTATGTATATGTATGTATATATATTTACATATATGTCTGTATATATTTATGTATATATATGCATGTGTGTGTGTATACATACATACATAATTATTAAAATAATATATTTGAAATCAACTATAAAGTAAAAAAATTATTATTACATCACAAATTAATCATTTAATCTAATAATTAATTTTATAAATATCTATATATTAAAATAATAAATTTGAAATTAACTATAAAATAAAAATAATCATTACATCACAAATTAATCATTTAATTTAATAATTAATTTTAGTTAATACTAAAATTGATAACTCCAAAACTGCATAATATGTGTAATCTTTCAAAGAAAACGATGATTGAAAGAGTTTATTACAATACATATAAAGGAAACAATTATGTTGTCTATATGTTGCAAATAACTTTAAACATTATTTCTCATCAATAAAAAATTAATATATCTATATAAAATAAAATTAATATAAAAGATAATAAGATATATTTTTAACAAAGACATCAACGATTATTTATAAATATAATTCAAAAATATATATATATACAACACATGTAAAATGGTCATATCTAGTTGAATAAGAAAGAACGACCATCTTATCTTTTTTAACTTTATGAATTGAATAAGAGTAATGATACTATTGTTAATTATGCCTCTGGACATTGCAAAATAATTTAAAGAACAAAACCAAAATACATATGCATCTGATAATATTCTATACAAACCATTTTGAATCGCCATCAACATAGATACAATGCAAACACTTTGTCATCTTTCTCCAATATAGATAAGCAAGATAACACCCGCCTGGCCGGCTGCAATGCAAAGATGTTCTGGAAACTGTGGTTTGGCTTTCCATAGTCCTCTAGACGATCCAAACAAGTTTGCAAACGGGTAGACAGTGTTTGGAACTAGTCATTTTGCTAAACTGCTTTACTCTAAATCAAACGCTTTTTTTAACCTACACTTTTTTTGACCCAGTCTTATATAGTAGAAGTTTTGGGCAAAATAATGAGTCATACATGGATCCAAACACTCTCAACCAATGCAAACTTGTCTAAATTTTCTAAAGAAAAATGGGTGATCAAAACACATGATTTTTATTTTTTCCCCTACAAAGAATGCTCTCAATTAGTTATACCATCTTCATTCTCTGCCATATTTCATGAAGCTACGATACATTCATTCATATTAGAAGATGAGATTGAACAACAAAAAATTAGCCCTTGAAATTATGTTTCCCAACAAGGGGATCCTCTTTAATTCGCCTTCAAAGATGAGCAATGGTAGTTTTTCTGCCATTCAAAATGACAAAGTACTGTATTTTGAATTCTTCTGATTTTGTTCTAATTCACTGGATTGCTTAAACATCGCATATTAAGCTTCATTCGAACATTAAAAGCATTAAATAGTTAAAGACATTTTTTTCAAGCCTAATTCTCTCCTTAATAATAGTATTATTTCCGACAAATAACGAAGGTTCAGTCTCCACATTTCCGTTATCAGTTATGCCAATTTTCGTTTGCCAAAAGATAACTGCGACGGTGCTCGTATTTAATATATGTTAAAAATCTTGGAGTGTTAATTTATGTTGGAAAAATCACTTGAAATCAAATTATGTCGGAAATGCCATTTATTTTGGAAATATCACTATAATTTTATTTTGTGCAGTTCGTTTCAATAGTACTTTTGAGAGATCTATGATAAACAATTTAGATAAGAAAAATAGCTTTTATGGCATTGCTTAGGGTACTAGTAGTGAAGTTTCTTATAAAAATTCTTATTAGATATAACATTTTCAAAATATTTTTGTATTGACCATTGGAATGGCTAGTGTAAATGATCTTTTATAATTTATTCCAGAATGGAGAAGAAAGATGAATTAGGATTAAATGTAATAAGTTCAGTTTTTTTGCTTTTTTAAAATATATATACTATCATTTGCACCTTTGAAGGATGCAAGGGTGACACTGATAGTGTTAGATATATTAAATGACCTCACTATATTGACAATGTAAAAGGTTTGGTCATTAATTTTTTGTTATACACTAAAATATTTGATGGGATCATTTCATCTTTTTCTATATCTCTTTGTCCCTCCTTTCTTCTTCCATATGTCCCTTTTTTTCATCTCATTATTTCCTCATCTTTGTCCATTCCTATATAACTTTCACTATCTGCCTCTTTCTTATTTATATCTTTCTCTAATACTTTTTATTTCTATATGCATCTCTCTAGATATCTATCTTTGTCTCTCTTTATCAAATCATCACATTTACATACAATTCTTAACATCATGTTGCAATAATCTCCATAGTAACCTTTAGTGGTCTCTGGAATGAGTAAGCAACATGATGTTTCAACTTTTTTACTAATAGATGTGAGTGATATGATAACAAATTTTTCTATTAAAAAATATTATTTAAAAATATGATAGTTGTATTTTACTTTTTGTCAACATGACTAGTGTTCTTTCCATCTCCATACTTCTTTAGAATTACCCTTTCTATTAATTTTTTTTCTCCATTCCTATTACTACATCAATTTTGCACATGACCAATATCACATTAATGGCTAATTAAACTTATTTCAAGTATAAAATATGTTTAAAATTTGAAAACAAGATAGCACTTCAATATAAGAACAAATTATAGTAAAGTCCAGGTGAAATGGATAGAAAATTGCAAATTGAAAAAAATTAATGCTAATAGACTTGCAAGATCATATATTCTTGTCATATATCCAAATCATCCACTAAACCAACTATTTAGAGATTGTTGCATGATGCAAGGGTTACCTTCAAAATCATCTATGGCCTTTTCAAGGCTTTTGTAATGGAATAAATGACTGATCTTTGTTTCCTTAATGAATGATCTTGGCTTTGTTGTTTTGATAGGGAATGAATTTGATAGGGTTTATTGGGACGACAATACTAGTGGTTCTTACTCGGTCTCTTTGATGGTTTGCTCCATGTGAATTCCAATCTATCCCTCCCATGTTTGGGCTAAGGCATGGAACGAACATCTTATTCCAACAACTAATATCTTCCTTTGGTTAGTATTATAGAAAAAGATCCTTAACATTCACAATTTGATGAAAAGAGGTATGTCATTTTCTAATAGGTATTTTCTTTATGATGGGCTTTAGACTCTAGAGATCATATTTTATTACAATGTTTGTATGTCTAGAAAAATTGGATATGTCACTTCCAATATTGAAATCTTTTGTGGATCCTTCTTGGGATGCTCACTAAACTTTGGTCTATGTGGGGTTATTGTTTAGCTCCTATGGAAAAAGGTTTTTAGCTTTCTATCACCCCCCCCATGCCTTGTTGATCCTTTGGAAAGAAAGAAACAATAACTCATCTTTAGGGAAGTCTCTTGAACTCTAGTTATGTTGGCAATCAAATATAGTTAGCTACTAGAATCAAATATATTTTTCTAGAAAAAACATCATAGCAGTTTCAAAGGCAAGTTGGATTTTGAGATAGGGATCTTATTGATAGTCCACAAACCACAAAAGATAGTAATTAAGATAATGCATTCATGAATGTTTTGGATATCTTTTATAGTTACTTCTAAAAATTTTATGTACTCCTATACTTTGGTTAGTGAACCCTGGACTCAGTATATGAATTGCAAGATAGTATATCAGTTTAGTCTTTGATGAATTGTTCTGTTTACTGTGTTGATTAACCAACAAGTTAAACTTGTTATAAGATTGGTGAATTTTTTTAAGAACCTATAGGGTAACTGAGGATAACTGATTAACCCCAAGCCCCCCTCCTCTCAGTTATCTAACACCATACGAGAGGTAAGGGCAACCTTGCATTAACAAAAAATATTTATATTTACTACAGAGTTGTTATTTTTGAAAACTTAATTTTGTTAGTAAATTGGTTCATATAATCTTAGAATGTTATGGTTTCATATGTAGAGGTTCATCTTAGATGTATCAACCTATCAATTGAGTTACTTTTCTTTATCATATGTATTGATGAAGTTTTTGAAGATTTTTGAAATAAACTTTTTGAGCTCAATTTTGTTAGTTTTAGAGGCTCCAAAATGAGGTCAAGCCTCGAATGACATATGGTTGTGCTGATTTGAATTGTAGATTAGGATCTACCATTTCTATAAAGTTATTATAATAGCCAGTTGGGTCTATGATTAAGAAGTTATGGCCTCTGGAAGTTGGGCCATAAAAAATTATAATTTGATATTGTTTTGAGGTGAGTATGTAATAAATATGAATAATAAAGTAATTTTAGGGTTGGTCAGCCTTAAATATTAGGCTAAAGTCTAGAACATTCCTTGGTGGTAGAAATGTACTTATATGGGGAAGGGTTATAGGATTTCTTAGAGAAGTTTTGGGTGGTTTTTTAAGGCTCCCTCTTACAAATTATTGTAAGGAACATAGCCATGTGGCCTCCTATGTTTTATTTCTAAAGTCTATAACTCCATACTTTTGGAGATTATAAGAAAACCATTTTCTCTTCTTACAAATTGTTTTTAATTGTCTATTTTTGTTATGTGCTTTCTATATTAAGGGGAGTATCATTCATCAAATTTATATTTATAGTTAGACCATATAACTGTGGTTATCTATACTAACACAATATTATATTCTACATTTATTGTTAATAGTTATTCATCATATTATTTCCATTAGAAAGTTTGCAATATAGTATCGAACATCAATTGAAAGAATAATTCCAGTGGTACTAAAAATAATTAATTTTAATTAAAACCATTCTTGATAAATTTACATACATTGGATACTTAATTTGAAATTTATTACTATTTCTCATAGCTAGGTGACAATCAATGCATACCTACTTATGCATTTTATAAAAGATTGACATATAATATAATTCTTATTTATTTTAGCGAATAGGTACTATATGGTTTAAGTTTATAAGTCAAACTACAAATTCTCTAAATGCGAACATAGTCAAGGTCATCAATGATGAGCCCCTAAGGCTTAGGTCTAGTTCCTTACATTTTGTCTTCAAGGTTTTAATATGACTATTCAATTTCCTAGTACTAGTACTAGACTTAAAGATTTACATAGCTACTTGATATTAATGAACTATTTATTTATGTTGTTGTATCTAATTTGTCTCACCTATTTCATGAAAATGTCTGTAATTACATGCAATGCACATGGTGGTCATTGTGATACAATGAGTACTTGATATTTAGATTTGTAAGAAATTTCATTGTTAGTTGAGAATACCTAGTATAATCTCTTAGGTTTTGTGATATATATATCAAATGAGCTTATAGCATGTTGATTAATTTAGTAATAAGTTATTTATTTTAGGATTTTGTAATGAAGATGATAAAACCAGTATAGTAGTTAGTAACCATGTCTCGGAAAAGTTTGAGAAAGTTAGATGGATTAAAGTACTCTTTTTTATGTTAAATTATGTTTTAATAATTGTACATAATTCACTTCATCTTTCTGTTCATATTTTATTGTGTACATTGATTGTAAACAAAAAAATATATTGCATCAAATTTATGTCTAGAAATGTTACTTTCTCATGGGTTATCAAGTGGGGTATTAAGCAAGAAAAAAATGATATGATTAATGATAAGTTGTTATTTACAACAAAGTTCATGCAAAAGGTTTGTAGGAACTATATAAAATTTACATTTTTTGATTAATTAAAATGAGAAGGTCCAAAACCCATCAACAAAAAGTAACATCATGCCAAAGAAGGTATCCCAAAAAGATCACAAGAAGTAACCCTACAAAAAAAACCAACTAACTAGAACCAAAATCAAACAAAGTAACAAAAGCCAAACATCATAACTATGTTGGGTTGAAACAAAACCCCAGCCAACCATAATGATCTGATGGACAAAGTTGTGACTAGCTAAACCATAAATTACAAAAACCTCAATAACACAAGGGCCCAAAATAGACCAAACCCAAAACTAGTACCAAACGATGCATCATAATAAATAACAACCACTAACCAATGAAATAAACATCGAGAACTAGAATCATGAACCAACCACCTATTTCTACAACTCCTTGAGCTGGTTTAGTAGGGAGAACTTAGACTAAGAAACCTTGAACTCACTGACCCAGAGATATCTCCCATCGACCTTCGTCTTTTATCAGGGTCTCCTCCTTTTCTTCTCTCTGTGCCCCTCTCTCATCCAGTAAAGCCTTCAAACATCCAATTTCTCCTTCCATTTTGGTTTGAGCCTAGATGTTCTATGTGGCCAAATTATTGATTTTCTCACCTAGCTAGGCCTGCTCCTTTTTAATTGACACTAAAGCTTTGAGCACCTGATTTTTCTCTTCATCAATGGGCACCTTTTTATTGATTTCCTCCACTTATTCATCTAGATTTTCCAAATAAACGAGCTTGTCTCCCAAATTGCCTCACTCTTTCTACCAGACCTCATCCCTACAACTAGCTATCCAATCTTCAAATTTTCTCTCTAAATTCTCAGTGGCCTCCATTATGTTGATCTTCCTTCAAGAAATGTGCATTACAAATAGGACACACCTAGCCATCACTTTCAACATGTTGTAGCATGAAGCCATGTCCTCAGAGTTGAGGATCAAACAATCCAAGTCAATGGTACCATCCTCTTTTTTAAGAACTGGACGAGGGGATGTCTCTCTATGAACCATAGGGTCATCAGGATAGCTTAAATAAACCATGGGAGAGGGTGTGTACATAGAGGAAACTAAGGAAAGAGGGGAAAAAAATAGGATGAATTATTCAAGGTCCACTCACTTTCAGTGGTGGAGGTGGCTTCCTCTAAGTCCTCTAAAACATCCATAGTTTCATCTTTAGAATTAGGTGGCTCATATTTTTTATTCTTGTCTTTTTTAGGAGGTAGGGTCCTAGTCCCACCACTATAGGGAGTAATCAGAGTGTGGGATTATTTCACTAATGAGGAAAAGGCCTTTAAAATAAAATTATTTATCTAATGGGCATTGTTAGGGGAGGCCTGGAGGTTCATATTCCAATGGAAGTCATCAAGCCTAAATAACTAGCCTTGATATTTAGGCAGGGACCCTTTAACTATACATTTTTTAATGGACAACAAAAGAGGGGAGAAAATCGAGAAAAGAAAATAGAATAAGTCCTTCCTACAAAAATGATTCAATATGAAAAATATGTGGAAATGGAACCTCTTATACCTTCCCTCATAGGTGACATATCAAATGAGAACCTTCACTAGAGTCATCCACACCTCGGCCATCACTTCTCTATTAAACCCATGATGCATTTTGGAGATTATTTTTGCCAACTCCTTAAATCATTTCAAAGCATCCTTGAATGATATTTTTCTGCTTCTCAAAATTTTGACCCCTTCCATACTCAAACTATGATGGTAGATATGGACTCTAGAGTGAGGATGAGCATGACACATTCCACTGTGACCTTATAGTAATCTTAGGAGTCCACAACTTTCTATGAAAGCTCAAGGTTGAAACCATCCATGCAAATAATGTAATTAGTCAAGCTACCCTTCTCAACAATCTCCTAGAGCTCCTTATCATATTTTTATTCTCCACATTTGTCAAGATATATCTGATATGGCTCTCCACCTTTATTAACACTCTAAAGAATAGAGCTAACACATACTACTTAAAGAATCAAAATGCCAACAACAAAGAGGAATAATTAACTTTAAAAAATTATCCCAGCCACTTCAAATTGATAAATTGAGATATCAATCAAAATCATAAAAAAAGAATTGAAAATAGACCCCATTAAAAATAATAATAACAAGATCATTAATGTGTGATTTGAGTGTAATCATGACAAATCATGTCATATTTTTAGGTAGTGATAGATAGAGGGTCATCCCAAATGTTTCACCTTTTCATAAATGTACCCATGCTTTCCAACCTATTAGCAACATTATTACCCTATCAGAAGGAGTGCTAAAAAGACACCTCAACCAAGTTACTTACAACATGTTTGATTTTAACAATCACATATCTAACATTCCTTCTCATCATAACTATATTTTGGAAAATGTTGATGCTGTTCAAGGCCTTGCCTTCAGTAATGAAGTTCCTCTCATTTTTTCTATTTAGCACAATGACCCTGTGGTATAGAGAAAGGAGTTTGGCCATGTAAGAAAGATGGACCCCTAAGTTAACCATGTAAGCAACCAATATTTCCCCTTTTGAATTCCTCAAAAGACCATCCCCACTCACCCAACCCAGGTTTCCCATCAATGAATGATAAAAATTCAACTTGACCCAATCTAGGTTGGAGGGGAGGCGGGCTACATCTAATAACCAAATCTAGATTGTTAACAACTCTTAGCTTATCCAACAATCCCCATTGAGGACCAACCCCATATTCATAGAAAGATGAGGTGGTGTCATTTTTAGTTGTGAAAATAGTTTTTGTATTCTCCTTTACATTATAGAGAAGCCCCATGCTAATCAATTTTTCATTTCTACTCTTGTCCCTGAAGATCTTGTTGTTGTGTCCCTTCTAGAGGAATTGACTACCATATAGAAGACACTAATTCTATAGCTTTGTGATAGAAGGATGAGCATGGGTGGCTCTCCAAGAATTTAAAGCCTCTTTCGTGTCAATTTTCAAGTACAAGAACACATAAAAAAAAGTTAATAAAGTTTATTTTGACTTCCCAAGAAAAATGGAAAGAGAAGAGGATACAAAAATTAGACTCCATATCTTTTTCACAGAGAGAAAACCTATTAAAAGTCTAAATGCATATCTTTTGAAGATTAGTAAGAGTGAAAATCTTATTAAGCTGAACTATGCAATTCAAGAACTTAACTTTTGGAATGGCCTTGGTATCTTATACTTTTCTCCACTCAAACAAAGAGGGCTATTTAGGAATGAGAAGGTCAAAATCATTTTTAATTGTATAATCCCCAAAGGTAGAATTATTTCAAATCACTTTATCCTATTGTTCTGATTTATAAAATCTAAATGTATTGAGATGAATCATGAGTTGTGAAACAACTAGTTTCAAAGCAGCTTCAAACCCACAAATATCAATCTTTTGATACACCCAGTCATCCTTCCTTTCCCATTAGTTTTTAACTTTGGACCCTAGTCTATTTATAACAACCTCCTTCAAACCAAGGTTCATAGGGTAAATTTGCCACTTGCCAAGAAGAACCATGAGTGAGGAGGTGGATACTTTTCTTAAGATTACTCTCAATTATGGACCCTTGAATAAAGGGACATTTTAATAGGCTAATATTGTTCCCATAATTTAGATTTTTTTTTACTTAGGATATTGGCCCATTCCAAATAAAATTTCATCAAATTCCACTTAACCCTAGAGATGAAGGCTATATTCATAAGGTGATAACCCCACACATTTAGCCCACCACAATTCATAGGAGAGTGCAAACCATCTCCTATTTCACAAGCAAGAGTCTTTTCTTATCTACAGGTCCAACCCACAAGAAATTTCCTTCTGATAAAAAAATCTAGATTGGTAATGACTCTTAGCTTATCCAATAATCCATATCGATGATGAACCTCACAGTCATAGAAACAAGAAGTGTCACAATTTTTAGTTGGGAAATAGATTTTGTATTCTCCTTTACATTGTAGAATAGGCCCATGCTAATTGATTTTTTAATTTTTACTCTTGTCCCTGAAGATCTCATTGTTGCCTTCATTATAGAGAAACCAACTATCATATAGAAGACACTAATTCTATAGTTGTGTGATAAAAGGATGAAGAGAGGTAGGCCTCCAATAATTTAAAACCTCTTTTGGTTTGCTTTTCCTAAATGAGAACACATGAAACAAGTTCATAAATTATTTTCTAACTTCCCAAGAAAAAGGTAAGGAGAAGAAGATGTGACAATTAGGCTCCACATCTTTTTTGTGGAGAGAAAACCTATTAAAAATCAGCATACCAATCGTCTGAAGATTAGCAAGAGTGAAAATCTTATTATGTTGAACTATCCAATTCAAGCACTTAACTTTTGGAATAGCTTTTTTATCCTATACTTTTCTCAAGTCAAATAAAGAGCACCATTTAGGAATGAGACTTGGTCAAAATCATATATGATTGTAGAATCCCTAGATATAGAACTTTTCCAAATCACTTTATTCTATTGATCTAGTCTATGAAATCTTTTAGTATTGAGATGAACCATAAGTTCTAAAGAAACTAGTTTCAAAAAAGTTTCAAACTAGTCCATATCAATCTTCTAGTATAGCCCATAATCCTTCCTTTCCCATTAGTTTTTGACTTTAGACCCTAGTCTATTTATGGGCACCTCCTTTAGATAGGGAACATAGGGTGAAAATCCAAAAGAAGATATATTTTCCCAAATATCTTCCAAAAAATTAGTAGAAGACCAAGAAAAAGCTTGAGTGAGGATGAGGATGGTTCTCTTAAGATTATTCTACATTATCGACCCCTAAAGAAAGGGACTTTCTAATAGGGTAATCCCATTCCCATAATTTAGATATTTTCCTATTAAAATCCTAGCCCATTCCAAATCAAACTTCATCACATTCCACTTAACCTTAGAGATAAAGGATAAATTTATAAGGTGAGAACCCCTCACATTAAGCCCACCACAATTCTTAGAAGAGTGCAAACCATCTCCCATTTCACAACAAGGAGTCTTTTCTTGTCTTCAACTTGAGCCCAAAAGAAATTTATTTTTACTACATCCATTTTTTTAGTCCAAAGGATAGTCATACAAAACAAGGACACAATACATAGTCAAGAAATGAATTGATTAATTATTATTATTATTTATTAAGAGTGAGTAGGTTTGAACCCAAGACCTCTTCGATAAGAGACTCACAATTTAATGTTGTGTTGTAGGCTCTTACTTTTTAAACCAATTTATTATTATCAATTTTATGAATAATTTTTCAATTTTAATTAGTGTAGTACTCTTAATTTTCATTTTATAATACTGTAATCATTCTTTAGACCATAACAACAAGTAGTGACTATGTGACACTTAGTGTACTCATCATAGGCTTATTCACTTTGCACTATTAGTCATATAGTTTTCCAAACATCAACCAATTATATTCAACTCTAGTTGTACATGATTTCAGTATTTCATAATTTTACATATTTTCATCAATTAAATATATTATGACAAATTATTTATGTGACTTATAATTGGCTGAATTCATTTAGTTTTATAGAACCCATTCTTTTTTGACTCCCTTGATATTGCAATTTTAATGACAAGATTTTTGAACATATATACATATTGTAAATCAGTTTTAATAATACATACAATTCTCAATATTAACAAGTGTCATGTATTTGCATGTACTTTTAGTTATAGTGTTTTTGAAGTATTAGATAGAAACCAAAAGGATATGAGGCTGACCCTCAAGTACAAAAAGGTTTAAGGATCAACCAAATGTTACCTCCCAATCAAACTAATTGATAGTAATTTTATACTTCAAAAATAAAAGTTCTAGAATAGAACTATCACTACCATAAGTCATCTTACTAACCAATAAATAAAACAAAAAATATTCGAGCAGCAAAGAAAATTATTGCTATAAGTCTAACACTTAAATATATATATAAAAGTAAAACCTTGTAGTGCATCCACTTTAGGGTGATTAACAACATAATAGAAAAAAGTAAAACCATAACCAGGGCTAGCTAGCCTCATTCTTTTTAGGTACCTCATCTTTCTTCTCCTTAGGCTTGTCCCTATTCACATCCATCCCCTTCTCTTTGATAGGTTTGTCCAAAATTGTTTTTATTTAGTCCTCTACTAGGAAGCTATAGATCGAGTAGTTAGTCTCACTCTCCTTGCCCATGTCTTTCTCATTCTTATTCACCTATAGGAAATAAAGGGTAGTGGAAGAATAATACATAACTATAGTGGAGAATTTTGTGAGAGTGTCAAATTTTTGGCAGATGCCAATGTGATTGTCTTCCATCTCCTTCATCGACTACTCCAACCTATCTAGCCAAACCTTGCTTTGGCTCTGGCCATGGCTATCCTTCCCTTTATCCCCCTTACTTTGGGAGTACCTTTCATGGGGGAGGTGATGTCCTTATCCCCCACTTCTATTTGGAGAAGGGGCAACATCAAGGGTAACAAAAATGTGAGAGGGGCTAGGAGGGCTAGAGATAGGTTTCTTCCCAATGTCTTCGTGAGGTCTCTTCCTCTTGTTGGGATTTGTGTCACTTTTGGTAGACCTAGAGATAAAAGCATGTTTGGTGTGTGGGGGGGCGACTTGAATTTCTCCAATTGGAGAAATTTAGTAGTTCTCTAAGAATGCTTCTAGTTCTTCCTTGTGTCCATATTAGAATAAATGAGGCTAATTTTTTCCTTAGGGATAGAATTTTTCTTTATTTTTTGGTCATTGGAGCCAAGGCCAAGGTCCAACAAAATTTGGGGAGTGACAATAGCCAATGGGTTGACTAGAAGGGATAGTTTTAGGGTGAGGTCGTAAATATAATTTTATTCATGAAACCTTCCTAGATGAGATAAAATATTTTATCCTCCTCTTTCGTTTTCCTAGCCTTATAGATATTGTCATCCATAGAATTGAGAAAGAGAAATGGAAAGGAAATTGGATCCATCTTTCTAAAATGGTTGAGAATTAGGAAATTTTAGCAATAAAGTAGCTGAAAGTGATCCTTGAGGGTAATATATCTCATGATGGCATAGCAGACAACATCCTGAGGCTTAGGAAGATCTTCTCTGGAGCACCCACCACATATTTGAACTAGTTCCTCATCAAACTTAAAGAACTTCTACAAACTAGTTTCATAATTCACTCTGGACCGCTTGCACCAGTTCTTCTCTCTTAGGGTAAACCCTCTTACCTTAGCAATAATCTCTTCCATGATTTCAAAACCCATTCCATTCATGTTCACTTTTTTTTCATTCCATGAGTTGAAGAACTAGATCGAGATGTTCTCATCATAATTTTTCATCCCTCCCATATATGGTAATAAGCCATCCTCCAACAAATAAACCATCACAACTTCACTCTTATGGATACAAGCGTCCACTCCACAAGTTTAATACGGTCATTGCTGCCCATACCTCCACCTAGATCAACTACCAAATCTGCATAATTCTCTAACATTGCCTTGTTGTAGGTTTGGCAGCCACCAAAGGTTAAATAAAAGAACCCCAAATGAAAATGTAACTTGGTAGTAAAAAACCATCACAAGACCGCAAGGTTTCCATAAAACCAAAAAGCCTCACTCAGCAACATATGTCATCAATCCATTTCCTTTCATAATCATCTATTGCTAGTTGTAGTTGGAGTGGGGTTTGATTGAGGTGTCTTTATTGTCATTTTAGCCCAGTTTTTATATCTAGGAAAATCCACACTATTCATCCTTTTATAGGAATAATTAAAGCTCATGGGCATATATCATAAAGAAATCCTCCTGCAATCTTACCAAATGATCACTTTATGAATGGAAAACCTCTTGCCTTCCTTCCCACATGGAAACTTAAAGGCGTACCACCTATTGTGATTCATCATGTAGCATTTTGATAAGTACATTCATGTTCCATCAACACTTGACCTGATGATGGAATTTGGTTGATGTCCTCCCATTCCATTAGTTGCACGTAACATTATGGCCAAATTTTTCCAACTCATCTGCCACACCATTACCTTCATGAGAAGTGTGGTCCACATGGATCCCTTGGCATCCCTCCATCAACTTATGAATTTTATATTAATAATCACTTTAATTGACCAACTACTCTCACTGTCGCCTTCAACAGCTTTAATAATTAACATTGAATCCCCCTCAATAGCTAATCTATTTATTGCTCATGTTCTAGAAATTTTCATTCCTCATAGAAGCATCAAGGCTTCCACTTCATTATTTGAGCCTCCTCTATAATTATTAGTATACACAATCACCATTCTCCCCAAAAAATTGCGGAAGACACCCCCAACCCCAGTGTTGGCCACCATGCTCAAACCGTCAAAATTGAGCTTTATCCAAGACTCATGAGGGAGGGGGGCATAACATTCTACTTCTAGCTAGAGCTTTGGAATTGTCAAACTTTGCCACCTTTGGGCCTAAGTCCCAAGCAAAAGCCCACTTCATATCATACCTACCTAGGGGATTCAAGGGGGGTTCCACTACCAAATGCCACTACAATCTTTTAGAAGTATAATAACCTACTGGGTTACCACCAAAATTGTAGTGACTTTATCTTTGAAGATTATGTTATTCCACTCCAATATTTTCCAAGAAACATAGGGTGGGATTATTGTCAATAGATTTTTTTGAAAAATATGGAATGATGGACCATCCTAGTTAACAAATTACTACAAGCTTTCATTAGTACACCTCTAGACGTCCCATAAGGAAATGACCCACCTCCACACATCTTAGGCAATAGGGTAGTAGATAAGAAGGTGTGGGATAGATTTTTCATCCTGATAACATAAGACACATTAATTAGATAGTTGATATCCTATCCTTTGAAGGTTATCCACTATGAGAATAGGCCCATGTAGGGAAGTCCAACAAAGAAATTTATCTTTGGTAGGATCCAAGGGTACTAGACCTTTCTCCAATCTCCCTGGTCCACCCTTCCCCCAAGACAACAAAGGTAACTCGGCTTCACCCTAAAATCATCCAAGGGAGTAAGTTTCGAAACCAAGCAGACATTTGCTTGGGTGAAAGGGATCCTATAACTCTGAAGGAGGTTTTGCAGTTGTAAGGTAGGGCCTAACCCTATAAGGTTGTTGTTCTAAATTGTAATCCATTGATGATCTGAGGTGGTATAGCTTCAAGTTAGAGAACCATAATCACGAGTACAAGTCTCACATAAGGGTAGGAACTTGGCATGAGGTGTTATCTTGGATCCGTTGGTCTTCCTAGAAATCAATGGTATTTCCATTCCCCACAATCTAGTGACAACCCATCTTTAGCAATTTTTTGAAGTGCACAACATTGTTCCACATTTTAGAACCTAGGGAGAGAGCATGAGTCCCTACAAAATGATGGAATGGTTCTACTCCTAGGTACTTGAACTTTGCAATGTTCTAACAACTTCCCTAGGAATTTAATGATCTCCAACCAATCTTGGTTAGGAGGGCCTTATTCATATGTCCTATCCTTCTTGTATTCTAACCACTAATGGCTTTAGGTTGAGAAACTTTATCCCAACTCACCAAGCTCATCCAAGAATTCAATTCAATGTTGGACCATAATAAATTACATTGAATTTATCAAAGAATGTATCTTATTCTATAAGGGAGTTTAAAAATAGAGAGGAAGTACACTGAGATGCCCTACAAACCAGTTGGAGTTTCACCATGCTACTTAAAATCTTTCCTTTCCAACTTGGCAAATTTCTCTAGAAGTGTTACACTAGGTCATTCTAGTACTTTATTGGAGATCACTTTAATTGTGAGTGGTAGACCATGGTAAGTATCTGAGAGAAATGCCTCCTAGCACTCCAAGATTCTAGTCACCTTTTCTCTGAGACTAGAAACAGTGTTGAAAAAATATACTTTACTTTTTTGATAATTTATGCATTTCCAAAAAACATTGCATATTGATTTAGGATAGCTTTCCACTCCTTGGATTCATGAACAAAAGATATTATAAATAAAAGGGTGTCATCAAAAAATTATTGGATAGTTTGTGGTGGTCATAGGGATGCAGGTTTAACTCCTTTAATTCTACTAGTTTTAGTCATGGACACTAAATTTTTGCTGAGGAATTCCACCATAATGATGAATAGGTAAGGTGAAAGGGGGTCACATTGATGAAGACCTTGTGAAGAAGAGAAAAAAATTTTAGGAGCCCCATTAACAAGCACTGAAAACATGACAATGTTCACCACATTTTTGATAATTTTGAGAACATTCTCATTGAATCCAAGTTTAGAGAGAACAAAAAAAAGAAAATCCCTCTTGACCTTATCATAAGCTTTGGAAATGTCAAGTTTAAGAGGCATACCTGGGTTCTTTCTCCTTTCCATAGAATAAATTATCTCATGTGTCATTATGATTGAATTATGAATCTACTTCCTTAGCACAAAACCATTCTAGTAGGGTCCTATAAACTAATCAAGAAGGGTTTTGAGAAAATTTACCATGATCTTGGCAAGGACTTTATAAATAATGTTATAGAGACTAATGGGTCTAAAGTCTTTGAGATGTCTACAATCATCTATCTTAGGGATAAGAAAAATAAAAGTCCTATTGAGTTCCTTCAATAATTTTCCCATTCTGAAAAATTCCCTAGTAGCATGAATCACATCATACATAACAATATCCCAGAATTCCTAAAAAAATATTAGGCGAAACCCATCAAGATGAGGGGTTTTGTACTAATTCATGTTGAAAACTACCTTTCTAATTTCCTCCTCCTTGGCCTTACTATTCATGTCCTCATTCATCTGGTTATTTACCACTATATTCAAAATATCATTTTTGCAAGTTGTTGTTGACTTGTATACTAGGGGGTTGTATATTTCCTAGAAGTAGTTATTAAATTTATCTTCTATCTCCTCCACCTCTTTTATTTCTTGTCCACTATCATCAACCAAAAGGTTTGTGGTGTTTCTCTTTTTTCTCCTTGACATCGATCTATGAAAGAAAGTCATATTTTGGTCACTCTCCTCTAACCACTGCAACCTAGATCTTTGCTTCTAGAAGATTTCCTCACAATTCAACAAGGTCTTCCATCTATCTCAATACTACATCTCCTCTTAATGATTCTCAATATTAGCCTTACATTGTGCAATTTGGTTTTGGATAGGTTCCAACTTCTTTTTAGTAGACCTTTAAAGAAAATTTTCCAAATGAATATTTACTCCATCCTCTTACTTCTTTCTAGATTCTGTCAATTTTTTTAGCAATACAAAACATAGCTATAACTTCAACTGAATCATTCCACCACTACTCAATATAGTCCCTGAACTCCATGTGTGGGTGCCACATGATCTTATACCTAAAGGGTCTTCTTTTGGTAGGTTGATTCTATCTCCATGAGAGAAACAACATAGAGTGATTTGATATAGTTCTCTAACCCACCATTAGGGATGTATATTATAGAATGTCCTAGCCAAAAGAGATAAGACCCCCATCAAGGATTACTTGAATCAATTTTTTCCCAAATCTATTGTTAGGCCAAGTGAAAGCAGGAGCATGAAGATCAATATCAATCAAGTCATTCCTTCTAAGGAAGTTGTCCAAGTCTTGCATGTTATCAGAAAATTCCTCCATGCCCCCATTTTCTTTGAAGGGTAGACCGGGGTATTAAAATCCCCCATCTAGAGAATATTTTCCTATCTCATAGTATCATCCACATTAGTAGCCTCATCCAAGATAGCCAGTCTACCATTTCAAGTATTGAGAGCATAGAAATTAAATAGGTTCCAACTACCAATCTGTGAGGTAAAACTTGTGACCACAAAATTAGTATTAAGAATGATATTCGATCCCACCACATTATTTTTAGGGTTCTACAATGTAGCAATGCCTACAAAAGCCCCATTAGCATTACTATAAGAAAATTTAACTCCTGGCCAAATGTATGTAGTGAATCTAGACAAAACTTGCTCTATCATTATCACTTCCTATAAGAGAATGACATCAGTATTAAGTTCAATGATCTTTATCTTAATTTCATACTACTTCATGGGGCTATTAAGCCCTCTCACATTGTAGGATATGATCTTCATCTCTTATGACTTTGGGTTTCCTTTAGGGTTTTTAATTTCCTTTGTGATATATCATTTTTTGGTGGATGTTCCTTATCAAAGGGCTCCCAAATCTCATGGTGGACCCAACATCAGCCCTATTTCCTACTCTAGGATTTCTCTTTGGGATTGTGCATTCAGTGTCATTACCGAGGAAGTCAACACTTGGAACCTCAAAGGTGGGTGAAAGTATTTCAACAATACTTGGGAGTGAGACCACCAACATTCCATTTGTGAGTGTTGAGCCAATTCCCATGTATAGGGATGAACTATGAAGGCTAAAAACCTCTACCTTCATATCTTACCTAGATAGATATCCACTAGCTTGAGCCAGTTGCAGGGCATGCGTGCCAACAATCTCCCCATCCTCATGCTCAACTACATCCTTTTTGATAGTTTGATTGGAAACAATCTAATCACCCTGCCCATTAGCAACCTTCTTTAGAGGGGTTCTAAACTTCTCACCTTCCTTGTTGGTGGCTTCATGATCTATCATGCAAGTTTCTATCAAACTTGTCAGTTCCATATTCTCTTTGCTTTTGGACTGGTAATCCATTTAAGCTATTTTCAAGCTTTCAACCACCACTACACCTAGTGAGGATGATTTCTTCTTGAGTTTCTCACCCTTCAATAAATCAACAAAAAAATGACCAAACATGTTTCATGTTTGACAAAAGGGAGCAACATTCTCATCTGCTAGTTGTTGCAACTAGGTACCCCTTTTAGATTTTAGATCTACCATGGCCAGTAAGGGTTTGTTCATACCTACATTTTCATAGAACTTGACAAAGCCAAGTTTAGTCTTAGACCTAATCATTATATCCATTTTTATGAACTGTCCAAAGGAGTTATCAATCTATGTAAACACACACTCATCCCAAAACCTCAAAGGGAGATCAAGTAATCTTATCCAAATTAGGACATATATGAAGAGATCACTCTCTGATTGAACCTTAGTTTCTATTTTGTGAGTAACAACTAGTGCTTTCCAAAGTGCTAGGAGCCCGTAATGACTAAATCATTGTCTCTTTCCATAATGAACCTAAGAAGAAAGAGGGGGCTAACTGTCACAGAGATGGAAAATAAACTTGTAAGTTTCCACCTTATAGAGCACATTTTACTCACCATATCCACCATAGGTCAGAACGAGACAAACTTACTAACAAGGTACATGGTAAAACCTGACAAAATCAAATCAATCACTAAGTTAGGCAATGAAATTAGAGGTCTGGTAGCTCCTGAGGAAAACATGGGTTTCTCTCCAAAGGTTACAAGGATCTTGGATCTGACAATACAACCGAGCCAGTTTAACTTTAGGGTCATCACCGCTTGAACTATCACTATGGGACCCCCAAGGTTTTGGGGTCCAAACAAGTATGGTCATCAGGAATTGGAACCTACATCTATCAGGCTTGGAACTTCCCCATGATGCCAATGTAAGCATTCTGGGACTTAACAAACATAACTAGCTCCATATCCACATACACATGGGCCAGTTCTAGTGAGGGGGGTAATGGTGGGGAAGGGGATCCATCCCCCTGAAGACTAAGAGAGCATGGGACCAGATGAAAGCCAAAGGTAGGAAAAAGTTGCAAAGGTCCCCTATAAATGTTGACAATGATCTATCTTAGTGCAGTTGACTAAGTTCCAATAGTAGTGTTTAGTTATGTGTTTGACCATGTTGACTTCTATGTTTATTGTGCATTAATTATTGTTGAGTAACTAATTATTTTCATTATTAAATGATTAGAATTATTGGAAATGAGCTATCCATATTGGATTCATGGAATTATGTGCTCTAGATATGAACATTGTTCATTTCAATAAGTTATGAAAATATGTTATTTAACCAATTATTTAAATGAAATTGATTAGATTATTTAATTATGTGATTTCACATCATTATTGCTTCAACTATTATTTATAGTGCATCTACATTTGATTGTGTTTGTTTATTATCAGGACTTATATTCCTGATAGTGGCACGTGGAATTAGTGATCAGGCCTTTAATGTTGACAAAATACCATTCTTGTATGGGTGATGTATATTTGCTATGTTATTTTGACCCTCCAATAATTGGTAAATCTAGATTCATAATGCCTTATGTGATTAGACTTGTAATCGTGTGTGTGTTTAGGATTCAACAATTGTCATAAAAAAATATTAAATTAAATGATGATTAATGAGTAAGAGGGATTTTAATTAATTATTTAATTAATTTTACTATTGGCTAATTTGTTGCAGTTGAATTCCAATCTAATTGGTATTTCCCGATTTCATTTAGGTTAAGGGAGATAATTAAGTTTTTTTATTTTAATTTATATTTCACTTTGTAAAAGTTTATATATTGTCTTAAAAGTGAGTTATTCTCACTTCTCAAATTTTATTACAAGAATTTTGGAGAAAATATTTCAAGTGCTTTATGATCTTTTCAATGTTTTATTCATTGGGTGATTTGTGCTCATCTAATGACCACAAGTATAGGTGTGTTGGATCTAGAGCAAGAAACTCCTCTTTTACCAAGTGTTTCATCAACTTTGGCATCTCCATTATTTTCTTGCATCAATTTTCATTTTTTCCCTATTGGTTGTGAGGTAGGACTTCTCCTTTCTTATAGTTTTGGTCTTTTCCAACTTCTATTCTTCATTTCTTTAGGGTTTGAGGTTAAGAACTTGTTTTCCCTTCCATTTTTTATATGTCTATTTGGGTATATGGGGCATCTTTAAGTTATTTGTGGTTTTCAACTTTAGAATTTAGAAGTTTTGACTCATAATGCTACTTGTTCTTGCATGCAGTATTTGAACTTAATTCTTATTGGAATTATGGGATCTTGGAAACCATTTGGATAATGGATTTTCATTTCATCAATTGCTGACAATGTTAATTTTTGAGCAATTTTTACATTTCCTTGCTTTGCATGCCACCCAATTTTCTTTGATATTTCTTTGCACTTTTTTGGTCATGGATTTAGAATTTATGTTAGGTTTCCAATTCAACTATTTTTTTTACTTTACCATCATTAGGATTTTCGTAGGTTCCGTACTCCTAGAATTTGGATGGTTGAGTGAGTTCATGATGCTTGGTTATTTGTAGCCCTATTAGGATTTATGTCAAATCAATACTCTCTGATAAAGGCCCTTCAAATGAGATAGTGATACCTATATGTTTTTCTTGCATTATTAATATCCAACCCTTGCTTTGGTTTTATTTATATTCATGAAGTTGATTGTACCCACACACGAGCACATGGGCATGAATATGATAGGAACTTAAGCTAATTGAGAGATTGTTCATTTGGGGGTTGGTTTGAAAACTTTCACTACTTATGGGAAGTCATCATATAATGAGCACAGGTATGTAGGGTGGACATGTGGAGTGGATTTTCTCATGTACCCTAACTCAAAAGCGATTGAGAAGGTAAGATGAGTAGGTTTAAACTAGCGATAACAAAAATTAATGAATGGGTAATACATCATAATGATAAGATAAGGAAACACTTGTATGGTATGCCTATATCTAGTTTGGGAGCATAGCTTATGGGCACCCAAGGGATTTGATTTATTGCACAAGGTTCACGAGCCCCTATTTGAGTTGATATCACCATACTTGGTATGTGGCCTCCTTATGGAGTTGATTTATTGCACCATTTTACCTTAATTTTTTTGATGTAAAGAAATTTAACCTACAATATTGTCCCTACATAGTTATCCTATAGTGGGTCTAACTAGTGACTTGATGTGCTCCATTTCCTTCATGAGCATATAGATGTTGGTATCATTCTTGATTAGTGTATGTCTTTGTTGTTGGTTATTGCCTTTATTAATATGGTTCGATCATTATCTCCATCGACATGGTGGGAATAGGCTCACAAGTGCCATATGGTTGGGAGGCATAACTACTTGTACCACTGTTAGGGACCTATGTACAAGGAGAAGCTAGTTTTTGTGTTTTATGTTTTACTATAAGAATTTGTCTTAGGACAAATTCACCCAAGATAAAGGAACTCAAACACAAGCACAATAGTAGACCAGAAAGAGTATGATCAAAATGATAATATATTCATTCAATATTCCATGTCAAAGTACACTAGGAGTGCCTATATATAAAGGTCTCTTGAGAGCTTCTAGAATGCATAGAATTCAGCAACATGATAAGACATACAACCAAGCACATTTCCACCAGATATGGGTTATCCTCCATTAAGTATAGGAGTAAGTGCGATGATGAGAGGATATGCCTACAATGGTGTAGCATGCAAATTAATGTTGTAGAAAACATGTACTAAAATGGGAGTGTGAATAACTATGTTCTCTACATGACAACTCAGTGAATGATGCAAACTCTAGTGATGTAGACACTGTCTGCTAAATTAGAGTTGTGTACTTCTATGCTATCAAAATGACAACTCATGAGAGTACACAAACTCCTAAGTGTCTCACCTAAATAAATAATAAAATAATGCAATATAATAAAATAATGCATTAACCTAAGTAAACTTATGTAACATCCAAATAATAAATACTTATTTACACCAATACCCACCCTTAAGTGCAACTTAGGAGAATGCGCTTAAGTTCACAAAATCTAGGATGCAATGCATGATGGGTCCCAGCTAATAGGCCATGTTAGGTACCCATGTACATAATGAAATGAAATCTCTCATAAACTGGAGAAAGAGGGAAAACCTCATGGGAAAAAACCTCCCCCAAAAAGAGAGATGAAAAAACTAGATGCATGGACGGATGGAGTAATCAAGGACCCCCCATTACAACATACATGAAGTATATACAATAGAGAAAAATGAGAAGAGGAAGAGAGATAGGATAGGTTTCCCACTCCCAAAGAAGAATTCTAACTAGTGACTTCTCCAATGTAGAAGCTGATCCAAGACTACAGAATAGAGTTCCTTCCCTTTGGAAGAAATAATACCATGGGTACAAATGAGATGCTTTCATTGTATGTGGAAAGAATCCTGACGATCACTGATGCCTCTAAAACTTGCTCAACTATCCCTGTGAAGGAAGAATGTAGATCCTATCCGAAAGAATATACTATCTCCTCAACTGATAAAGAGACCTCCTGAAAGTGATGCACATAAGTATCCACAATCATATCAACATGTAAAGGTTGATCATGTAGAGAATGGACATGAGGTTTAGAGTGAGACCTCACAAAAACTATAGAAAGATCTTCTCAATCAAAGAGAAGATGTATATGATCAATGATGTCCCCCAAATCTATTATGTATGACTCCACAAACAAACTTGAAATATCTGCTATGTAGTCATCCTTTGGTGTTGGTGCTGGAGGACTAGGTGTACCCTACTATGCTAGACCTATCACTATGGCAATATATGCATGTGGACTATACTGGTGTTGTGACCTCTCACTACATTTGTTAATAGAACCTCATGTATCTAAATTTTTTGAAGCACTATCACTAGTGTCACTATCAGTTTCCACGCTATATGATGTGTGGAGAGTAGTAGAGGATAAGCTGGGTGAACTTTCCTCAAAGTGTACATCCTTCCCCACAAAGATCTTATGTGTCTCAGGATCCATGAGTTTGGATGCCTTCACATCATCTTCATATTCGATGAAAGTACAAGGCCGAGATGGTGGTGCCTTGCATTCCCTAGAAGATATGTTTGCACATGCTAGACAATCAAATACTCTGAAGTGTCGCACAACTAGTTTTTTGCCACACCATGCCTCAAAAGGTGTCTTGACATATAAGACAATATGAGGAGACCTATTAAGTATGTGATTGGCATTGCTGATTTCTTTGACTTCAAGTGATGGATCTAGAGACTTGGCTTGTATCATGCAACTTGCCATAGACTTAAGAGTTTAGATCCTCAGTGCTGGGTAAGTGCACCAAGTTGTGGTGCCAAAAGGGGGGTATAAGTGGACACCTTTTTCTTGAAATCAGCAATTTCTAGACTTCAACAAGAATTTGAAGATGGTTATGCTCAAAATTTTAAGATATGACAAAAATAAAAGTCATAGTCCTCTGAATCTAGTTTCTAAACTACTAATTTATTTTCAAAATGGTTTAGTTTTAGGTCCTCAAAAAAGGGGGCCACAAAAAGTGGTACTATTTATTCCAGAAAAACATAACATAGTACAAAGTGTGGCCCCCCTAAAATTTTAACTTTTTTTAAAAAAAATCTTTAATTGCTCTGGTCAAAAGTTACCTAACACTACGTAGTTTATCCCAAATTTTTTGGGTAATTTTATAATGTGTCTTTTTTTTAATGAATTTTTTAATCAGACATATCCCAAAAACATGAAATATCTATGTGCTCCCTCTAGAAATGATTGAAAAGTAATCTAAAATCAAAACTTCTTTTTTTCAAAGTGTGTAGAATGGAGTCTAGTTTCTAAAAAACTAAGTTGTTGCAAAATTTGATGAACGAGCTAAAATCTATAGCCCAATTAGTACATGTTGGTTTTTGACAAAAAATGGACATACATTTAAAAGAAATTATAGATGAAAGGCTTGAAATAGTTCAAATAAAAAATAAATTATATGGTTGTGTAGCTAACACAGAGACCTACAATGTCATGTAACCTGATTTTATCGATGCTCAACCATGAGGAAACTAGAAGGAGAGCACACAAGAAAAATCAATGATTTTTTGTATGTTTGCAGAAAAATACGTCTCAGACCAGTTTATAGACTCCAAAGCTTTGGGTTGGATCCCCAAGGCAAAGCCAAACATTAGGCTTGGTAGAATGTAAAGCTTTAAATAGTGTGTGTGCCCTATAGCGTGCACACACTATTTAAAGCCTTTTAAATTTACTTTTAAATAGTGCGTACGCACTTTGTAAATTTTTTTTTGAAAAGTGTGCACGCGCTTTAATGTGTACACACCATAGCATGTATGCGCTATGGCTTGGCACACCCAAGCCATAGTGCATGTGCACTATAGTGCGTACACACTATAGCACGTGCGCGCTTTGCAAAACTAGAATGAGAAAAAGAGGTGTCATCTTTTTGGCACCACAACTTGGTGCACTTACCCTACTGCAACATTTGTCTTGTGTAGACTACATGTTGGTGGATTCTAAAGATCAATTTACTCAAGTTTGCAAAATTCTTTAAGTCTTTTGTTCACATATCTGCTTTCAATTTCCATCCTTAGAACTTTGATGGATTTCCTTGATTTATGTTCAACATGAGTCTTGAAGGCTAGAAACTTGTCCAACACTTCATTCTTGTGATCAAGAATGTACACCCAAGTGTACCTTGAAAAACTTCATCAATGAATTTAAGTATGTAGCGACCCTGGCTAACTAAAGTCACTACAAAAGGACCTACTAGTACCATGTGAACCAACTAAAGAAGAACTGGTGCTCTTGAAGACTTCTCTTTATGTAACTTCTCCTCTAGATGCATATCCACTGAACCTGTTGAAAATTCACCTTTGGAAAAGTTGATTGTAGGTATACCTTTGACCATTTTGTTTGAGCAAAGTTCCTAAAGATAGCAGAAGGAAAGATGACCAAACCACTCATGCCATAATTGGATGTGTGAATTGGATTGAGTCAACAAAACTTGTGAAGGAGACTTAGGCACAAAGAGGGAGAAACAATACAACCTTTTGTCCTGATTAACTTTCCCCACTGCAACCAAAGAGTCATCTTTTAGACTATGCACCTTTATCGAGTCTAGAAGGAACTCAAATTTATGACCATCTCCAAGGTGAGTGATTTGGTAAATTAAGAGGAGATTAGAACTTAGGTTTGGAACATAGAGAACATCTTTGAACTCTCCATTTTCCATCTCCACATTACCTTTCCCTTCAACTTCCATTTTTGTATCATCTCCCACAAAGTGTTGTGGTACCTTTGATTGCTTCACTAAAGAAAAATCTCCTTGAAGAACCCCTATGATATGAGGCACCTGAGTCAAGAATCCATTCCTTTGAAGAATTTGAATTTTTCATGCGTGTGTGCACTTTTCCCTTTGAATCCGAAGAAGACCCTTTCTCCTTATAAGCATTAGGCAGTGGAACATTATGTATCTTCATGATAGTGGTCAACTCATCAATCTTTTTATGATAACACTCATGTTCTTCATGAGCCAATTTATTGCAATAAGCACAATTTTCCTTGTCCTTGTTATTGTCCTCCTTCTTATTTGAATTCAGAGACTTGCCTTGTTGATTTGATTGTGGTATTGCCCTTTCTACATCCTCTGATTTATTCTTCCACTTCTTATTCTTGCCCTTTCCTTTGTTTGAAGATTGACTGGTTGAATGTTGAGAACCCTCATTATTGGCCACCAATGTCTTAGACTTTGGCAAATTGAGAATCCCCATTGATTTCAACTTCTTTTATTATTTCGACAATAGATCAACATAATCATCAAAAGAGACTTTTTGACAGGTAGACCCTAATGTAGTCTTTGAGGTATTATAAGTAGAAACAAATGTGGAGTACTTAGATGGCAGCTTATTATGAATGAGATAGATCAATCTGTCATCTTTGATAGGACTCCCATAATCATTAAGTTTTGTCCTTAGTTCATTCACCTTAATGATGAAATTCTATATAGAATCAAATGACTTAGGATCTAAGGAGACAAGCTCATCTTCAATTTTGAAAACGTCCTCTTCAAAAACTTTACCATATAAGTTTTGGAGGGTATCCCAAGCTTCCTTGGATGTACAAGACTTCTAAATCTAATACATGATCTTGTCATCAACCCCCAAACAAATATCACTTAGGGCTTTCCTATCCATTGTTTACCAATTAGTGATTTCATTGGTAGATACTTGATCACCTATTGGTTTAGGAAGGGTACCATCTACATATTGAGAAACTCCTGTATGCATTAAATGACACCACATTTTAATGGACCATGTAGCATATTTATGTGGAGTTAATTTTGGAAACTTAAAATGTCTCATGATGTAGAAAATGAAAGAAAACTATAGAAAATAAGAACACGACACTAGGAACACCCTCCCTTCTCACTAAATCAAGAAACCTCCCCTCTCCCCCCCACCCCAAAAAAAAAAAAAAGATGCTTTCGACACTTTATATGCAGTGTGATCACAATGGCCAGTTGTCCATTTTGGCCTTAGTGGACTTTTGATTTTGCCTTTTACAACCTCCTTATGGAGTTCAAAACTAGAATATTACAACATATCTCAAATATACAACAATTCTGAAGGTATATCAAAGTATTACAATGTAGAAAAGGACCTAATTATGAAAGTGACACTTTTTTACACACAACCCTATAATCTAATTGTATATCTATAGAGTAGATGAAAAAACACACTTTCAAAAAAAATGGAACTTATTTTTGTGTTCAAATGAGTCCGAACATTTGAAGTTGCAAAATGCAAGATTGGATAGGTACAGTCACCAAAAGATGTAATTTCTAACAATTTCATGCACCAAAACTAGAAAAGAGATGCACCACTAAAATTTTTAGGAAACTCTACCCAATTTCAAAAAAAATTGCACTTGATTTGGAGTTCGGATGACTAAGATATGGCCTCCCAAAGTCAAACTGCAAAATCAATCTAGAGACGGGTTGCATCAGCAAAAGAGGGGTTTAAACTTGACGATCATACAACCATCAAAATACTTCAAATTCTCCCTAGAATGATGGTTAGATGGCCATCAAATTTATGCCAATGAATTTGATGATGTTAGCAAATGTCAGCCCTGTGATGATGAAAAGTATGGACAATTATAGCAAAAAATGTGTCCTACTGACATGTGGCTGACGTACTGCTAACTGGATTTTGTGCCCAGGCTGATGTGGCTTGACAACTTGCTGATTGTGCATAGAAATGTAATCAAGAGCTCACTAGGTTTATGTTAGTAGATGGGAGGGCATGGATTGTTCCATGTGGTGGGTGGGAATAGGGTCCTATGGCGACTACACAACGTGCCAAATTTCATAGAGCCCTTCTGGAGAATACTTTGTGGTGATTGGCAACCTTGCCACCGGTAGCTGAAAGGATTGGATGGTGGCAAAAATCTACTTGTGGTTGCTGGATTCATTTTAAATATCCCACAATGGTCAGAGTTTGGACTACGGTAGTAGTTACAAAGAAAGGATTGCAAGGCTTAATATAAAGAAGCCCACTGGCTTATAAGAGTTGGCCACCAGTTGATGGAGGGCGCTACCAAGATTTTCCTAATGTTGGATGGATGTAAACTACCGAATTATGTTGAGATGCCTGTCGATTAAGGAATATTTGACCCAAATTGTAAGGTCGAGGTGTGGCTACCCGATTCTGCAAAAAAATCTCTGCTAGCCTGACTGGGCAAAAAAAAATATTTCAAAAATAGAAATTTGAAAAAACAATTGTAGAGAATAAATTAAATTTAGTTCTAAAAATAAATAAATAGATTGAATTAAATGACCATACTCAAACTTGCAAATTGGTGCCTTCAGGTGCTGATTTGCAAAAAAATTTGCCTCACGATCAACTTTAGCCTAACATAGACAAATTTATAGTCAATCTTCACTAAATCAATGTTCTAGATGCAATTGCAAAGTCAGATTTGGTTCTAGACCCTTCTAATTTCTTCAAATTATTTGGATTCGAGTCAAGGTGTTGAAGCAACAATGGTCTCGATCGGCTATGTGTAGAGAATCTCCTCGAGCTCTAATATCATGTGAGAATTTGTCTTAGGAAAAATTCACCCAAGATCAAGGAAGTCAAACACAAGCACAATAGTAGACTAGAAAGATTATGATCAGAATGATAATATATTCATTCAATATTGCATGTAAAAGTACACTATGATTTCTTGTATGTAAAGGCCTTTGGAGAGCTTCTAGAATGCATAGAAATTAGCAACAAGATAAGTCATACAACCAAGCACATGCCCACAAGATATGGGTTATCCTCCATTAAGCATGAGAGTAAGTGTGATGATGAGAGGATAAGCCTGCAATGGTGTAGCATGCAAATTAATGTTGTAGACAACATGTGCTAAAATGAGAGTGCAATTAACTATGTTGTCTACATGACAACTCAGTGAATGATGCAAACTCTAGTGTTGTAGACACTGTCTGCTAAATTAGAGTTGTGTACTTCTATGTTGCCAACATGACAACTCATGAGAGT